>BMAO01004056.1:0-357133 GCA_019973975.1 Trichonephila clavata
GACACTCCGACGCCTACGCAGGTCCATCAAGAACAAAAGACCGGGGCTGCTCACGGAGGGTGTGGTTCTGCTCCATGATAACGCGCGTCCACACGTCTCCAGAGTCACACAAATGGAACTGGACAAATTCCAATGGGAGACGTTGGACCATCCGTCCTACAGTCCGGACATGTCACCCTGCGATTTCCATGTGTTTGGTCCACTGAAGAAACACCTGAAAGGAAAGCGCTTCAACTCGGACGACGTACTCAAGGACACTGTGAAGGACTGGGTCTCGTCGCAGCACAGGAATTCTGGGAACAAGGAATCCTGCGGCTTGTTCATCAGTGGGATCGTTGTGCTCAGGCCTATGGTGTATATTTTGAATAAAGTCTATATTTGTACCTACCGTGTCGTTTCGTACCTTTTCATTTGATCACCCCTTGTATATACTCTTATTTATTTATTTTTTGCTTCTGTTCTTTTAGCTTTAAATTTACTAGGATTATTATAAAAATGTTCAGTGTTATAATTATGACTAATACATAGTAAGATATTACTGATATGATTATTTTATTAACATTACACTTTGAAGCTACACGTGGGCTGTTAGTGATGGACCGCATAATTTTGAAGCACGTTACAGTGACGAGGACGAATCTTGAGAACGCATTGTAAGACATTTCCTCCGACACGCATATATATATATATATATATCGTAATCCTGGCAAGTTGTTATTTCTTATTTAGACATTCCGCGCATGTAGAGGACGTTGGATTGACGAGACATCATTTGTTCATTCACTTTATTTCACATTTTTTCACATAGCGTTTCAACAACACAAGAAGAGGACACGAAACACAAACCAGGCTGCAGCCGATTAACACATTTCTAAAACGAAGACAAAAAGAGACCACATGCAAAGAACTCTTGCTTTTTATACTGGCTGTGAAGGTCGCATGACTCCTTTCTAACAGAAGCCACGATTGGTCAGAAATTGGTGGGAGCGAGTTTCTGATATAATGTTACTATTTGATTACGATTAAAATTCTGACCATGCGGGTAAACAAGTTAAAATAATTAGACTGGTGTCCAGAAGGACTGGACCAAATAATGAAAAGTTATTTAAAAGGATATTAGTGCTGAATTATTATACACATATATATATACTCAAAAATATCTGAACATACACAAAAATAATAATATTCTATAAAATATTTCATCGATCTAATACATTTTGCAGATCTGTAGGAAATGTGTGAAAGATGAGTGTGTAATTAGCATTATTCTATAAGAAGTGATTAAACGATTTTTACTCTGAAAACAAAGTCGTTACGCCATCCACTGGTTAATTAAGTACTTAGAATATCTCAATGAATTTCTGAAATACAACGCTTGAATTTTGTGTCTAAGGACTAAAAACAGAAGTTTGCTATGGATACGAAGTACAATTTAGAAGAATTCTTGAAGTGGCGAATTCTCGATCGCTTAGAAACAGGGCAGACAATCTTGGAAGAATCGAGATGTGTGATAATTTCCAAACAGTATCCACAAATGGAAACAATTTCAAAAGTCTGGAACTGTTCGAAGGAAGACTGGAGAAGGTAGTAAGCATATAACGACAGCTTCTCAAGACCGCTATATGGCAATAACTGGCAATTGCAGTGAGAAGTCTACTGCACAGCAGTTAAGATTAGAGCTTGCAGCACCTAATAGAATTGTTGTATCACGGCAAACTGTGTACAAAGGAAAAGGTTTTTATGTCAGCAAACCATGCTATGCATGTTGCTTCATTGCTTTCACAACAAAATAGGGATCATTTTAATTCATCAAAGAACACCAGAACCTTATTTATCAATAATTCAACATTCCTTTCTCTTATGAGTTAAGTTTGGTTTAAAATTTAATTTTAAAGTGTTTTACATCTGGAGATAATCTGGAATGCGAATTCTTTCTTCGAACCTTAAGGAATGTTGCCATTTCGATGATGCAATTCTGATATTATAGGGTAAATTATGTTTGCTGAACATTCGCTAATCCAAGTTTTTAAAAGAAAATCTGTACTTATCCAGAGAAAACAAGAAAATATAATTTAAGCATACCTGTAAATAAATGAAAATTTTGTGACTCATAGCTTTAAACAATTAAATTTACAAAAATAAAATCAAAATCTTTATACGGATAGGTGTACTTTAAGAATACTAAAAAGTATGCATTATATTAAACAATTTCAAAACTTTTATGCCGAGAAATAATTCGAAATCGATTCTAAAACCTGTTTTCTTTAACGCCGTTTTCAATTTGCCTAAGACTCTTTAATACAGAATATAAACTACTTTATATAACAAATTTATTTTTATTTTAGTCTTAAGACATACATGTATATAGGAATCTACTAAGAATATCTATTTGCACGAAAATAGTCAATTTACTTTGTATCACATCTAATGGCTTGCGATCCAAATATAGAAATGAAATGAAAATTCTAAAATCTATGGATGCACGGATTATGAAAGTCTCTGATTCAAGCACTCAATCATCCAATTATTCTCCAAGTCGCCTAACCTAGAGGCGAACTCAAGCTTATTATAGAGATGAAGTTTTACAGGATTTCGTTCGTACCTACTCCTTTCTCAATTAGATTAACTAAGGTAAAATCTCGCAGAAGAATGGAATCATCATTAACTTTCTGTAGAGTATTAATGTTCGAGAACCATTGGAAGAATTTGTTCCGCATGCATTCGCAACTTCTGAATATCTGATACCTTTCGCAAATAAGGAACAAAATTTCAGGTAAAGCAGAAACTCAGTTGGGTCGGCTCGATTCAGAATAAATGTGGAGCTGTGTTGTCAGGTAGCGATTAGTGTGACGACGCCAAATCAAGTAGCGGAAAACGGGCTCCGATATTAATAATTTACATTCCTATCCTTTGTTCTGTCAGCTAGGCAACGTCGATGTCAGTAGCAGCATGACGGTGTGGGAAATGATAGCTCTTTGTCGCAGTCGGCTAAACGCAGCGATGCGTTTGAAGTTTTGAAGCTCGTCTCCTGTGTTCGCACTTAGCTTTGATTTAATATTTCTCCGGTTCAAACGACAGACCCGCCTTAATAGCTAGATTAGATTTTTATTCACGACCAAGAGCTTTCGCTATCGTCATCATTTAAGGGTGAAATATGAATGATTTTTTTCTCCCATCAAATCATTAAGATCTACTTGTATCCATTTTATTTGTAAAACTAGCAATGTTGATTTAATATTCTATCTATCTTTCAACAGAGAGATTTGCTTTAAAAGCAACGAAAAAGGTAACTTTCATCATAGTTTAATTTTAAATACAGAGATGGGATTGTATATTGTATTGTATAAACAGAAAACTATTTATATGTATATATATAAAATAACTGTGTTAAATATATTTATTTTTAATGCTGAATTTATATGATAATTGTTTAGAATCGCATGACAATCCCGACTTAATTGTTAATTTCATTACTGTTTCTAATAAAAAAGTACATTATTTTACGGAGAGTAGTCATTAATATTTTATTATAAACTAATTACTTTTGTTTATTTTATACATAATTAACCGCTTCCCTTAAAAAAAATTTTAAAGGAACTGCAAAGAAATCATCACACTTTTTTTACTTTATTATTAAATACAATGAAATGAAACAAAACAAAATGTGGGGTTTTTAAGTTGAATTTTTAATTTTTTATAGGTGTAAAAGCATTTACTTTTAATATTAGTTTATTATCCCGATTTATCTCGGGCAAACGGAATAAAGCTAAACATTAGTCTTTGTATGACTGTTTTTGAAACAAGGGACAACACACAAAATGATATCTGACATTCTGTATACTGGTATCTTGTCTCTTTTCTTACTGGCTTACCTCTGGAATCTAATTTACGGGAACACAGAGTACACTGTCTCATTCTATTTGATTTTTTTTTCAGCTGCAGGAATAACATCTGGAAAATGCCTTGAAGTTAACCTAAGTAGTGAAGGACTAATGCTGGGTCATCCGGATGTGGCAGAAAACTCGTCACGATGATTTTCAGACATTAGTTTTTCAATCAGTTCCATTCAAAATTGTTTAGGGGATTGCGTGAACACCTCCTACTACCCTACACTATCATTTTGCCATTGTAGTCAACTACACATTTAGGCCTGGACTTTGTCTCATCCTGCATTTCAATTGTATGTATTGTGGAAATAAGACTAACATCCTTCTTATTTTTTTCCATTTCATTACAGTTACTTTCCCTCTCTGATACCCAATAAATTCTTTTTTTAATGTATTTGTCTTTAGATCTCTCAAGGAAATCTTTCCCATTCAATCGGAATGTTCCACACGTCAGTATTCCTTTTGAATAACGAAACCTGTCGATAATATATAAATTATAAAAATTGCTATAAAAAATATAAAAATTGTCCAAACTGCAAATCAAAGTAGAATATTTCCTTTCATTTCATACAGGCCAAGTGAAACAGTGATAAAACTAAGCGTGCTGACAAATCCTGCTTCGCCCGAGTTTTCTCGGGATAAAAATTAACAGCAATATATACAAACACGATATAACTCGGGATAATCAGGCAAGCGGTTAATATTTTCTATATTGATTTGATTTAACTCGCTTTTCAGAAACATGAATTTAAAGAGATACCAATGTGCCAAACCTTTATTGGTGAACAGGAATATTTGTAATTCTTTCCGTTGCCATTTTTCTAAAACTAAGTGAGAAAATTATGTTTATTTATGTATCAAGTTAAAAAGGTTTCAGTGTCGTTTAGCAACTGACAAATATTATAAATCAAAATAATTAAAAGTCTTCGTGTAAAATTATTATTCAAATACCGCTGTCAGAATAACTCACATCAGTACAAATATAGCAGTACTTTAATGACTGTCTAAGAATTAACTAATATTAATTCTTAAATATTACACTAGTTTTAATTTATATATAAATTACGAATTTCGTTAGGTAAAGCATTCATAAATTTTGCTATTCAAAGCACATTTTTATATAGGCTGCCTATGCCTACTTGCAAAGGAATCAAAATTCTGCATGAAAAAGCTTAAAAAACAAATTAATGAAAATATACACAAAATACGAAACTCAATATTTCCATAACTGTATCATCTTTAAATTATCCAACTAAAACATTAAAAAAAATTAACAATTAAATGAAATCGATCAATTATCCTCTAATGCTCAATATTTGTAGTTATTAACACCCTTTTATAAGCTTCCCTTGTATGTAATGGAATCTTTGAAGTCAATTTTTACCCACTTTAAAAGGTCAGAGTAATTCTAAATTTTGCTTTCTTTTCCAGGACCGATGACAATACAATAATTTCATTCCTTGTCCTGATCAGGATCATCAGGAGTAACGATTTACCATTTTCAGATCCCATCCCGCATCTGGCGATTTCAGATCACATTTCCAGATTTGGCGACTAAAAGATTAAGTTACAACTTAGTTCGATCAACTATAAAAGGGAGTTTTTTAGTTTTTTTAAACTATAATTTATTTTATTTTGTCAAAAGCCGACAAAAAGTATAAAGCTTATATTTAAAAAAAAACTATCAAATTTCTCTTTCTAGTAAGTAATCAATTTGTGTAACAACTATCTTTTAACACTTTAATACCACACGCACACACAAATCTGGTTGGAAAAAAATCCAGACTATCATTAATATAATTAACTTTAATAATTTATCCGTAATACTAAGTGCATATTTTTCAAGAAAATGTCTTATGGTTATGGCTTCCATCACCTTCAACGTTTAAGAAAACTCTATGCAAATTACTTTTCATTAGTTTTGAAAAAATTGAAACGCGACTGGAAAACAAAAAAAAAAGAGCTTTTATTCCCTAATGTACGTTAGTTATTTGTAATACGCGCATAAGTACTTCTAAAAACTCATAAATATCTAAACTTTCAATGACTAAATTTTGTTTACTTCATTAAAAAGAATTACGATTTCTATTTGTACTCTATCTCATTTAGCCAAAAGTTACTCAACGAGTTAATTACTCTTAAGGAATTATTGTATTAAAAATTAAATTTGGAAAATATATCAGAAGTATTTAATGGTGCCTTTTAACTATATTTTCTCTTTTAGTTTTGACTTACTTTTAATTTCTTTTAAAATAAATTTTACCGTAAGGTACTAATATTTCCGATGCTCTGTAGATATATATTATCCAGTATAAGCCATTTTTTGTTAATTTTTTTAAGTGTTTACAAATTGCAGATTTATGTACAAGTATTCATATAAGAGAGCTTTTATTTTTTTATGTGCAGTGCATAAAACCTAATAAGCTTTTTAATTACTTTTTAGCTGTATCGATAAATTTTTCTCTATTTTTTTATTAAAAAATTACTTCACAGAGAATCTACCTTAGCTTTAGCTGATGAATGGAAATTTACCGGTACTTTCAATACTTTGTACCGATATTCGCGTATTAAACCAAAAAAATTTCGACTGTTTATAATATGAACACTAAACTTCGTTTAATTATAAAAATATAGTATTTATTTATTTATTTTTATGTGCCTCAAACACTTCATTTACTCTTAAAATCCCTCCATTCTATACTTACAATCTAAACTTACATACTATCTATATTTTCTTATGTCAAATAAAAGGGCTACACACATTTTATTACGAAATACAATACAAAAAAGTGATTAACATTTTTTACTAGAGATTATATGCATCACAAAAAAACAAGAAACTATTAAATCTTATAGTATTATATGAAATATAACAGGTGCAATTAGAAAATTTTTATTCAGAAAAGTGCAATTATTGTTTGTTAAAGTCTGTGGAATCTTATAATTCGTTTATTAATTTTAAGCAAGATACATAAATTTAAAAATAAATTTGTGGCGGGGTTGGGGTTTGTCACTGGCCTTCTGCACCCAAAGTTGTGGGTTCGACCCCAGCCCAAGTCGGTGGATTTTCATGATGCAGAAAATCGACAGTGGCCATGTCGTATGATTATGCGGCATGTAAAAGACCTAGAGTGAATGTTTGGCTTGGATGCTCGCGGCAAAATTAAATCCTAGTACTGGTTCGCATCGCCAAGAGCTTAGGGGCCTCCCTCTGTGGAGAAAACTGGGCGTCAAAATTGCTTGCTGTAATTGGTATCGCCTACATGGTGCAGCTCTAAAAAGTGATACCAGCTCCTGGGGAATGTACTAGGTCTGCAAAGGTTTAAAATACCAATGTGCAGCCCCAATGAAAAAAGAATTTATTATTAAATCATATTTCCGATTAAAAAATTTTAACCATTTACATCAATAGCCCTCACTTCTCTAGATATTTCCTTAGTCAGAAAATGCAAACATTCATAAACACTTCGTTATTTCCTTAACCTTAATCTATAATTTGGTTTTTTACTACATTCACTGCAATGTTTTATCAGTTGTAGGGCCACGTTGTAATAATAGTAGCTATATATATATATATACGTGGGGGGGTAATCTATATAATTAACTATTTGATTATCGATTTTCCCACCTTTAGAAGAAGTAAAAAGTATGAAGAAATAGTTGAATTATTGAATTATGCCGTCATCAGGATCAAAAAGCAATTCAAAACATATTGTCCACATTTTAAAACTGTATATATCTAGAATATCACATTCACACAAATATTACTGAAATTACTCTTGAAAATTAATTGCTTTGTTATAAAATAATGATACATTTATATACAGTGCTTTAAGATTTGCAAAACTACAAACACCGAAATACAATACAGTACACCAGATGTTTAACAATTTAAAAATCAGTCTCTTTTTTAAAAAACTATTTAGCAATTATGATTTTCCGAGACAACAATGGATCGAATAATCTTCCATAAGAAAACTGTACTTGGCCCCGAAGCCTTTTTAAATGAGTCGGCACGGTGTCTTAGAGGTACATACTCGCTTCATAAGCCTAAAGTTGCGGGTTTGATCCCGGTTGGAGTCGATGTTAAAATCGTAGGTAAGCATACCATACGAGTGTGTGAGATATAAAAAATCCCTTTCATATCAATTTGACTCTGGTGCTCTCCGCAAAATTAAATCATGGTAATATTTAGGATCCGACGAAAGCTTGTATTAAATTAATTCAAACGTGTCGAAATTTGGTAGCGAGTACCACCTTGAAATGGTTTCACATTTAGGGACTTGCCGTGTCTGTAAAGGCTTACAGTTGTCAATATGCAGCCCAACAGAAAAAGAATTTTTTTTAAGGGGACTCGGCACCTTTTTTCAATTTGTGTATATTATAAACAGTTACTATTAAACAAAGAAATTTTACCATGAAAAATAAAGCTAACTTTAATAAAAATTTAAAAATTTAATTTTTTTAAAAAATTTTAACGATTTTTAAATTTTTTCTTCTTTTACAATTATTTTTGTTTTCACACCAAAAATTTTTTTGGGCTTATAAGACTATTAGTAATAACTTTAGGGATCTATTTTGCAATAAACAAATTAGTTTTGGAAAAAAAAATTAAAATGTATACAACAACGGAAAAAAGGCTAAAAAAGCATGATTTCTGCTACATTTTCTTTTATAAAATTTTTTTTAATCAAAATATTGAAAAATGGATCCCTAATTTTATTAAGTACATTGTAATAAACATACAGACCAAAATTCAAGTTGTTTCATAAATATCTGTAGAAGTTTTGTACTTTTAAATATTGTGTTTTCATGAAAAAACTCAAACTGAGAAAACGCAATTTCAAGAATACAAATCAATAAATAAATATCAAAACAATATCCAAATTTTGTAATAAGTTGTTAATATATTGTATAGATATATACCATGAAAATAAGACATAAAACAGTTCAATTTCAAAACATTAAACAAAAATATAAGCTTTTTATAAAAAGCCTGTCTGACCTCAAAATTACGAAAAATAGGAAATATCATTATCTGACTAATTTTTGCAAGAAACATATATTAAATATATTCAAAAATAAATTAAATACATAAAATAAATAAAATGAAAGTATATAAAATGTACAATAAAGAAAATTTAAAAACTTTTTTAAAATTAATTTGCTATTTAATTCAATATCTAATATAAAATAAAGTAAAACATGTTAATCTAAAATTCACTATTTTTCCGAAACAGTTTTGTTTTAAAATTGGCCTGCGCCATAAGTCATTCCTTCTTTTCGCTTAGCTAATAATTCTTTTCTATATGTAGCTTTTTAATAAGCTTAAGAGCCAGCTTATTACTGGTGTTTTGACGACGTTTTCTAAATTGTCGTTTTCGACAATCTATGATAGTAGCAAGTTGTTTGGTAGAACCTCCAGTAGCTACACCTAATGCTTTCTGTGTTTCTACTATGGTACGTACCGTACCCTTATTGAATTCACAGACAGCTTCTGTTACTGCCCGGTTAACACGTCTTTTATTCACAAAAATTTCCTTTGGACACTTTGCCCAAATCATGCTATGCAGACTTTCGTTTGCATTTTGCGTTCCGCATCGAATACACCTTTCTAACAATTCATTAGATGCAAGTCTTTGGTAAATTGGAAGAATTTTTGGAAGAAACTTTTCATTTATTGGTGTTCCTACATTTAATTTATGATTTCTTGGTTTTGCACCGTTAGCAATCGCAGATTGGTAGAAACACCAAGAGTTTGCTCCTGCAGGACACTTTGAATGCTGAGGTTTAGCATCTGTAGAAATGCTATGCAACAAGGTAGCATATATTGCTGTTTTCATAGCTTTCACATCCCCTTTGTTTCTCAAAATAGCCTTTTGGTAGTAAGTGGTTAATTTCTTAATTGTAGCTTCTTTCAAACTACCATGAGCTTTACCACCTAAAGAAACACCTTGAGCACGACAATCTTTAACAGTAGATCTTAAAGCTGTTCCTAACCGCTTACTGACATGATTTATGCATTCTTCCTTTTCTATCACAACATCCGGTCCGTACACTTTTTTCTCAACCAAGTTATGAAATGTCTTACAGTCACCATCGGATAAAACTGTGATATAACGAAATCCGAGTGATGTGGATCTTTTCCATAAAGTTAATGCAGCTTCCATTTCCATCGATGTAGATGAGCCAAAGTGGTTTATATCACATTCGCTTTTATGTCCTTCATACCATATGCTGAATTCAGCACTTGACTCGCCTAACTTATTTTTTGCCACAGAGCAATGACGACACACCTTACTCATCACTTCAAAGTCAACGACATAACCGGTGAGCATATCTATAACACACCCTACACCGATGAGTGAGGAGTGACCACGAGTTAGCCACGTGCCATCAAAACTAACACTTAGGTCTGTGATTTCAGCAGAACTATGACCTTCATTCTTGTACGCATCTTTAATCTCTCTGTGGGTTTCCGCAGATATGTTTTCAGATGCCAGAATGTATGCGTTATCCAGCCTTCTTGCACACTTCCCATATGTAGTTGATGAAAAAGGATCCATATTCATCACCATACAAAACTTTTCTATGGCTGAATAACCTTTCCCAATGTGTGAAAAGGCTTGAGTTATTCTCAAATTCACATCATGGCTGGTAGGACCAGACTTTAGAGAAGTATTTACAACAGTTTTGTTTTCATCACAGTTGCTACACAATAGTTTTAAATTGTATGAAAATCCCAACTTGGCTCCAAGCTCCAGTTTCAAACCTTGTTTTTCACAATATTGGCACTTTGCACTTAAAAGTAGATTATTAACTTGGTTGAATTCCACCAATATATAATGTCCAACAGCAGAGGTATCCTTTTTTACCTCAGTATTTAATTTTTCAAGGCGTACATTTGACACTAATGAATCTTTAATCAATTCACAGTCAGCATTCTCTTTACACCTTCGCTTTTCATTCATTTGCGAAGCATGCAATGAACGCTTCCTAATAGGCATATTAGTGATAATAATAACTGATAAAAACTAAAAGAATGAATGAATTATGATTGAAATAGCATTAAAAATGCTTTTTTAAGTTTCTATGAAGTAAAAAAGTAATCAAACTAAAAAGCACACAACAAGCAAAAATGGCAAACCTAATGTAAACAAACAGCTTGGCTGATAGTTACAGTTACAGCTTAAAGCGTTCTTCTTCTTCTGTGTAGTTTCTTATATAAAATATTGGATTTATTTTCAAGTAAAAAAGTGTAAACATTGAGGGGGCGTGGCATTTTAACAGCTGTCAGAGCTGTCAAAATATTTAAAATACATTTTACTACATTTAAAATAATCAGATCGTTTCAAAACTTCGCACAGTTGTGCCAGAGGTATCAAACTACATTTTAAAGTAAACATTGAAAAATCGATATTTTCATTGATTTTCGGCTTTTGAAAGGTGCCAAGTCCCCTTAAATGAAGTCACACATGTTACTTCCAAAAAAGATAGAGACTAACATTTTCCTCTACTCATAGTTTTGCTCCATTGTGTGAAATCCGTAAGAAATTATCTAAAACATAGATTCTCAACGTGGGCGATAACGCCCCCTTGGGGGCGTTTGAGACTTTCAGGGGGGCAGTAAAAAACCCAGAGAAAATTAGGGGGCGTTGAGATGGCACGCCCTGAACCAAATAGTCTATATTAACCAAATATAGTCTAAAAAAGACTATAAAAAAGCTGATTATGTACTAACAAAAGTAAACTTTAATATTGTTTACCTTTTGTTGATTTTATGTATTTAAATCATTTCTATATCACATGTACGAAAATTCACATATTTTGGAAAGTGGATGAAAAACTTAAAAATTACATTACATTCAGACCTACATTAAATTGAATGACATAGTACATTTTAATTTCTGTAGTGCACGTGTTATCTTTGTCTGTGAGAAGTAGGGAAAATGTTTCGTCCACTGCATTTCATTACGTATATTATCGAAGAAACATAATTGAATATGTTAATCAGGCAATAGTTTATTACGAATTGCTTCCTATCATCCAAGCCCCTGCCTGTTTTTATAACAGGTAAGCTAAAACTTTTATTCCACTCTTTTAAATGAAGAAGAAATTTAGTACCGCGTTTCAATTCCAACAATATATCCTATCTATGACTAAAATATATAATATAACACATTTAAATATATTTGTGGCAATAGTTATTTCAGATTCGCTAGTAAAAAATTGGGGCTTTAGAAAAAAAAATTAAATTAAAAAATATATTCTATTAGTAATAGAATATTTTTTTAAAATTTAGTTGTGTTTTCACCATGTATTATATACACTCTTATTTCTCTAGAGAGGGTGGAGGCGGTATCAAAATATTTACTAGAAAAGGGAGCGACAGTTCAAAAAAGGTTGGGAACCTATGATCCAAAAGGACCATATGACGACATGAATCTCTATTTTTTCTGTATTTAAAAAATGTGAAAATTTCTAAAATGTTAGCAGCTCAAGAGATAGAATCGTGTAAAATATTCTTACATAAACCTCTATAATTTACTATTCAATAGTGACCTTTGATAATTATTTTTATACCTGAAGAGTTTATTCTTAATGAAGAGACAGAAGATTTGTATGTTATATATGAAATAAAACCAGATATGTAATTAATGTTAGTGAAATTTCTAAGATTAAAAATTTTATATAATCGTCTTAGATTATTTCACTATACCTATTTTTCTGATGTACAAACAATACGGATTACCTGAACGCTGATTTTCATTTTTAAAAAATGAAGCAATATCCTTAACTCTATGTTGACTTATAATTTTCCAACTTAAAAAATATTCTTTTGTTATTTTCATGCAAAGGCATCAGGGATTCAATTTTACATATTAAAATCTACATCCCAAGTTCGATTATTATTATTTTAGGCATAAAAAACAACAATATTTTTCCCGCAGCAACCATCAATCCGCAAGAGAAAATCCTGCTTTGTTTCGCGGTATTCTGCATCACAATGAACAAAAAATATTGAATTTTTTTTTCCTCTTTTTGCGAACTCTGATAATCCTTTGTTTTGCACTGGGGATTATTTTTTGAAATCTCCTTTCATCTAAAAAGGAGAAAAGCTTTTTTTTTCCTAGAAGGTAAAAAGAAATGAATGTTCGTCCATTTATTCCTTAGAGATTTATATTATAAAGGAAGTCTAATATTTCAGCTACTGTTATGTGACTAGTAATTTACGTCCAAAATACTGCTGCCTTCAGATGAATTGAGATTGAAAAAAACATAAAACGTCATTTAGAATAAAGGTAATATTCGTAAATTTGTCCTGTGGGATTTCTTCCCAAATAGAGATCTATTCTCTGAAGAGCAGTAAAAGAATCAAATAAAGTAAAGAATTCGTGTTTAATTAGCTTATTAATTAGAAATACCACATATAACGTAGCTTATAGAAAGACAACTGAAAGTTATCATTTCACTGGAATTAGCAACGCAAAATATTTTGAAGCTATTGTCTAAAGTATTTGTTTACTCATTTACTTGTATTACGTTACAGCATTTTTTGTGGTTATCATAGTTTAATTTCAGAGAAATTATCTAAGAAAAAGCCGACCAGAACTTCCTAGTTCACTCTAAAGAAAATTTCATTTCATGTACTGGTAAAAGAAAAAAAGAAAAACTACCGCAGCCACTTCTTCCAAATGGCAATGATTGATTATTTATTAACCCTTAAAAGACCATAAGGTTGGTAAGAGTAAATAATAGTATGTAACTGCTTATTTTAGTTTGTTTTAAGACTTAAAAAATAAAGAAATACATAATGTTTAGTTTTTTTTAATTTTATAGAAGTTGAAGAATTATTCTCTCTCTCTCATAGAATATTACTTTTCACTATCAGGAATTTACTTTCATTTGCTCAAATATACATTATTGCACAAATTTACATATGGGAAAACATGTATAGTAAAATGTTACATAAAACAGTAAACATATATAAAACATGCGAGAAAACACAGCTATATATAATTACACAATAAGCTGAAATAATAACAGAAAAAGTCCACGTATATTTTATCATGACACCAATTGATTTAATAGTTTTTATTCTAAGCGTTCCCGCTTACGAAATTGCATTCGGTGTACATTATATTTTGAGTCGGCTCAGTGGGTGCCCACCTCATAAGCCCAATGTTGGTGGTTCGATACCGGCAAAAGTCGATAAATTTTCTGGATACTAAAATCATAGGCATGCAAGTCATATGGTTACGTGACATGTAAAAAATCCCTTGAGTATCAATTTGGTTCTGGTACTCACAACAAAATTAAATCTCGGTAATATTTAGCATCCGACGCGCGAGATCTTGGGTTGAATAAATTCAAGCGTCAAAAGTTTGGTAGTGGGAGCCGCTACTGGATGGTGCCGCCAATGAAATGGCTCTCCTTCTTGGGATTTGCCGTGTCTGCAAAGACTTAACTGCGAAAATGCAGCCCATTGGAGAAAAGAAACATATTTTGACATTCTGTGTAAAAATACAGATAATGTTTAATTAAATACGACAACACCAACTTTAACCCCTTAACTGCCGAGGAAAAGTTACGAAAAAAAATTCCCCCCCAGTGCCCCTTTTTTTCTCACAGGTGAGTGTTGTTACGCGGTTTATTGGGGGAACAGAAAAGGCGTGTTTTTCCACCTAAAAATGGTTTACTTTCACGTTAAAAAAGAAAGGAAAAAAAGTGTAAAATAATAAAATGAAAATAAAAAAGTTGATCTCTAAAGTTAGAATATAATAAAAAATAAATTATAACTTTTTTTTATCTGTTTTGTGATATATCTTAAGACATGGTTGAACAAATAAACCAGTATCACATTCAGTGCATTGGTAAAAAAATTAAAAAGCTCCTATTACGCCCGATAAGCGAAAATGACAGCAAATGAAAAATAGAAAGAGGGCGCTGAAGCAAAAAAAAAAAAGAAAAACTGCCTAACTACTAATTTTATCGTTCCTAGAATATACCCCCTTTCAAATCCTTTCCCCACCTCTTCACCGAAATAAGTAAATTCTTTAGAAGCACTGTCAATTCTATGTTACTGTATACCAAAGCCATGGAACTAGTTTTAAACAGAAGAGCACAACACAAAAAGTCCTATTTTGGAAAGAACGAGTATACGCGCCCGGGGCACTACAGGCATCAACTCAGCAGGACGTGTATACACACCCACGGCACTTAAGGGGTTAAAAGGGGAGAAATGCTCTTCTTAGTAGTGAAAGGATTAATGTCGCAATTAAAAGTGAGGGTTTTGGTAATAGACCTTGAATTACGCTCAAGTGAAAGAACGGCATTTACCCTCTCCCACCGCACTTCAAATTTCTACGCCACACCAAAGAAGAACTCTGAAACTCGACATTAAATTTAACGTGCATCAACACTTCTACATGGCAGTTCTTCAGCTGCACTAGGACTTGAATTCACGATCATGGTCACTCGGCTACAGCTACCCCAAACGGTAACAAAAAGAAATCGTAATTTTAACAAAGATACAGTTAAAGACTTTGAGCTTCTCTCAAATTATTGTAAATTCCATTCAATACCTTGTGGAATTAGCTGAAATAATAAAAAGTTTTATGCACTTATCGATTTTGAGAATTCATAATCTTAGTATTTTACCTTGGACATACTTTTTATTGTGCTGCAAGACTCAGATTGAATGGAACGAAATGTGGGATTGAAATGTTTTATTTTCAAAAACTTTGTAAGTTTCATATTACAATATACAATATATTTACGAGTTACAATATTTTCAATATAAGTTATAAATTCAACAAATTGTTAATGTATCTTGTAAGCAATCAGAGATGTTATGCATTTCATTCTATGAAGAATTTTAGTGACAAAAAAATTTGCTAAATGCATTATTCTACTTTCATAACTTAGCAGTACTGATACATTGGTGTTGTAATTACGTAATCCCAAGTTTACTTAACTTTCTGGGTAGCGAGATGAATCACACAGCTTAGGTATAAAATTACCTTTTATTTACAACTTTTTTAATCTTAGATTGACACATATAACTATTGTTATCTATAAGAAATAATATGTTTGCACATCTTTATCATATACATGGTATCGTCGTCTATTAGTCTCTTTGCACTAAATATAGTAACGATTAAGATTCGTCAAAAGAAATAAAGCAAGATTCGCCTTTACACCTTTTGCCTCCTCCTACCAATGTCTTTCACTGGTCTAGCTCATCTTCCTGATTGCTGATCCAGCTCATCTTCCTGATTGCTGATCCAGCTCATTTTCCTGATTGCTGATCCAGCTCATTTTCCTGATTGCTGATCCAGCTCATTTTCCTGATTGCTGATCTAGCTTATCTTCCTGATCACTGATATTGCTCTTTTCATTTGTATACCTGATCTCGCTGATCTCAAGGTCATCTTCTCATCTCTCCTTCAACCTCTTGGATGGACCTCTCTCACGCCGTCTACAATTTCGTATTCAAAGGAACACGGACTTCACGACACACTAAGACTTCATTCCAATCCTCATTGGATCTTCCAGGTCAAAGTCCTGTCTGTACTGCGACCCTCTTGTCACCACATGCCGAAAACCATACGGCAACGCCATAAATTGACCAGTCACTTCGACACCGAGAATGCAACCCTCGGCATTTTTTCCTCACAGTAGCAGATCATCCCTTTCACACATCTGCAGCATGGTCACGTGTTAGAGGAAACGAAAGAATGGACGTATTGGTAGATTGGTTCAGTACACCACAGCTATAAGGTTGCCGACCCCTTGGGTAAATTATAATTGTTGAACATTCGCTCACCCACGTTTTTAAAAGAAAATCTGTACCTATCCAGAGAAAACGAGAGGCATTAGAGACGATCCTCGTAAATGTAAAGTTCTTTAAAAAACGAGGATAACACCAGAGTTGGTACCACCCTCTCCAAACTTCTACTTCTCCAACATGAGAACTTCAAGCCTCAAAAAGTTTTTACGTCAATTCCTACTTAGGTCAACAAAGAAATTTTATTTTAGTTACTTTTTATTAAATAGTCAGCTTTTGTCCTCCTAACGGTGGACCAAACCCTATTGTACAAGTTATACAACTGTTTATACTCATTGCTGAAATTGTAAAACTATAATTTACATGTATTATGTATTTTTTTTTTTTTTTTTTTTTTTGCAAAATTCGTTCTTGGTGGGCTCGTCTTCTCTCAGTTAAACTCCTCACTGAAGCTGCATTGTCCCACATTTTATTGACGAAGTCCTCAGATTCTGATAAACTTGTAACTCTTGCAACTTCCTGGAAAATGTAGTACTTAGTTCCGTTGATCGTTAATAAGTCTTCGTATGGGACAACACTTTTGCTCTCACGGCAACGATTCCAGTTTAGGTAATCATTGTGATATTTTTCTGTTAGAGCTTGAAATAATGTTCTATCACAACCGTATTGGCGACTTTATATGAAACGAAGCACATGGTTGCCAATTCAGTTCGTACGACATATGCGAAATCGGGGTTGCCAACTTGGCGAGTTATCTGGAACGTTGGCATTGTTGACATAGTACGTAATAAATTTATTACAGCATCATGAAAATCTTTTTTTGCATGTAGAGCGATACAATTCAATTTTAATGTAGAACACTTTCAATTTGTTATACAAATCACTTTTTTAATTAAAGGATAAAAATTATTAATGTTCTTTTTGTGAATTTTAGCATGGTAATTTTTGTTGGATAAGTAAAAACTTAAATTCTTTTATCTTTCTTGTAAATGTTTGAGTTATTTTCCTCAAGCGATTTCTTGTACATATTTACATGGATATCATTCCATCCGATGATCCGCTTTACATTGTCATCATATTTTACGAACATCGCATTTCCCTCATTAGATGAAGGGAAACAGATAGCATTGTTAAATTATTGGATAGATACCTACTCTTATAATATGAGAATATTTCACGTATTTCTAGGAAGCTGTTTAAAGAGCCTTAGATATGCAGAGTTTCTGGGTAAAGTCCAAATAATAAGCTTTAATATGAAATCTATTACGCCAATAATAATAGCTTAGTTATTAGAACTATTGTATTAATATTTAATGAGATTACAATTATTGAGATTATTTGGATTTATTAAAGCAGCATATAAAAGTATTTTTAATTCAATATTTTAAGTAAAAGCTTTAAATTATTTTTCAAAAAATGGTGGTTTTTCAGATTGAGAAAATAATTAAATTTAAATCACCATTTATATATGCACTCTGTAAAAAGTAAAAGAGGACACTTAAATTTCGTGTAAATGTGTAGCCTAATTGTTTTCTATAGTGGATTAATATTTTTATAGCTTCTTCTGATAGTAATTTTTGGGCTTAACAGGAAAAAGTTAGTCTCTCCCTAAATAAAAAAAAAGCTTTTCATGATACTGTAAATATATTACGTACTATCACGTAACAATGCCAGCGTTCAAGATAACTCGCCAAGTTGGCAACTCCTACTTCGCATATATCGTGAGTGAGGGAGTGAATATTAATGTAGCACACTGTTTAGCTACACGAGGGCTTTTGGCGACGGACTTCGTAATTTTGAACCATGGTCAAATGACGAGGACGACACCTGATCTGGCACCTCCTCTCCTAGCTACCACACCACACCAAGGGAAGGACGTTTGAGCTCTCGACCAATTTAACGAGCATCGCTCCCCTACACGGAGGGTCTTCAGTGGTACTGGGCTCGAACTCATGACACGCCAGCCACGAGTTCGCTACCTTGATCACTAGACTACCACTGTCAATCGCATATATCGTACGCGCTGAATTGGCAACCATGTGCTTCGTTTCACATAATATCACCAATGTGGTTGCGATAGTACAATTATTGAAATTTCTCGCAAAAAAGTATCGCAACGATTACCTAGACTAGAATCGTTGTGTGAGAAGAAAGGCGTTGTGTGTGCCTCATACAAAGACTTATTAACAATCAGCGGAACTAAGTACTCCACTTTCCAGGAAGCTACAAGAGATGCAGGGTTATAAAAATCTGAAGACTTCATCAATGAAGTGTTAGGCGATGCAGCTTCAGTGAGAAATTTAAGTGAAGAGGAAGAAGCGTCAAGAACAAATTTGGCGAAAAAAGAACAAATAAATAGGACTGCATAACTTACAGTTTTGCAATTTGAGCAATAAGTGTAAACAGCTGTATAATTTGTACAATGTGGGCTGGTTCGCCATTAAGTGGACAGGGTTCCCCTCCACTCCCAGTACCAAACAAAAAATGTGTTATATCTTTATTTCTAGATTGTAAAAAAAAAAGTAGGACACTCTTGTGAACCCATCTCCAAACCGAGATATAAGGTAAGATGGGGAATTACAGGATTTTCTCTTCGTAAATATTTAAGAGAGAATTAAGATATAATTTTTTTCTAAATATAGATATAATCTTTTTTCTTTTAGAAGATAACCATAGAATAATTTTAAAAAAGAATTAGACAATATATATAAGCCAATAAAATTGAGGGTAGAACCGTACAAAAGATTGCTCATCCGCATAAAGTTGATCCCAAAGCTATTTCTTGCATTTTACGAAAACCAGGCAGCCATAAAAAAAAAGCAGGACTACCAAATAACTGATTTATCGTAATAAAAGAAACATTTCCGGGAGTTTAAGAAAAAGATGCAACAATTTAAAAGATCTAAAACACAAACAGGACTAACACATATTTCTTGGCAAATTGTGTACAGCAGCATAACAAGGTCCAGAATTTTCCAGATCGTTAAGAAAAAAACCATCATCTGAAGTGGTCAAAAATACACATAGACGAGGGATTGGATTATAACAACGATGGTATGTCATGGACTACTAAATGTAATTCTGTTATATTCCCAGACGAGAAGTAATTTAATGTAATTGTCCCGATGGCTATGCATATTAGTAATACTTATTATAAGTACTACGAAAGGTGGTTGGGATAAGTAAGGTCTCCAAAATATAAAATAAATATCCGACAAGGTAAAATAATAACAGAGGTATCAGAATGAAGGAAATTTACTTCTCTTACATATTGTAAACTCATTTTTCCACATAGCAACCACTAACAGCTATACATTTGTTCAATCCTTCTATGTATTTCTTCATTCCGTCCACGAAGAAATATTCTGGTTAGCTGCGTATCCATTTGCGCAGAGCTGCCTGAACTTTGGCATCATGGATTCATCATTATGACCCAAGAGGCAATCCATGAAATATTGTCATCCCGACTCTCCGAGTGTCAAGGAATTCAAAACTTTAATGTCAGCAACAAAAGTCATGCTCACCATCTTTTGGGATGAAAGTGATGTGCTCTACATGAAATTTCTGACTAAAGGATTGAAGATGAATGTGCTACATAACGATCCCTCAAGCAACGCATCCGAAAATCAGACCGGAAAGAGACGTCTTTCTTTTGCATCACGACATTGCAAGACCGCATTACAGTGCACAAACTCAGGACGTCATAGGAAAACTGAAATTCACAGTGGTTTCACAACATTTTTACAGCCCAGATTTGGCACAGTTTGACTTTTAGTTGTTCCCAAAATTGAAGGAGACGTTGAAAGGTCGACGTTTGTCAACGGATACCGAAGTTCATGCAGCCGTGCGTAAATGGATACGCAGCAAACCAGAATCTTTCTTCATAAACGGAATAAAGAAATGGATAGAACGATCGAAAAAATGTCTAGATGTTAGTGGTGACTACAATGAGAAATGAGTTTACAGTATGAAAGAGTAATAAATTTCCTTCAATTTGATACCTCTGTTATTATTTAACCTTTGCCAGAAATTTATTCTATATAATATTGGAGATCTTACTTATCAATCACCCCTCGTATTATGAATGACTATTAATACATTATCTTAAGGATGATAAAAAATTTTACTCAATCATCCAAATAGAAGGATGAATCTTGATGATGTGGCAAGCTGTTGACTAAAATGGAAGAACTAATTTCATGATTTTAACTTATATAGGTAGAACCATCAAGACAATGTACATTTATTGGAAGCTGGGCTTCTTTCTTGTGCCTCCATTAAGATGAAGAAGACTGCATATACCAACAAGATAGTGCATTCATTCCTACAGCAAATACTGCAAGCAAATGGTTCATTTTTAAGAATATTCTAGTTTTACCAAAGCCAGCCAAAAGCTCTGATATAAACCTTGTAGAAAATATCAGAGCAATACTCGTTCGACGAATATATGGAGAAAGAAAATTGTGCGAATCCGTCCTTGGGCTTAAAAATGTGCTCAGTCTTTTGAAACAATTTTTTTCAAACTGAAATCCAATCACTCTACAATTCAATGCAAAGTAGGATTTTTAAACTAATCAAAACAATTCAAAAGAACACTTTTTACTAAATTATTGGTTTTCTGTAAAAACAAGGATCCTTTTATTACAATTTTTTGGCAGGGAAGGAGTGAAAACAAACTCGTATTAAATATTACAAAAACTCTCAATTCAACTGTTTTTATGTTCATTTAATCAAGACACTTCACTCATAAAAAGCTTTTTGAGTAAAAAAAGAACTTATTATTTCTTTTTTTTTTAATTTAAAAATCCAACGTTATTTAAAATTAAGAAAAACTTCGCTTTTGGTTGATTATTTCCAAAATAACTAGATAGATTTTAATAAAACTAGATTCACAAGCACAGAATTATACAATATAAAAAGTATCCTAAAATATATTTATGGTACACATAACTATGATGTATATACGGCTGATGTATAAATGGAAAATTTCAATACTTAAATTCATTCATTATCTAGATGTTGGTATTTACTCTGCTCTTCATTCCCCCCAATGTTGCAAAATACACCACGACAGTCGCCAGGTTGTGCGACCGAAATAAACACATAGAGCAGTGATTCCCAAAGTAGTGTATATAGACCCCCAGGGGTCTATAAAGACCTGAAACGGGTCCAAGTCAGCAAAAAAATAATTTGGGGATCGAAGAGGTTTACGCGCGAGAGTGGCTCTCATTAAACCCCAAATCATGACTATAATTTTAAAAGAAAATTTAATAAAATGGAAACCAGATTTTACCTATTTAACAGATTTATTTACAAAATTTAATGATTTTAATTTGCAGTCACAAGGTGACAGCATAAATTTTATTAAAACAAGAACCATCATTTCAGCGTTTCTTGACAGAATTAAGCTAAAGGAGTATACTATTACGTTGCAAATTTTCCCAATTTCTCAATTTGCCACACAGACAATCTACCAGAAAAATGACGTTTTAACCTACATTTAACATTTAGATGCTTTAAAAAGACATTCCTGTTATTTATCCCTAATTATGGAATATTGCGAAAAGTTTTTAATTGTGTGTTTTCCTATGAGAAGGAGTTTCTCTCAGCGTGGTTGCCAATCTCCAAAATAAAAAAATTGAAGTAAAAGACTGGACAACTATTAACAAAGGAAATTAAGGGTTAAACTGACAAAATTGATGCTAAATTTTGAAAATTTGTTATTGAAGCACCAGATTTATCCCTTCTATTTATCAACATTTGTTTGTTCATCAGTTATTTTATGTATTAATTAAATTTTAATTTAATTAGCATGTGTTTCGTAAATTTTAAACTCTATACTTCATTAGCGTTAGAAATTTAAATCTTTAAAAATAAGTAGTTCTATACCAGCAGTCAAAAAGGCATTTAATTTGACAAATTTGCGAAAATTCAATATTAGGGAAGAAGGGGTCAACCCCAAACCAAAAAACATGGCAAGGGGGTCTATGAGAAAAAAAAGTTTGGAAACCTCTGATATAGACTGTCACGTTCGCCTGCAAATCATTTTCCTCTAACTGTGCAGCCCACAAGCACATGTACGCTTATGTAATCAACACTAGAAATGTACATCTTTGTTTTAAAGAGAGTATTAGTTTTATCCTTTGATCAGGACTGTCCGATCAATTTGTCTAAATATGTAAATTCTCTTAATTTTGAAAGCTAGTATATTGTTCATATCAATACGATGAACTAAAACAGCAAATAAATTCCAAATGCTCTTTTTAACGCAGCTGCTTTCAATTAAATCGCGTAAAATTATGCCTTGTTTGGTTACTTGCAAATAATTGCATCTTAAGAGCTCCAGACTAATTATTTAGGGAAATAAAGGTCAGATGAATAAAGCCTTATGCCAGCAGCTCCCTCAATTTTTCACTTGAAGAACCACAATTATCCTTTTAGATACTTATAAACGTGGCAATAAATTTTATGAATCACTCAATTCATGACTTAAGTATGTCACTTTTATTTAACTTAACACGTGACAGTTGATGAAATGTTTTTAAATTATCCCTTTGGAATTCTTAAGCAGTCTATAAAATAAAATATTTCGGTAAAAAGAAATGAAATTGAGTACATTTTTTAAGCAAGAACGAAATACGACATGTATTTTTCTAAATGAATTTGAAATTATCAAAAGCAAAAAAAAATTATTTTAGATGGATGTATTAATAATTTATCAAAGACAACTACTTTGTACATGCTTCAATTTTTACTTAAGCAAAAGAAAAACAGATAATTTTTGAGAAAGAATTATATTAAAGTAGCCCAATAAAGCTGCACGAGAACTCTTGGCAACAGAACTCGTAATTTTGAGCCATGGTTAAGTGACGAAAAGGACACCTGAGCTGGCACCCTTCTCCTAACCAAACCCCCACACCAACGGGAGGATATTTGAGCCCTGAAAGATTTAACGTACTTCTACCCTCATCTACACGGTCGGTCTTCAGCGGTACTAAGCTTGAATTCGTGACACCCCCACCACGAGTCCTCGACCTTGATCACTAGGCTACCTCGGACACGTCTCAACCTTTGAAATGGCATATTTTAGCAGAAATTTGATTAAGATTCTGCTTTTCCTAGTAAAACATTAATTTTCTAATCATATTAGAATAAAACTACTGTGTTGTAGTAAAGTCCATTTTTATTCTCATAAATTTATTATTCCTATAAGTTTCAAAGCTTACGATCCTTGGTAGAGAACTGCTTGTAAATATTACTAAGCATTAATTATATCTAATTCAGTTTTTTTTACTATTTTTTGAATTGTTTACAGCTGATTTTTTTCGATTATTATATATGATATTAAAAGTTGTCAAGATGAGTTTCCTCAGCTTTTTACAGTCTTTTTAATACACTTGACCACTCTCAATATAATTTTTTTTTGTTTTCTATTCTTTTATCAACTTGTTTGATATTTTAACAGGAAGTTATTAAACTTTTTTTTATTGTGAAAGAGGTTAAGAATTTTTTAAAAATAATTCTTAATGAAACCTTAATTTTAAAAAAAAAAATTCTCTCCGAAACATTCTTTCGCTGTTTTTGATCTTCCACTACATCTTTTTTTTAACCCCAAAGTTAAAATGTTTTCATTTTTTACCAAGCAACGAAAGTATTTTAATAAAGTACTTAGGAAGAATTTTTAACATTTTTCTTTAATCATTTTTACAGATACTTTAAGCTTTGTGGTATTTTTGTATCATTATGAACTTATTTTTAAATCTATTATCTATAATCTTTTTTTATCCTCACTTTTAATATTTTGTTTTTTAGATATCTTATTATCACGTGTTAAAATTTTTTTTTATTTGTTATTAATTTACTTGACTCTTTATGCAGACTATTTGCTTGGAGTTAGTTAAAATAGCCGCAAAGAAATTATAAGTATACGTCAGATATCCGAAGCGCCGTAATTCACTAGCTTAAAACGGAAATTTATTCTAACTTTTTTCATATTTTATTATTGAATAATATAATTTTATGTTCAAAACCTAAAGTAAATTAAATAAAAAATATTGATAACAAAGGCAAATATAAATGCTGCTATAAATAATTTAGAATTCTAAAAAAAATTCAGAATTTTTTTTGAACAGTATTTTGATGCCTAAGTTTATTTGTATATTAAAAACAAAACATATTTTAAGTACTTTTGCCATGAATTATATTAGTTATTAGATTAATATTTATCAACGTCTTTTTCCCGTTATTATTTGAAAGTATTTGAATAAATATTGGTAACGGGTACACTTTGGCACTGATTGTGAAAATGTAGAATTTCTACAATACAGCAGCGTCTTTGAACGAATAAGATGTAAGCCCGCTACCCTCAATTATGAATCCTTCACTATGTCAACCAGACTATTCCTGTCAGTTAAATAGCTTTAAGAAAAAGATAAATAATTTAATTTTAATATCAAGTATAAAAATCTCGTATTTGGCTTTAATTAAATTACAATTAATTTTCCATGCTACTGATTAAAAGAGTATAATTACTATTGAACTCCTCAAATGTTTTGAATTATAATCAATGCATATCAAGAGAAAACTTACAGCTTTATTATGCTATTTAGAATCATAAAAACTACTCTATTTTATTAAAAATACAATTACATAAAATTCATTAATATATCTTGATATTGAAAAACATATTTTATTTCCTATGTATAATGTTAAACATAAACTTCAGAATTAAATATAACATGTCTTTGTCTAAAAGCATAACAAGCCATTTTACTTTATATAGAATATCATCCTAAAGGGTTGTAAGAAAATTACATTATTTGTTCCGTAAGTTATCGAAATAGGTATTTTATAGCAGAAATTCTATAATTACTTCAACAATTAGTTAGATTTTATAAAGCTCTTTCATCGTAATACTGAGCTCTGTGTGATAAAACGCTCGATAAAAAAATATTAAGACTTAATTTAAAGATTCTAATCTTAGATAAACGCCAGACAACACCCAGATGAAAATATATCTATGTACTATATATATTCTAGTTAAAATTTTGTGTCCTCTTTATGCATTAAAACAATTTTACTGACAATTCCTTCCGAGTTAACTACTTTAATTACTTTTGTTTTTAAAATAACACAATTATATTTTGACTTAACAGGCAAGAATGAAACATAGAATCACAATTGAGGAAAAGACAGCTTCTTTTAGAAAAATAATAATATGTCTCATATAAAATATATATATTCAGAGAAAAAAAATTATACGCCATTTTCTATTTCAAATCTATCCGGATTCATTATACTTTAACTCTCTCTAGACAGAAATTTTTAAAAACAATAGAAGATTTCTCATTTGAACAAGCATTTAATTTCCATTTTTATTTGCGCCATTTTATTAGTACGGTAACTATTGACTAAAAATGAATACTTAAGCATAGCAACAAGCAAAAAAAATCCCTTTAAACAATTTTTTTTCCTCCAATACAAAAACACACAATAATTATACTTAAAGCTATTCCTCCTAAATAATTAATATGTGCTTTAAAGGGAGAGGAGAGAGAGAGAGAGAATCACCCGTCATTTAACTAAAACTTAATTTATGTGGAATTGTAATTTACAGTATCAGAGACTTATCTGGAATATTTTCCAGATTTCATTCACGTTAGTTTTTATACATAAAAACCTCTCCGGAAAATAATTTTCTTCTACAACATTGCACAATCTTAATACTCGCGGTTACTTTACTTCTCATTAACCTTGCTTAATTTTCCCAGGAAATAAGTATGAACAAGGTATTTAATATAATATTAGAAATAACAGTACTTGCGTACTATCGCAACCATGCCAACTTTCAAGATAATTCTCCAAATTAGCCGCAGAAATCTCGCACGCATTATAGACGCAGAACTGGCAACCATGTGCTTCGTTTCATATTTCTCCGCTTCTGCCTTTCTAAGCCTGCCTAACCGTGCATTTATACGGCAAGCTCGAACTCTAAAATACGAATCTAGGATTTACCGAATTTTTAAATAAAATGTAATAATAATATTAGTTGGAATAATATAACTATTATAATTACAATATTATTATTTTTATTTAATTATATATACTAAAATAGTAATGTAATATAATAATAATATTATATAAAATTAATAATAATAAAATAAAAATATAAAATTAATAATAATAAAAAATATATAATTAATAATAATAAAAAATATATAATTAATAATAATAAAAATATATATAATTAATAATAATAATAAATATAAAATAATAATAATAATAAATATAAAATTAATAATAAATATAAAATTAATAATAATAATAAATATGCAATTTTAAAATAATAAAAAAAATTTAAAAAATTATTTACATATTAGAAATTAGTTATTTTCTTTCTTTCATTGATTATTATTCATTTATAATTAATTATTATTTTTGACGTAAAATTTTTCGACTTTCTACTTGCTCCATATTCCAGTGAGGATGTCGTTTTTAGATTTCTTGTGGTTTCTTTCGATGTTGCCAATATAGTTGCGATTGTACGTAAGTCCCGAAACAATTATTATTTTTAATTGGAAAAAAAAATATTTTTAACACTTAACTGAAAAAAGCATGAATAATTATAAATGAATATCGAAATTACTAATAAGTTCTGCTTTAATTTATCGTAGCATTTATTCGTCTTAAGATTGTTTTTTCAAGTGATATTTCTAAGATTCAATATGAAAAATAATATTCCTTTATTCAGCTTTTTCAAAAACGCAATTTCAGTTACACAGTAGCAATTATCAAAATAAGTTTTCACACATAGGTAAAAATCTTAAATAAAAAAAAAAATCTTAATATAAATATGATCCTGAATTACTAAATTAACTACTAAACAAAGCATCTAATAACCTGTTCAAAAAATATTTTAATAAAAAAAGTAGATATCATCTCATAAAGCAATTACATCAAATTAAAATTTAAATCGACTGAAAAAATGAGAAACAAAAAAAAAATTCGAAGTCTCATTAAAATAAGGCTTAACACACTTGTGCATTATGAAAAATATATGCCATTTTCTCAAAGTATTTGAGTGAAATATTTTTATTATGTATAATGGAAATTTTAAAAGAGAGATGTGTCAATATTTATGAAGTCAGAAAAAGTATCTGGACTTAGACTAATCTATTTTTATTCCTTCATTAAAAGGAAGTTTAATAAAACCGTGCTTCAAAAAACACATTTCCACAATCTGAAGGTTTTCATAACAGAAGCAATTTGTATCGTCTTACTCATTTTGATGTTCTTTGACATTTAATTACAAATCTCCATCACATGTTTACTAACTAAAGAATTTGATTGGATTCCAACCTTTAAAATGTTTCCGTAAAAGGCCAATACATTGTAATTACCTCGAGAAAAAAAAAGAAACTTTTTTGTTTGCTTTTATGATTTTTTTTCGCTTTGGGTCTTTTTTCCCATGTTTGCTTACTTTTGCTTTATTTCTTTAACTTAAAGTAAATTTTTATTTTATTTTGTCAGATTCTCAACTATCACTTTCACCCTGTAAGACTAAAAATAAAAAGAAACACGCGGAAACAATTCAAGACTAATATGTGTGTTTAGTTTTAAGAGGTTTCCTTTGGATATTTCACTAGCCACAAAATGAACGGTATTGATTCTGTGCTTTCCTTTTTATTCAAAAAACAAAAAAAAATTATCTTAACATTCGCTTTTTTAATTAAAAATATATTGAATGTAGTTTTTTAATGTTATTAAAAACGGTTTGATTTGCGTATCTCTCTCTTTTGCAAGTTCTTATATGTAAAAATTTAATATAAACATGAACCACTCACACACATTAATGAAAAAAATTTTCCAAGATTTATTTGAAGGGCTTGTTTATTATCCTTCAGACAACAATGCATACACAAGTAAAGTGGAAATATTTTTCAATCTAATTTTAAACTTATTATTGTATTTAAAATGTTGTATTTTATTAAACTAATATCGAAGTCTATATATATGAATTCACATCTTATCCAGTTATTGTAAGAATAACATTTAGATTGGTTTAACTATTGTCGTAATGGAATCCTAATTATTTACTGGCATTGGGTTTCAAAACTTTGGGTCCAAATCAACAACGAGAGAGATAATTGAGCTAGCTTTCACTCTACAATTTTTCAGACAATGTAAAAACTGAGCAGTGGAGTACCACTGACAGTTTTTCATCTTAAATTAACCTTAGATTATAGAGCAGCTGCGATAGTATCAACTGATCAAGGCTTATTAAACTCTCTGCTAACTTATATTTTCTAGAGTTAAACACCTAGCTATCATGACCATGCATATTGAAATAAAAAGAATTTTCAATTTGATTTCATTATCTCCAAAAGTAATGAAGAGATTTTAATAAATGCAGGAAAGTCTTAAAGAAAAATGATGACATATTTTGAAAAATAGATTAATAGGTACTATAGTCCCTTCTCACAATTCACATAGATTCAAAAACATTAATTTACGTTTTAAATGAGACAGTGCACAAAACCCTGTGACAGATTCCAAATCTCCAAGAAAGCTTTTTTACTCTATTAAGGTGAAGGCTAGTTGCCCCCCCCCCAATTACTTTCCAAAAAGAACATCTCAAAATAAGCTCTGTAATGTTAAAGTCTGAATATTTTTACTGGACATCCTTCCTGGCAAAAATGCTCTCTTTCCAGAAAATTTTTAGCCAGATGAGACCTACGAGAACAAGCGTTGTCATTCCTAAAAATGAATTCAGAGCCAACTGCACTTCTGAAAAGACTAACAGGATTTCATCCTTTAATCTCCCGGCAGTCACAAAGCCTTTATTGAAAACTCGTACTCCCATCCAACAAGATGTTTTCCCAGAATATCACACTTCCCTTGCTTAATCAGTCTCGATCTAGCATATTGGGGGACGTGTTGCAAGTTCTTGGTTCCCACCAGATGAAAGTACATCGAATATCAGCAGTTAGGCTGAATCTGAACTCCTAACTCAATTGAACTGTCTTCCACTAATCTCTGTTCTAATGTCGATGATCTCTGACTATGCTAAATGAGATATTCTGTTCGTACAAGTGAACGGGATGCAAACATCAGATCTCTCTGCAAAAAGACCTCTATTGTGCAGCTATCTGCAAATAATAATCATTGAAACATTAATTCCTGGACCGCATGAAAATCACAAGAAAGTTGTACAGTTGTTGTTCACCTGTTGCATTTTGCTGTAATGAATAAATATAGTCCTTCATTAGGCTCTAGGAAGCTTTGACTTGTCTTCTGTCTTCGTATCCGGTCTCATCAAACTGCCATTGATAGTAATAAGTACACAATACTTTTGAAGTAACATTACAATACAGTCTCTTGCAACCATCCTTTGAGGCAACCCTGCCTCAAGTCTATCGACAAATTTCACTACTTAAGTCAATTTTCCAAACTTTGGTGTTGACTCGCTTTTACTGTTTGGTCTTTAATTTTCTCGAATGCAGTATACCACACTATGAAATTCACCAAAAGGTGCGTGACCAAACTAAAAATATAAAAATTGACACATTCGTCTGAAAAGCATACCTTTAATTGTACAACCCACGCGCTAATGTAATTGATATTAAAGATGTGCTTCTTTGTCAGGATTAATTAATCGTTTCGTTTAGTGCTTTTTCGAGAAATTTGATTAAATATCCTATTATTTTAGTTTTAAGTTCCAGTGTTCAAAAATTTAATGTTCCAAAAAGATATGACCAATCCATTTTAAAAAGGAAATATTTTCGATAATATATTTTAAAAATAAAGAATTGGTTTGAGTTTCTGAAAAAAAATAATTTTTCTTTTTTCGGTAAGCAATTTGAAGTAGCAGTGAAAATTTCCCAATAGAAATGCACCCTAAACATAAATTATATATAGATTTTTTCAAGTTATTTTGTTCCAATTAATTGGTATCATAGTTAAGACTTTAAAAAAAGTTTTCGCTTTATTTCTAAAAATTTATGAATTAATCGTTAAATTTATTTAAATAAATCATAATTTTTTCAATAATATAAGAACTCGATACTTACCTCTTATGTATTTATATGTAATTTCAAGTATTCTGAGAAAATCAACTCAACCGGAAAAAGTTTGTTCGCAGAAATATAATGTTCAACATCCTTAGAAGTTATATCAATGTTATATGACTTGCACGGATAAATGGATTCAAGTCATCTTCGGTGAGGAATGTGGTTTCTGTAGAACTTGAGCCAAATCGATTACAAATGACCGCACAAGACAATCCAAATTATTGTGTCGAATCATGTATTATATAAACACTAGTTAAGGTCTGGTAAGCGGTCAGCCGTAATAACTGTTAAAGGCTATATATATTGTGGCAAGTAAGTCATCAATATTTTAATGGATAATTTTAGTACTTGAATTCATAACACAAATTGGCTTCTTTTTTATAGCATTGTGAAATAGTAATGTTTTATTGCATCTCGAAAGGTGTGCTGTGTAGTGTATTTCTCTTTCTCGTTATGTTATGGAATCAAACTCATTAGATATTTTGGTTATGATGTAGTATACGCTAAGAATATGTTCCAAATGGTAAAAAAACTATAATTAATGTCTGTAAAAGGGTATATTCAGTCCGAGTAGCATTGCTCCATTCCTAATTTTCTTACAAAAAAATTTCCCATACAGTAATTATAGTTAAGGGAGGATTTTCGTTAAGAAACAAATTAGTTGGTTTACTGTATACATGTATAATTGTAGTTTATTTAGAAATTGTTTAATTTGGTGAAAATGAAACCAAATAATAAAATAAAACTAGGGTGCTTCATATTAAAACGAAACGCCGATATACATACAATTTAGATGGAAATTGTTTTCAATAATATTCGTTATATCAAAACATGAAGTAAAAAATATAAGTTTAAGCAAAGCGTGTTCGAATACAGATATTTTAACGCTTAAGTTACCAGTTACATGTCATCGCCGAATTTTTATCTCTGAATTTTAAAAATGTAACCAATTGGTAAATGTAAAATTTATATATAGCTTAACACATAATTTCATTACATATATTTTTAAAATATTAGGAAATTGTAAAACTTCGACTGAAGTAAATGAATGCATGAAATTCCTAAAAGTATTAAATTTCGATATAAAACTCTTAGAAGTATGATTTACGTCTCATATAAACATCATAGATTATTAAAAATCTTACAAAAGTTATTACAAAATTCGCAGAACAATTGTTTTATGACCCTCATTGAACTTCTCAAATAATCATAAAGCTTATGTTTTATATAATTAAAACAAACACTTTCAGGTAAATAAAGTAAATATAAATACAAATATTTTGCAATGCTACGTGATAAAAATTTATTCTGCAATAAACAAAATGTATTCTTACAAGCATAAAAAATTAGGATATTAATATTCCAAAAGTAACTTTTTTTACGATACATAATAATCGAACATCAATCATGAAGTTCAAACTCCATAGAAACCATTCCCTCTAAAAATTTTGAAAACTCCTCTAAGCTCTTTTTTCCGCATATGCATAAGAGAGTCAAAGAGATAAAAGAAAAAACTAGGAGAGAGTACTATAGGCCGCATGATCAATGAAAGAAAGCATTAACAATGCAAATATGTTTAATCGCTTTCGTCGCCGCGCATCGGGATAAAAGTTCCCTTAAGATGAAAAATTCTGAAATCGTGTATTTACAACAGTCTGCTTAAACCTGCTTCACACGTTACACAATGCGATATGCATATAAGCTTTTAAGATCAGGATTTCATTAGTTTTTTTTTCTTTTTTTTTGAAGAAAACTTAGAAGTAATTAAAATATGAATGTGGTGTTTAATCTAGACAAGAGCTGTCTTTCGCAATTTTCGAGGTATTTTCTTAAATTTTATTTAATTTCTTTTTCACATTATTGAAAGGTGCGTCTTTTATAGAACAAATAGGAAATTTTATCCAAAGAATTGTGTTCTTCTTTCCATACATAGGTCTCATGCGACTCAAAGGTAAATTTTCTTTTTTTTTTCTTGTGTGCTTCTAAGATTTAATTAAATGTATTGAATACCTAAATGCAAATTTGTAAGGGAAATCTCCCGTTATAAAATTCATGTTAATTATTTCCATGTCTGCTGTGGTAAATTAATACTATTTATTCCTTAGTGTAGATCTTAGAACTGAAGATAATTAATATTATTTTTTAAGAAAATCAAACATTTTTATTCACACAGAAAACTTTTCATGAAATTAAATACTCAAAATCATAATTTCGTAGGTTCCTCCTTTTGTTTTGAAACTCGTCTTATTTACGAATTCAAATTTCTCGAAGTCAGTTTATAAATTTTTTTTATCGAAAAGTTTAGAATACCTTGAGATTTAAAGCATGCTATAATAAATGTCATTGGGAAAAACTATTTATTTATTTGATAAACTTAATAGACGCATCCCTTGAGGGCTAAACTAAATAAGAATTATTTACTTTATTTTGGCATACTTCAGATGCTATTAAATTTATCAACAAATACACAGAACACATTTACGAAAACAATGGATTGATATTTTTGCAAGATATACATGCATGTTTTTAAAAAAGACAGCTATTTTTATCTTACATCGCTTGATTACAATAATGCTGATTACAGTGTAGTTTTCATGCATTGAAATATTTAATGTTAATTCTAAGAATCGTTTATATTTATAATTCTATTTAATACAAAATAATGTTAATGACAAAATCACTGAATCTGTAACTAAATTTTCATTTGAGGGAATATTTTATTATTCAATATATTGTACCTTTTGTTGATAAATATTTCTGTTGAGTCGATGAAAGTTATTTTAGTGTGGATTTTATCGGTCAAAGTTTGGATTTCCCACACACTATTAATTGAATTTTTTTTTTATTTTTAAATTATTAGTACAGTCTCATAATATAGCTATTTAGTAAGAAATATATTGTACCTCTAATTCAGCTCAATTAAAATACACTACACTGGATATTTTCTGCAAACAGATCAAATATATACTTGCAGGGAATATTTAATTACGATTTTTATTCGGTTGCATTCATTATAATATTGTATTATTTTAAAAAATGTCATACTTATTATAAAAAATATGAAATTAATTACAGTTCTTTTTTATTCATATATAATTTTAAAATAATGCTGGAACTAAAATAAACCTTAAAATTATTGTTTAATTTGCCTAACTTAATTCCTATTAAAAAATAGTTTTCAAATAAATTACATAATTCACTAGCAATCAAAAAGTCTAAATATTTGAATAAAGGCAATTTTTAAAAAAAAATATTTGGGTATTTTAAATTTTAAAAACTAGAATTTTAAATTGATTCGCCAATAATCAATTTAATATAGTCGTATTTAGGTAATTTAAACAAGAATTTTATGGTTGCCATACGAACAATATAGCTAACAAATTTTAATATTTAATCATGTATTTTACATCTTCCGAAACATTTTCCCTATTAGGTTTAATATGACAATTTCGATTAACTCATAAGAGTCTTAGGAAAAACACAAAAACTTCTTGTATGTCTAACTGTATTTCAGCAAGATAATTCTAAATTTATGTTTTTACTAAATATCCGCTGAACATATGAAGAATAATTTTTATTTTAAATATATATGTGTATATCAAACAAGAATTTTAGCTTAATATCCTTTTAGAATTACTCAAGAGGCTGATACACGGGAAATGAGAAATAATCCTAACTAAATTCATAAAAATCATCGGGAAATTTACTTAAATTTTTATCATCTTCCTAAGCTAAAAATGGGATTTTAAATGGGAAGTTAAACATATGTACATCCCCAAAATATTAATAAGATATTCATACTGTATGAATTTTTTCTAATAAGCATGCGAGAATCATTCTTATTTTCAATTATCCTTTTAGAAGTTTTGTCAAGTCCTATTGATTTTATTTCTTCAAATGAGCTCATTTTGTTTATGGGAAAATACTAAAAGTGAAAATGAATTGCCTTTTCTGAATTATTTTTTAATCTCGCGATGTTCTCAGATGTAATTGAGAGAGAGAAATTGAAGTTCGCATACTGGAGAAATATATATTCTGAATTTCACTTGTTCCAGCAACGAAAATATAGCCAAGTTCTTTTGTAGAAGACTTGGGTTTTAACTTGAAATATGTAAAATTTAGACTTGAAGTAACTTGCAAACTTCGTAAATTCCAACAACAAAAAAAAGTAACTTGTATTGTCTTCTCATTTCTTTTGACGTTATGTTAACTTCAAATTAAAGTTAGTTTTCCCTTTAATTCTCCAGCTGAAGTTTTGCTGCATTAATAAAATTAATCGATAAAAAATTCCACCGATACTTTGGAGTCAGAAATCACTACGTTTCAGAATACTTTTCAACTTCTAAATCATTTGACTTCGAAAACAATAATAGAAACAGGATGATGAAAGAATGCTCCTTTAAAATAATAAAAGAAGGAATACTTTCCGGAATCCATAAGCTTCAACTTACAATGAATATTAAAAGTAGATACATTGGAGCTAAAGGTAAAGTATTTACAAATAATATTTGAAGAAAATGGGAAAAACTAATTAAAAAAACAATATATATATCTGTATTTGCCTTAAAAAGAATGCTAATGACTATTTGTTGGGCAGCTTGCTACGACGTTTCTCCATTTAACTCCTTAAGATATCCAACTACTTGCGACAATTTTTTTTTAAAATAGAGATATGGGATTTTTTTGTAGTTTTTAGATTTGTTTAGTACATTTTAAGAAAAATATGCTAAAATTAAGAATAGAAAAAGAAATTATCATTACTAAAATGGGGAAAAAATGGGTAAAAATTGACAAAAAAAATAACATAAACGTGGCGCATTCTGTACCAATAGTTTATGAACAAATTTTCAATTTTTCAAATCTAATGTGTTGCTGTGTTATTCATTTTTGAAACGCCCTACAGGAAAAGAGATATTTTATTTTTTACAAAAACTACGGCTATTTATCTTAGTTATATGAAATTGCTTAAAATAAGTGATTATATTTACATAAGGAACTGTAAATTTTGTAATAAAACAGTGATAGATAAATCAAAAAGTTAAAACACTTCTACTATTGTACAAAACATACACAAAAAATTTCAGTTAATTAATTTCATAACTTTTTAAGCAATCGCTGTCCGATTGCTTACATTTCGACAAACGCGTTACTTTTCGTGTACACATTTCGAGTAAAACGCGTTTTAAAGTATATCTTGCTTAAAGTAACTGCATCTGCTTTTATAAAACACTTGTAGTTTTTGTTCTAGTGAATGGAAAACAATAAACTTGGTATTTTTATAAAGCTTATAAGATGATCTATATAGTAAAATCATTAAAAAAAATGTCAATTTTTGGTCAAATTCACAATTTTAAGGTGGCCGGATACCTTAACTTCATTTTTACTCCTCTGACTTGCTACTGTTAGTCAAATAGGCTGGTAACAAAACTCATATCTTGATACTTTACATCTAACACCTCTAGTAGAACAAACTGATCATTTTTCGCTCCCATTTACCTGTCTATACTGACTTTTAGAATTTAAATCAGCACTTGGATTTTTTGTTTAGATTCTGAGGTATCACTGAACGTAATTGATTCGTCTCTCTCTTGTATGAGTACTCATTTTAATTTTGAAACTTATTAAGTTATTTTACAATATGTTTAAGCATTCAAAAGTTTCAACTATTTGATGAACTACTGATAGAATATATTTAAATGACACCCATGTCTAAAACTAAGCCTTTATTCTGTAAACTTCCCTATTTTATAAATAGGAAAGGTTTGAAACCTTTCCAAATTAACGGATCCTTCCACTTGTTTTCGCATGATTATCCCCAGATGGATAGAATTCAAATTTACAACTTTCATTTTTGTGACATTATTCAAGCTTCCATAGTAACTATATTGACACCCGAAAAAATCCAGCTTTAATTGTTAAGCTGACACCTTGGAAAAGTATGGATGTAGTTTTTATTAATTTTTGATAAAGCAAACCTTACTCGCTTCAGAAATTCCTCATTACTCTCGAGTTAAACTGCTTAATTTAGTTTCATTCAAGCTACCTTTTTCATATTAAAGCAAAATTAAAGGTACATAATTTACTCTGAAAGGAAAAATTGCATAAGATTCCTCGCAAAAAAATTTAAGTTTTGTCAAATAACTTCAAATGTAAGTTTAACAATTTTGATTGTTGAATCTCTCCATGTTCTAGTACATCATAACTTAAATAACAAATTTAAAATGAGTACATAAACTTAAGTTAAAGAAAATTGTACCTAACATCCAGAGCCTTTTGAAAGCATATCTTGTCACAATATTTCAAAATGGATTGAGATATTGGAAAGTTAACATAAAATAAAAACACCAAAATTTTCAATAAAGATAAATTAAGTAATTCAGTACTTTTAATAAGATTTTTAACTTTTTTACATTCCTTGAGGACAATTTCATGTCAGAAATAGTTATCTAAATCAGTATCGAGCTCTTATAATTTAATTCTCTAAAGATTGAGAAATTAACTGAAATTTTCAACAGATAGTATTAAAACTAACAAATTAGCATAATATAAACAACATAACAAAATTTAGTAATCTTTCTGTATAAATCCCAGAGAATTGTGTATTGGAAAAGTCAAAATAGACATATTACAAATCGAAGCTTATTTATATATATGAAATCATGCATTAAAATTGAAAATATTATGATAGCATTATTTATTATAAATACGTAATTTAATAATTATGAATTATAACCATATAAATTGAATAATTCTGTTCTATAGTTACTTTTTTAGCCTTCTGGCATTTTTAACTCAATTGTTATTAATTTCAAACTGAAGATTTTGAAATTGTATCCCTATTATATATATTAAATCAACCAAAAGTTAAACAATCCATAAACAAACGAGACCAAAATCAAACCTTTTATTTTTTAAACTTTTAACTATATTACTTTAAGTATTAAAAATCATCTTAAAAGATTTATTGGGAAACATACAGTAAAGGATGAAGTCTCTGTTAAACATTAATGTTTGCCTGTTTAGTCTATATTATTTGCGCTATCTCATCCATCCATTCGTCTAAAAGTTGATCTCTGTGAGCCCTGTTTTAACTTCAAAAAACATTTCTGCTTAGATGCTATAGAGCATAAAAAAACTTTACATGCCTTATCTATATACAACGTGGAAAAGATACTGCGACCATTCTTCAGATGGTGTCAACGTGGATGTAGAGCCCCTTCATCCCCAGCAAGTACTAAGTAATTGAAACATGGGATCGATACGGAGGGTATGGCTTCCCATTAAAACTTTAAAAAGAAATCTAGCCCAACCCATAGGGATAGAAATAGAGAGTGCTGCTATGCTAAGATGACAACCAAAATGAATATTACATCATCATGTAGCCTTCATATAAAGGAAAAAATCTGCAGAATACCTATGGGAACAAAAATTCTATATTACCTCCATTAACGGTGTTCCCGAAAAGAGGGAAAAAAATCTTTTGTTTCTCAAAAATATATACGAAAAGGAGGTTAATGGTTAAAATATGTTGCTTTGTCGGTATTTTTGATGCTTTCTTTTTGAAGCGAGATGTTCGCTCCTTTTGGCATATTAAGTCGACTATCGGAGTGATGCTTTTTTTTCCACGGATTAACTTCCGACCACACCCCCTCGATTAGCCACATTCATCGTGATTAGAAAATGCTTTCAGACCGAGGTTTTGGCTCTGTTCGCTGACTCCCAAGAGGCACTGGCCTCAGCTTGTTGAAAAGGACAAAGAAGGTGATGGTGAGAATTTGAAAATTTATGATCGTCACACACGCGGTTATATGCATCTATTAACGGAAGTGCACACACCTTTACTCAACTATGGAATTTTTATTAGTAGATTTTACAGTTTATTATTTTTTGAGACTAGTAAAAGTCTGGTCGAAAAATTTAAAAATGGTTGCAATATATATCAATTTTAAAAACGTATGCTACGCCTTCAACGTCTGGTTTCGGGAATTACAAATAAAAGTTAAGAGTGTTAATTTGGGAGGGGGGTATGATTAATTTGTCTGTGATAAGAAATGGTGGGAAGAAGTTTTTATCTTCAAAATATATTTTAATATTTTATCAAAATGGATCTATAGCGAATAAAAATAATTTTGAAATGTATTTTAAAGAAGAGAGATTATATATATATAACACTGAAAAAGAAAACTTTTCATTTTTTTTCTTCCAACAATACAAGAAAAGTTTCAGTTTTTTAAATCTACTACAGCACCATGTGGTAACTATATTTACAACTCCCTTTTATTTTTTTCTGCTGCGTCAAGTTAATAACAGTAATTTCCATATACGTACCGTATATTCCTACGTACTCTTTTAACGCAAGAAAATAGGAACACTATTTACGGGTACATGCTATACACCCGATATAAAAAATGATAGCTTACAAAATAAAGGAAGGATGAGCATTAAAAAAGGTAGACTTCAATATGTATTTAAATGCTTTTACTTAAAAAATAATATATCTTAAGGCGATATGGTACCCTAAAAATCATTGAACTGTCGAAACAAATTTTATTAGCTTATTTGATACCACGAATGTTTATAAATATGCCTGCAAAGTTTCAAAGCTTTACCTGCATTTTTCATTAAGTAATGGAGCAATGTTTGATTCTAAACAGCAACTACCACGCCCACATTTCAGATTATCTGCTAGAAAAGAGCCTGATAAAAAATGAATTAATTATTTTTCTAATGCGCATCAATGAGACTGACATTATATATGCAGTAATACATCATTTTAAGAAAGAATTGTGCAATTCATGCAAAAATTCTAGTGTGCGAATTATTTACTGAAGATCAAATGGATTTGGTCAAGATTTAAAAGTTGTGCGTGCTTTTTATGATATTATTATGAATGAAATTAAAACTTCAAAACGGATTCTCCCAAAGCACAAATACTAAATCTCATTTTGATAACTCAGATAATTAAAAATCTAATTCGCAAGAATAGAAAAACTCTCCCACTTTTATATATTTGTTTTGGTGATATATATATATATATCCCATGTGTGCGAAATTCAACACTTTTATTATTAAAATATTTTAAGATATTTATTTAAACTAATGCACATATACAGTTCTTATGTATTTTACCTATAAATTGTTATTTGATTTTGCTTGCATTCGTGTACAATATTTAACATGCGAAGGCTTTTAAAATCATGGAAATAAAAATTAAAGGCATAAACATCTTTTGTACATGTTGTGCATTAGCTCTGAGCATGGAATTAGCTCTGAAGTGTGTGTATTTATTTTTCATTATAATTATTAAGATAAAGCTTTATGAAATATTGATCTTTCATTCGTTTTTTTCTATGTATTCATTATGGCAGTATGCTGTTTAACTGTTCTACATTTGTGCAATTTTTTTATGGTAAGGAGTTTTAAATAAGCTAATTAACATTTCATAAAAGTTTCAGACTATTCGATGAATATTATATCATGCTATTCATGGAATGAAAACTTCAAACTCATTTCTCCATGATGAGTTTTTGTACATATACTGTTATTCAAAACCCTAAGGCTTTTTTGATAATTGAAGTATGGGTTTGAAATTTTTATACGTGTTCTGAAATGTATGTTTTGTAAAACTGTGCATGGAATTAGCTTTAATATGTTTAGCACTTTTTCTAAAAAATTTCAAAATCAAAATTAATGTTTTGGGGGGAATTTTTGGAAGTTTAAGTATCAAAAAAATAATAAAAAATTAAAGAGCAGCAGCAGAAAAAAACCCAAGCACAGTTTTATGTAGTATATTATAAGGTACTTAGAAAAAAAATTTTGAAAGAAAAGAGACATATTTAAAAAAGCCTTAGGGATTTAAACAATGGTTAAAAAAGCTAAAAAATTTAAATTTTACAAACATTTTACAAAGAATTTAAAAAAAATTGTATGGAATTATTATTGAATATTAACCTTTATGAAATACAATTAAAACAAAATATCAAATATTAAAAATAAAAAAAATTGTGAAGATGGTACCATATCGCCTTAAGAACTTTCATTATTCTAAGGATAGCATGAAGAGTTCATCATATTCATCTTCCGTTATGTCTTCAGGCATATCATCGAATTCTATTGCATCTTCATCATCATTGTTACTTTAACCATAAATAAATAACTAAATGTAAAACTTCCGTTCTATCTATATTGATAAATATATACTACACTTTTTAAAATGACTTTTAATTATGTAAGGCTTAATTTCATACTATGTGGTGCTTTTAGTATCTACTCTCACACTATATCTAGGCTTAAAAAGATAAGGGTTGCACATATATATAATTCAGGTTTCTTCGCAAAAAAGTGATGCGTGTTATACGGCGAATATACCTAAAAATTAAGAAATGCTGTTCTAAATCATTGTAACGGGTCTATCCGCGTTTTTACTAACAATCCTCTCGGGGGATAACTTTCTTTAAATATAATTTAAATGAAAACTTCCTCCCTAAGAAGACGCGATTTGTGTAAATTATACTATGTATTTAAGTATTAACCTTAGGGTTCTAGTAAGAAAGACAGGTTAGAAGCTAAGGGATAGCGTGAAGATTAACGTAAGATAACGTAAAGCTGGACGAGAGCACTTCGTAGATTATTTGGCTAATATTAAGATTGACGATTTGCTCAATTAGTTGTTAAACTGGATTCGGTCCGTTTGGATTGGATTACTTTAGAAATTACCTTCAAATATAAAAAAGGTATATTGCCTGGAAGTGCTAAGTGTAAGTGATCCTATTTATTATTATATCTCCAATTATCTCGTCTACTTCGCTATTGCTCCCATATTTAACAATTGATGCATTTCTTAACTAGGGTTGTTGAATTTGTGTCGTTGTTGAGAATAGTAAATAAATTGCGTTGCTTTGACTATGGCTACTTTTCTTTCTAACTCTCGGACACTAATGGATAGGATTACTCATTCATTACAGCATAAGCGCGCTTAATACGCCAGAATATACGGTACTCATAATATTTACTTTTTACATATGCTCACGCGTAATTCAAAAAGCATTTCGTACAAAATCTGCGATAGTTCCTTGTTTTTAAACCCTGAACGCGTTCAATAGTTTATAACAAATAAATTGGCCTTAATATTGATTTAGTAACGTTAGATTAAGCTCTAACCAACACTCGGTAGTAGGATCAATAGGGACAATCTTACAGTTGAAAAATATCCTTAGTTAATTATTCTTTGGAAAGTGTAGGCCAAACTAAAGAAGAGTGTATAGGATAAGTAATTCACCTTTATTCCCAGCGCGAGTCAAGTTCTCTTACGTCAATTCTTAAGAAATGAATTTATTTCGTTAACCAACCCATTCATTATCCTATTTAAGAATAAAATTTATATTCTCATAGAGCATGAAGGAGTGTGGGAAGAAAACGAAGGTTGCAAAATAACGAAGATTTCTCACGCACAAAGAAATTAAAGGAAAAGCCACCGTGTTTACACCCTGGGACACAACAGCTGAGCTCGATGACATGAATTTAATAACATGCATTCATTATCGAAACAGGTGACGTTGACCTCATCCCATGTTTCTGTCATATTTTTCTTCTGTTAAACTAACTGAAGCACTGGATTATATCTCTCCCTCGACAGGGGAATAGACCTCCATCTTCCTATCCTGATTGTCTACTTAATGAATTAATTTCCCTCGAGTAAATTGCATGATCTGTCAAAATTCAGTCATTAAGTCAAATCTAGTGATCATTTACGATTACGTTCAGATGGAAATCCTTTCTCTTGCACCTGAGGATGGTACGGTATTATTACAAACATGCTCTACTTTGCTTTTTAATACAAAGTCCTGGGATTTTCATTTTCTTGCAGGAAAAGGGAATTAATTTTGTATTCTGAAGTTTCGCAGTTCTAATACAGTGATTTAGCTCAAACTAATATTTTTTTTATGTTTACTCATTACTTTTATTTTAAAGAAATATTTTACTTTGTTTGATTAAATGACGTGACTGTAAAACCACATAATAATTATTTCCAGTGAATAATATAATTTGCAATACCAATCAAATGTTTGATTAGGTTATTGAAAATTTATTAGCGTCGCATTCTGCTACAACACGGAGGTTGCAGATCCCGATCACAGAAGTGACGGATCTCGTAATTGTGAACCACGTCAAGGGACGAAGCTAAACCCCTCCTCACTTCCAAAAGGCCCCGAATGTGGGGATTTTGAGCTTTGACACAAAAAGGAAAGGATCTGAACAAAAGGAACGCCAGCCACAAGGACTATTGCTGCCACTACCTTGCAGATAAAGAGAAGGACATATTAGTTTTTTTTTCCCTAATCAATCCCAAAATAGTGCAACAGAATTACAAAATCCGTTTTGGATTTTGTAATTCCGAACTAATGCTCAAATGAAAAGGATAACGCCCGTACTGCTACCTTATTTTCCTAATAAAATATTCAAAGGGGATTAGCTTTCTCATAAAAAAAACTTCTTACAAAGAAAACAAAAGCGATTTGTGTAACATGGAATGAAAACCTTATAATTCATCATAACAAGACCGACACCAAGAAGAGCTATTGCTGAAGAAATTACGCGTTAGTGATTTACCTATGTTTCAAGCTCTTTTTAAGTCGGGCAATTTAAAGTAATGACAAGTTTTGGATCTTAAAATGGTAAAGGTTTTCTTAAAGTTTTGAAGAAAAATGGGGCGAAGCGGAACTCATCATTACAAAATATGTTATAAAATACACACTCATTTAATTCAATTAGTTATTTTGGATCAATGGTGTTTTAAAAGACTATTTGATGACAATTTATATTTAACACACATTAACCCTTTTTTAACGCCCTTTTACAAGTTTCAATTGTATGTAACGGAATCTTTGAGCTCAATTTTTACCCACTTTAAAAGGTCAGATTAATTCGAAATTTTGCTCACTTATCCAGGACTGATGACAATACAATAATTTAATAATTTTGTTCTATTGTCCTGATCAGGATCGTCAGAATTAACGATTTTCCCTTTTCAGATCCCATCCCACACCTGGCGACTAATTTCAGATCCCATTTCCAGATTTGGTGACTAAAAGATTAAGTTACAACTTAGTTCGATTAAATATAAAAGGGTGTTTTTTAGTTTTTTTCAAAATATAATTTTTTCTTGATTGGTTGATTTTTTATTTACATCGCTTTTCAAAGAAACATCAGGTTTATTGATCACAAAACTTGTCATTCTGAACCTAAGTCAAGTGATGGATAAGACACCGGAGCTTGCACCCACACCCAGCCAGCCTAAGGATATCGACGCACAATAAATTCAATGTATTAGCCGTTTTACGCCGCTGATTTTCAGTGACTATCAGAGCTTAAATCCACGACTCGAAGGAAACAACGATTAGAACGAAATCATGAAAATACTACTCGGCTACCACAAACCACCCCTATATCACAGTCTTCAATTTAAACCCACCTTAAACGTACAGATTTGTACAATCAGGTTTTGAGTTCATACGTTCCCAACCTTTTTTTGAACTGGCACCCTCTTTTCTAGTGAATATTTCGATACCGCCTACCGCCCCCTCTCACTCTAGAGAAATAAGAGTGTACATAATACATGGTGAAAAAAAGAGTTAAATTTTTTAAAATATTCTATTACTGATAGAATATTTTTTTAATTTAATTTTTTTTCTAAAGCCCCAATTTTTTACTTGCGAATCTGAAATAGCTATTGCCACAAATATACTTAAATGTGTGTAATATTATATATTTTAGTCATAGATAGGATATTATTGGAATTGAAACGCTACTAAGTTTCTTTATTTAAAAAAGAGGAATAAAAGTTTTAGCTTGCCTGTTATAAAGACAGGCAAAGGTTTTGATGATACGAAGTAATTCATATCAAACTATCGCTTTCAAAGTAAATAAATTGACAATTTCAGCCTTCAAAGAATCATACGTTCATTCCTGGTTAACATATTTATCTTTCTTGGATAATATACGTAATGAAATACAGTAGACGAAACATTTTTCCTACTGCTCACAGGCAAAGACAACACGTGTACTATAGAAATTAAATTTTACTATATCATTCAATTTAATGTCAGTCTGAATGTAATCTAAGTTTTTCATCCACTTCCCGAACTACCAAAATATGTGATAGAAATTATTTATATACATACAATCAACATAAGGTATATATATAAACAGTATTAAAGTTTACTTTTGTTAGTACATAATAAGGGCGTATTTTAGTCTTTTTAAGATTATGTTTGGTTAATCTCCCAAGCCTCTCCGTGCCATCTCAACGCCTCCTAATTTTCTCTATGTCTTTTACTGCCACCTGAAAGTTTCAAATGCCCACAAGGGGGAACTATCGCCCACGTTGAGAACCTAAGCTTTAGATAAAGAAAGCCAACTTCTTGACTACTAAATTATAAAAACATAAAAAGTTTGCATAAATTTATAACCTAATAGTAAATGTTTTATCGCACAAACGTTTTTAATGAGATCCAGTTTGAACCCTCACAATTAAGAGGTTTATTCTACCCTATTAATTTGAGAGTGTAAAATCTATTATTCTACATATGAAGTTCAAGATGCGCTAATCTTAGCTAATTGCTTCTTTAATTTTGAAACATGGTCAAATCATGAGATCAATACTCGACACGATTCCTAACTTTCCACAACCACTCCCCTCTAAAGTAATGACTTTGAAAGCCAACAAGTTTTGACACGTATAATCCCTTAACACAGTGAACTTTTAATTGGGATTAGGACTAGAACACATGATTCGATTTTGAAACGTCACCTGCCACAATCTCGGTAACTGGATCCCACGGCTACCATGACTTTGTCTATTAACTATTTATTATATGTTTTTGCCATGTATCATTTCGCATCGTCAGAGCTCAGGTGTCTCACTCTAGAGAGAAAGTTAGGCTTCAAAACTATCTGCGACGATTGATATTCCACCTATATGGTGCCACACTAAAAAAAGATATACCAGATCCAAGGAAATGTACTAGGTCTGCAATGGTAAAAACACCAATCCGCAGCCCCATTAGAAATAATAATATATTTTTGTCTGACTTAAGGAACTGTCAAACATCATATAACTGTGAACCATAGCCATATGATGAGATTGACAAATGAGATTGATCTTATCCATTCCACGCCAACTTGAGGGACCCACCATGTAGAGGGGGCCCGATGCACGTTGTCTAAGATCAAACGTCCTCCCGTTGGTGAAGTGGTGAAATTAGGAAAGGGGATGTCAGCATAGGTGTCGCTTATCGCTCTGGTGCAGCTTTATAGAGCGACGTACTCTCTCTCACTCACTCACCAACTTAAGGGTTTTGATCTCGTTTAGATTCCTAATGTAAGTCAATTCCGCTACACCATAATCTTTGAAAGGTGACCTAACACACGATTCGTCGGTGAACAGTCACTTATTCAACAGAACAGACTATAAATGTTGTGTGTGTTTATTTTTATTTTAAAACTAACAATCTTGCATTGTTTAGCTTTGAAACAGCCATGCTCTAGAATTACATGAGAGCTATCTGTGATGAACTTGTAAGATTAAAGTTTAAACACATGAAGCGAATAGCACTAGAGAAAAAGTACATCATGCCTCACTCTTCCATACAAAGATATATAAGGACTTGCAGAACAAGCTCTATATCACCCTTATTATTTTGCATTGTCTGAACCCTTACAGGATTACAAGGTTGCTAAGAGTAAGTATTCGTATGCAACTGTTTATTTTACTTTGTTTAAACGTAAAAATTATTAAAAATCATAAGAGAAATTCCTAACAATGTGTAGTTTCATCAGGCATTTGTTTTCATTTGTTCAAATATAGTTTATTACTGCACAAAATTAAACTTATCGAATAGCATAAAAAAAACCCATGTGAGAAAACACAATATATTATTACACGAAACACACACACAATAAGCTGATGTATATAATAAATACAGCCCTTGAATGTTTTACCATCAGTACCAATTTATTTGACAGTTCTTTTTTTCTGAACATTCCCGTTTACGTAATTGCACTCGGCATACGTTCTATTTTGATATCCTGCATAAAAAATACTGATAAGGTTGTAATTAAATATGACAATCACCAATTTTATAATCGGGGAAATGTTTCCGCTTCCTTTAGTCGTGAAAAGCTTAATTGAAATCAACACAAAACGCAACAACTTTATAAACGTAAACGAAACCAAAATTCATGGCCTTTAATAAATTTAAGGATGTAGCTTTTGAATGAAATTCTCTTACATTGAATCATATTTTTACTGAAAATATTACATGCTTTCTACATTTCGATGCATTCGGTACACAAACAGCTTATGTAAGTTCTAAATATTAATGGTATATATACAACATTTTTACATGTATACTTATAAAGAGCATTTAACAAGTAGTCCAATTGTTCAAGAACTTACAGTACAAAAAATATTAAAAAACGTATCAATGTGTGTGTGTGTGCTTCATTTTACCATATAGTAAAAAGTATATAATAAAAAGTATGTCCACATCATTTAAACATCCTGTAATTCCTATTTGTTAGATATCTCTGCATTATTGCATACCCATTTATCACAAATAGGATTTCAGATACTTAAATAGGAATACATCGATGTATGTTAGAACAGTCATTTGGCTGCCCATAATATTTGCGTAGTTGAATACGTGAATAATGATGTATACAGAACTTAAAATGATTACATCGTAGCAAGAACGTAAATATCATTAAATGCAGTATAAACTCTGGCAAACATTTCTAATTAAACATTTCAAAGCTCCAGACAATATTTAGTAAACACATTTAAATTAGGTTCACAGCCAAAGACCTGATTGAGAATTTGCTCGAATCGTGTGACAATTTCTAATAATGCACTTTTATTTCCAATCTTTGAAATAATATGCTGTATAATTGGAAGGACGAAAACCTCAGATGGTAAGATACCCAAATTAAATGGTTAATTTTTAGAAAAGAATATTTTATTAAATCTAGTAAATTTAACCAATCCATATTAAAAAGAAGAAAAATAGGTTTAGAATATTCCAAAGATAAAAGTAAATAAAATTGTTTCAATTATGCGTATTATTTTTTTTTATAAATGCTAAGAAAAGTTGGGGGTTTTCTCCATCTTAAAATTATGATTTTTAATTATTTATTTATTATTATGTATTATTTTTAATTTTATTTATGGATTAGGTATCCGACTATGGGAAAAATATTTTTTTTAAAAAAATTAGATATGACGACATTTTGTAGTTTTCGGATTTGTTTAGTAAAATTATCTGAGAAAAAATTTAAAAACCTAAAGAAAACTTTTAATATCCAAATGGAAAAAAACTGCTAAAAATTTATAAGAAATTACATAAACGTGACCAATTCTGAACCAAATATTTATAAACGGATTTTCAATTTTGAATATTTATGTTACACTGCAATTCATTTTTGAAATAACCTAAAAGAAAAGAACTTTTAAGAGATAAGAAAGAAATAGTTAAATTTTTACAGGAAAACCGCTTATACACACCACTAAAAAAAACCACTTAAACAAACCGCTTAAAAAAATATTTCTTCTATTCATATAATTTATTGCATATTTTATAATGATGCAATGAGTTTTTTTTTTTTTAAATTGGGTCGAAACAATTTTAAATATTACACAAGGCTTACACAAAAAATTTCAATATTCTATTATCATGATTTTTTTTTCAGCAATCTCTGCCCCATTTCAAATTTTACTACTTACTTTTCTAAGCATACACTTTCTCTAAAACTTCTCTTTCTTTTTCGTTTACTAGCCCAACTTTTGTACTAGTAAAGGGAAAAAACTTTGTATGTTTATAAGTCTAACAAATTATACCATAAAATATTTTTGTCAATTTGTCGAATTTCACAGTTTTGAGGTTGTCGGTTATCTTAAAAACATATGCAAATTTTTGTAATTACATTAAGCCAACAATAATTTTGATTTATTTATTGTTAAAATAACTCATCCAAGTAATATTCAATTTCTTTGTTCATGGGGCTATCCTTATTTTACTACAGCCATTTTCAGGGTGCAATAGGACTATCCTGAAAATCTACCTTCATTTCCGTACTTGTGATTTTTGTTAACATATTGCATCAGAAATTGAACTTCTCTAATAGATTTGATACAGTATAAAGGCTCGTATATATTCTTAATGTCCTTCAACTTTACACCAATTTTTTTTTTTATAAAAAGGTATGGTTTGAAAAATACTTTATGTAAAATTAGAGTAGGCAATGTTATTTACACGTATAACAGAGGTGCATATAAAAGACTTACACAAGAACCTTTTACACTTTTTGAAATAACTATGGCGTATTTATATAAGGAAAATATATAAATCTCTTTTTATATCTTATAATTAATCATTATATCTCAATTTGATTAATTATTAAAGGGAAATTCTACTACGAAAAGAATTTTTATTCAGTACAACGCTACATTAACTATATCATGATGCTATCATTGCCTTTTCTAGTGTATTTTATTGTATCTCAAGAACATTAAAAAAAGGTTTGGTGCTTACGTCACCAATTTCGTCAAATCAAAAAATGTCGCCAAATGCTGCCATCGTTTCCACATATGCGTGAAAGCAAATTCCAGAGCATACTCCCTCAATATTAGCCCGTCGACGTATAAACTGATGAATATTTAAATTAAATACAGTCGTTATAAAAAAAGTGCGAGTGCATTTGAAATAAATGAAAGATCTAATAAGAATTATATTGTTCAGGAAGCCAATACTGAACGATTGCATTCAAAATAGAGACAAATGAGTCTTATTAATGGGTCTATTGTTGAAAATGCCACTTGATCAGCAGTGCCAGATCGAGGCCCACGAAATCCATCATGGTAAAGTGCTAGATTGTACGCCTGTTGTTGTCCGTAGCTTTGAGCATCATGCAGGTGACAGTACGATTTGGCTCGTTTCCACCCCACTTTTGAGGGAGAAAACCCTGGGGGTTGTCTGGGGCCACCCATCTCTCTTCCACTTCCACCAACCTCACGACTGCATTTACATAAGTATGTATGTCGTGTAGTTCAGGGATGTTTGTTGCTTATTCGAACCCTAAAATCTTTCGGGTACTTAAGTATCAGGCCGAAATTTTTGGTAACACTCCACTGAGTTTTCTTCTTTAATAAATGTATCCCAAATTTTAATCATTTTAATGAACAAAATGAAAGAATATTAAAAATTATTAACAATGTTATCCTTCTCGAGTATAGCCGATCAAGATTAATGTGTTTGAATATGCTCGAGAATGGTTCAGCTCGAAAAAAGCGGTTATTATTATCGAGCATGTGCGAAGAAGATTGTGCTTGAAATGCGAGGGAACATTATTGCTGCATATCACGGCATTTTGACGAGGGTTTTTTTTATTATTATTTGACTTAATTGGTTGACGGTATGATACATAATTATCAGAGCTTTATCTTTAAGTACAAAAGCTACTGAAAAGGCCCAGGTATGAATAGAATAACGCAATTACATAATATAAAATTCATAATTTAAGATGTAAAGAGGTGTGTAAATTGCTCGATGGTTTTAATTAAATACATCAATTAATAAAGGATCGTTGCTTTTCTAAGAATGAATTCTCTCCAGCAAATAAATTTCCAGAAGTATAGTATATCCATATAAACTAATAATCCAGATACCAAATATGTATATTAAAACAATGTTTTAATTAACTCCGTACAAAAGCAATTATTGGCGATAGATTTGGTATTCCCGAATCACCATTAAGTAATGAAAACGACTCCTGAACTGGTATTTCACATTGCTCCCCCATGAAGACTAAGATTCAGTTCCTTCTAACGTGTAGAAGTCCCATTATTAAAAACGATAGACCCTTTCAAATAAGAAATTTTTTCAAAATCTTCAGCATATGTAATCGAAATTCAAACACGTTTCTTGGTTTAGTTTGTTTTACTAATAATAGGCACTAATCACTCGTTAATTTAAAACAAAAAGGGTATCTGTGATCTAGACAACTCTGTAAATGCAAAAAAAAAAAAGAGAGAAAAGGAGAAAATAAAAGAACAAAGAAAAGAGTTGAAAACACACAGAAAAAGATTACTAAGGCAGCCCTAGGGCGCGTAACTCGTATTTACCAAGCGCAGGAAACTCCGTGGGAAAAAAATGACAGATCACTAACTAACCAGAAGAAAATAAGCCACCGAAGAGCACGACTCTTAACATGAATATCGTAACTAAAAAGAAAAATAGTTTTAGGCAATAGGAATTTTATGGCAATTGTAAAGGAGATAACTCTATTTTATTTGCAACATACGCATTTTAAGCTTCCCTGCTCTTATCTGCATATATATTTGAGAGTTTTTAAATTATAGGGAAATTTTCTAGTAGCTATGGAATTTTAATTTTGATATATAAGCAAAATGAAAATGATATGAAATACTTGCAAGTAGGAAATTTCTTATCTACTGATGTGAATGGATGATATCTAAGCTTTCTTCATTGGTAAATTTATATACTTCTGATATTAAATCATCTTGGGAAATATTATGCCCAAACTGAAGGTGAAAAGATTTTCTATTCTACTAACTAACAGAATTCGAGTATTAATTATAGGTAAAATCTAAAGTAAAGAACTCTTTCCCACATAAAATTACTTTTATGAGGGAAATAATATTGAAGAAATAATATTGTAGATAATAATTGTAAAATCTTTACCATTTTGGTGAAGAGCTGTTGACCTTGGCAGGGGTATTTATTTGATCCACCAACCTACCGGTCCGTAACTATACCTTGCATGCCTCAGACAGCTAGAACGAAAGAAATCCTTGTTCGGGCCAGTCGTTAAGGTCTTTTATTCCGGTCCTTTTGTTGTTTGCGACTTGCAGAAGGGGCACCGATGCATACCCCCTTCCTAGAGAAGAAAATTGTTTTTTCTGTTTGATTTTCTGAGCGATACTGAGAGAAGGCTGTTTTTCCAGCCAATTACTGCAATTGTTATACATCTCCAGTAGGTTTGAGTATCGTTGGAACATTTTTCCGTTGACGTTGCGGGCAATCTCTTGTTGAGATGGCGGGTCTAGTTGACGCGTGCGCCGTTGTGTTTCTGAATCACTAGTCGTGATTTTATTGAGAATGTCTTAGACTCTTTTTGGAATTAATGCATAATCAGCCAGTATCGTTAGGCTGTGCTGCCATCTAGTGTTCAATTCCTGGATCACCACTTCGGCGGCAGGCTGTTGGTGCCGGAGGGGAGGAAAGCCTTTGATGACCGTGAGTGTTATTTGAACTGACCACTTTCGGGTCCGAAGCGCATGCCTTAGATAGCTGAGACGAAAGGAATCCCTATTCGTGCCAATCGTTGACGGGTTTTATTCCTGTCCTTTTGTTGTTTGCGACTTGCAGAAGGAGACACCGCATTTTAAAATAGAAATAACGATAGCATATTTTTCCATGGATGAAGAAAAATGCGTTCGTTCCAGATTCCATATTTCAGAAAAAATTTTAAAAAGAAGTCTTGAAAATTTTATGAAAAATGTTTGATGAGTTCATGGGTAGCGTTATTTGGCCCTGGAGATTATTTATGTAAGTTAATGAGAGCGTTTTCTAATTCGTTGAAAACACAATCTCTCTCTCATAATTGTATTTCAAATTTTGCCTCTAGATATTTTTTTTCAGGTAGAATCATTCTTTTTCTAAACTTTCTGAATAATTGGTTGAAATACAAATATATTCATAGAAAATATATAGCTAAAGTTTTGACAATAATCTCGGAGATGAAATCCGATTGCTTTATTCTCAAATCGGTAGTTGCCTATTATTGTAAACTTCAAATATGCTTTATTCTATCCTACAATTGCTTTCTACACTCATGTCCATAAATTAAGGATATTTCAGAATCACACAGAAATTGAACTCCAAAATAAAAATTTCACCTGTAGAATTATCACACACATCTTGAAGAAGAATATGCAAATTACAGGAAACCACCAGATGGCGCGGATAGTACGTCACAATGACGAGAGTGTAAGAGAGGGGTATATAAGGAATGGTGGCAAAGAAATAAAATTGTTCACAAGCTCTTTAAAAGCCTTTCAGTGCAATAACCGCATGGTTATGGCACAAAGGAAGCATTTGGATGATTTTTTACGTGGTAGAATTATCGGACGACTGGAATGAGGACGTACCCAGAGGGAAGTATCAGAGGAACTTGGAATCGCCCAGAGTGTCATCTCCAGGCTTTGGCAACGATTCCAAGATGATGGTAATGTGAGTAGATGTTACAGAACAGGTCTCCCCCGAGTTACAACGCCAAATGAGGACCAGTATTTGGCAGTTACTGCCAAAAGAAACCGACGGAGCACAGCATCAGACCTATCTCGTTAGCTCTCTTCAGCTACCGGTACGACAGTTTCAAGGCAGACCGTGTACAGACGCTTAGGGCACATTGGTCTATATGCTCGTAAGCCTGTCAGATGTGCTCCCCTTATTGCAACTCACTGTCACCTGCGATTAACCTGGAGTAGAGAGCATACATTGTGGACACTGCAACAGTGGTCTTGTGTGATGTTTTCCGACGAGTCCAGGTTTAGTTTGCAGTCTGATTCTCGTCGGACTTTCATATGGAGAGCGCCAGGTACCCGTTACCACCAAGAGAACACCATTAAACGACACCGTTACGGTGGTGCAGGATGGCTCGTTTGGGGAGGAATTATTCTTGGTTCCAGAACTGACCTGCATGTTCAGAGTGTAACGATGACAGGCCACATCTATCGGGATGTCATTCTGGAACAACATGTACGTTTGTTTCGGAGCGCCATGGGTACTGAATTTCTGGTTATGGATGACAACGCCCATCTTCACCGTGCAAACATTGTAGACGAAGGCCTTCAATCGGAGGATATCACCCGTATGGATAGGCCAGCATACTCACCGGACTTGAATCCAATAGAGCATGTGTGGGATATGCTTGGCCGACGAATTGCAGCCCATCAACCCCCTCCCACCTGTCTACCGGAACTTCGGAAGGCATTGCTTGATGAGTGGTGTAATATTCCCCAAGATCAGATTGATAATTTGATACTCAGCAGGAGTAGGCGTTGTAAGGCCTGTATTGCATCGTCCGGGAGACATACTCCGTATTAACCATCATACTAACCATGTTATACTGTTTTTGTAAATAGGTTCTTTTTGAAATTTGCTCCAGGGAGTAAAAATCGCAATTTTTATTAATTATGTCAAACATATAGCATCTTTTTTGTTCTTTACCTTTTGTTTAGTAAATAGACTTTACAAATAAGTCAAATTTGTTTTGCTTCTGTCTCTTTCTTTGCCTGAACTTCATTATCCTTAATTTATGGACATAAGTGTAGTAACGGTATCTGTCTATACTATTTATATAATCAATCCAGAAATCACTGATTATTATCTGAACTTTTCTAAACGTTTATTTATAAAACGTTCGTAAGATAAAATTTGCTAGCTTCGGATATCTTTTAAAAATATGTATTCCTCGAGATCTTTCATTCTTAAAAGCATTTTTGCAGTCCTCATTCCACCACGCTTTTGTTCGTTTTCTCAGTTTTTATTACAGGATATTTTTACAAATATATAGTAGCACTATATATCTGTAAAAATATAAAGCACTTTCAATCAATATATTTGTGATACTTGCCGCAATGTTTTCAATATTATGTTGAATCACACAATACTTCAGTAACATTTGTAAAAAAAAAAGAAAAAAGCTAATTAGTTTCTTCGTAAATATATCTATGCTAGTTGGGAAATTGTATTTATTACAGTTTGTGGGATTCGTTACAACTGGGAAATTATCACTGTTGCATATATGCAGGGATTTACTCGAAATATTTAGAAAGTTAAAACTGAAAGGAAGAAAATTGATAGGTCTAAGGAATAAAATGCCGTCATGAGTGGAAATAAATGTGTTGATTATTTTTCAAAAGGCAAAAATTATCGAAAGCCATTTTTCCTGTTTGTTTTCTTCTTGCGATGTTTATTTCCCCTAAGAGTAGTACTGTGGTGGATTAAATCTCCGAGCTGTATAAAAGGCTATGAAAGTTGAAGCAGATCATTGATGCTTGTCATGTTAAAGGATGCGTTTGGAGGAAACAAAATGCATATCATTTTAAATTGTTAGCAATGGCCTGAAGCGGCATATTGCCAATGAAAAAATCCAAAATCCAATCTTTTTTAAAATTGAGGCATGTCAACTATAGAGATGATGAAACTTCCTTTTCCTAGCTTCCATACCACGTCTCATGATGGCTGAAAATTACGAGGTTCATCGCCAAAACCTTTCTAATGCTTTAGAGTTCACTATTAATAAAAATTGAATCAAAACCACGTCGCAAAAGAATTTTGGATTAGCGACTAATGTGACCTATTTTTATTAATGTTAATTACACCTCAACCTAGCATTGAATATGTGACTAATAAGCTTTTGTTCTACATACGGTATAATTTGATATATTATACGTGATGAAATTGAAAGCATGGAAACAAAAGGATATAAACTTTTATTCTCATATACACCTTCTCGATATTGCTATAGCAGATGCATATAGCATATTAGAGGGCAATGCTTTAAACCAGCGTTTCTCAAATTGTGGTGCGAGGCCTTCCTCTACGAGGAAGGTGCGAGCATATTGAAAATTCGAAAGCATACAAAAGATTTTAAAAATTATTAATGAATGAAACTAGACTAACAAAAGTACATTCTGACATAATAAAAAATAAAATGCACATTTACACTGATATAATACGCATATAAATGTGTATCAGTACTGCACAACACATTTTGTAATTAATTCAGCAATACTAAGAACAAGTTGAATAGTTTCCATAGAACCCATGGACTTGTCATACATAAAATTATATACAAAAATTAACTTATCTTGATAATTTTGTGGTTTATAATTAATCCATTAACTGCCGATTAAAAGTTATGGGATTCACTCCCTAAAGCGGCCGTTTTCCACGCAGATGCGCGTATGTGATGCATTGGGGGGAGAAAAGGAATAAATAAACAAAACCTCTGAAATAAGTAAATTCTCGCAAACAACTCTCAATGTCTTTTTATTGCATTCCAAAGCCTTCGGAATAATTTTATGAATAGTAGTGTACAGAAAAGATCGTACTTCGGAAAGACGTATATATACGTCCGGGCAGCTAATCCTTTGGCTGAGCGAGACGTTTATATAGGCCGGTGGCACATAGAGGTTAAAGTCGTATTGTAGCTTTAGAGTCAAGTATAGTATTATTGAATTCACATTGTTATTGTATGAAAGGGGAGGGGGCGATGAAAATTCTGATTGAATATTGAGTTAGAAATATTGTCAGTTTGAGAAGCACTGCTTTATGCGAGTCCAAGACCTGTCACCACTAAAAACCCGTCTTGTAAACGAATCAATGTGTATTAAATCTTAGAGGTTACATAGCCTTCCCGTTGGCAAGTCCTGGATAGTAGAATACCAGTTCAGGTATCGATCTCGCCGTCTTATCATGGTGTATTTATGTTAAGTGGGGAGAGGCACTCTGAAATTCAGCAAGACAAGCATTCTCACTTTTCGAAGATTTAAAAAGGAAGCGCATAGACTCCTGATACCTAAAAATGTATTCAAAAAGGAGCTTAGCACACACCATGAAAAACTAATACTTAGTTTGCATCGCATTTGAACATGCATTATTAATCAAATATCCAAGACAATTCTTAATTATACGGAATATTAACATTTTTTACGAGTACAAAAATTGTGCTTTCAGTCCTTTCAAACATATTCAATAAAATCAAGACAAAATATTTTGTATACATCTAATGTGTGTAACGCATAACTTCTATGGTGACTCCTAAATGATATTTAAAAACTGCTTCATATTATAGTAATGATAACCTTCAAACAAATTTTGAAATAATTTTCATACATTCATTGACCTAAACATCCTTCGTTTGACATCTTCCCTAAACATGGTTCGTTTGTCAGGCATTCTTCGGCAGAAAAGGCTTTTCGAAAGACTGAGCATGAATGAGTGAATTTTCCCGGTGTTGTCTGGGAATGTTCATGTCAATTCGGCAAATTTCGAAACTACCGGTTTGAAACAAATAATTCGCTACTTTAAGAAACAATTCCTAAATTAGATTTCTCGCTAAACAGGATTTCATCTAAGCTCATTTTACCACTACGTAGAAAAGATTTTACCGTGGCTAGCTATAAGAGGGTGCTGAAATGAGATGTGTGCTTCGTTGTGTATTTGAATCCATTATGATATCGGACGTAGTTTTATCACTAGTTGGTTGATTGGTTTGTTTGAAATTTTGTTACCGAGTCCTCATGGGTCATACCTTGCCAAACAAATACAAAAACAATTATAAAAAATTTAGTTAAATAAATCCTAATTTTGCTTAAGTTTACAGACTTTTTTAAATTAAATGTATGGAGAAAAAACCAATGTCATGAGCACAAATTAAAGATTGGCTGTTAGGGATTTTCCTCAGCCAGGTAAAAATCCAGGTTAAAGTGTAAGATTTAAAAAGTTTGTAGTGGAATGAGTTAAAAGCAGAATAATTATTTAAAATGTATCTTACAGTTAATGGACAAACGCAATGACTATATACAGAAAGATTCTCCAACAGAAACAGTTGCCTATATATATGCCTTGCATGTCCAATTCACAAGCACGTCATTTAGGTTTTGACTTCTGGATTAAACGATAACCAATTAGAGATGATGGACTTAATGCTGTGTAGTTTTGTTACTAATTATACGATTCTATTGATCCTGTAAATGGTCTTGAGTAGCTAATTTAATGCGTCGTAAAATATTGCAATATGGAATATTTGCAGAAATTGAACTAGATGCAGATTTCTTAGTTGTATCAACTATCTCACTGCCTTGAATTCCCGAATGGGAAGTACCCGAAAAAAACACAGGACTAATATTTTTATATTCTAAGTTATAATATAAGTGCAACTTGTAGAAAAATGTTAGGTCAATTTTTGTATAGTTTACTCAAAATAAATGAAAAACGAAAACGGAAGGATTTATTCTTGTGAAATATATTACACACCGGTGTGACCAGAATCTGTGACCAATATAGTCGGGCTAGGCCTACCGTGGCTGACCACTAAGCTACCGTGACCACCTTGACTATTGGAAAGAACTACATGAAACTTTTGATGAATGGATTCCAAATCACAGAAAATCCAAATATCGCGGTTTGCAAACATTTTTTTTTATTTTGTAAATGTAGTAAGAATAACTCAGATTTTCTAACAATTAATTTTCATTTTTTTTATGTATGTATGAATATAAATAACGGAAAAATAATTATAAGTCACTGCACTCACACATTTTATAGAGTAATAGAAAATTGTATGCTCACATGTTTATGAGACAATATTATGAGACATTTATCGCTCCTCTTATAATTCAAATGGGGCAACGATCATAATCACGAACACGTGACCGGCGTTGTCCAATCGGGGGTTAGAGCCCTGGTGCTCTGATGAACTTTAAATCTGTCATGTCGCAAATTTTTTACATTGACGTGGAAATTTGAAGAATGGAGTGCCTAGCTCGAGACGTCCCAAATATCACCTCGCTCTAGGTTCAAAATAGGGTTTGCATCCCTAGAATCTCGTTGTCTCTTCAAATCCCGAAATCCCGTGATTAAAATAGCTAATGCCGGGATTTAATATGTTTAAATCAAATTTTAAAAAATTTGTTCCTCTCAAAATTCTTTAATAATAAAATGCTCAGAAAATTTATATTTTTTTTATGAAATATATACGTAGAATTTTTTTTGTGTGCAGAAGTAAAAAATTATATGCACAGCTCTCAATTCTTGTACGGGAGAACGTCTCACAGATCTAAGTGACTTACTGCAATACTTACACAATGGTATAAGCAACGTCTCAGAAATAGATTTTGTCACAGTTCCTTCTTCAATTAAATGACGTAAATTAATAGTAGACCTGCTTGAAAGACTTGATGCTTCAAATCCCACTGCATTACCAACAGCTCATGCAACTGGATCTTCTATTTCAAATGAGGTAACACTTGAAATTGATTCACATTCTGATTCAGCAACTGAATCAATTTGTACATAAAAACCATAAAGTGTAACAGAAGAACTAGATAAAGTTATCAAAGCAAAATATGCACCAATGCAGCATATTAGATTTGAGACACTGTCATCAAAAATTCCCAAAAAAAAGTTTCTCTTTTTGAAAATGGATGGAGATCTAGTGACAACCTGGAAAGAACATACTCATGTTTAATGAAGATAAAACCTACTAGAGTAGAGTCTGAACGAGCATTTTGCTTGACAGGACAATTTGTAACAAAAATAAGACGTTTGAACGATAAAACGCTGGACGAGTTATGTTTTTTAAAAAGCTTATTTATAGAAACACAAGAAATGAAGAAATGTTTTTTTTTTAATTTCATTATGTATTATTTTTTTTGATGAATTAAGTTTTGTTTTGATTTATTTAAATAAATAATATTAAACACAATTTTTAATTATGTTTTCAGTTTTATTATGCAATTTCAGATATGTTAAAGTGCAAGTGTTTTTCATAAACAGTCCAATCCTAATCCCGGAACCAACCCCGGAATTTAGATTATGTAAACCCAAAATCCCGAGATGTAAAATATAACACGGGATTACAAACCCTAGTTCAGAATTACGCAGTCCGTCGCCAATAGTTCTAGAGTAGGCTTCAAAATGTGACCTTAATTAAAATCAAGCTCATAATTAAAACATTTGTGCGGATTTAGTAATTATAAACTAATTTCATCATGCTAAGAAATCAGCCTTGTAAAGAAAGGCAACATCCATAACGATAAAAACTTTTTAGAAACTAATTAACTATATTAAGTTAATCTCTTTACACCATAATTTAATTTCCTTCGAGCTAATAACATTGTATCTTGCTACCATACCAATTTTATCTTGCTGCGATAGAAATTGCGAAAAATAGTAGTGTTTTTTTTTTTAATTTGACGTGTGTTTCAAGAACAGCATAGCTAAATTTAGGAATTAGGGGAATACGTTAATATTAACATTAGATATAATTTGAGACAACCAGAAATTTATACATATAAAAATAATACGCACAAAATATATTTTATAAATTTATCATCTCAAGTGGATTTTCTTTTGAATAAAACAATGCAATACGTAAATCGTAGGTTTTCCACCATCCCACACCTAAATCTAGAATTACTCAATTTATTTCCATTCAACTATAGTACATGATATTCTTTACATCATCTCATAACATAATAGAAAAATTTGTAAAAAATATTCATAAATTGAATTCGTGAAGAAATATCAACCCAATTTGACAAAAGAAAAAATGTTTTATGTCTAAACAATAAACTGTAAATTCTATTAGTTATGTAAATTAGTGAAATTACAAACTGTAAATTCGCTAAGATGTCTTACATTTTATGTATAATAAAAAGTCATGTGAATAATGAATATATGAAAAATTTCTTTCATTTTTTGTTGTTTGTATGGGACTATAATTTTTTTTAAAAAAAAAATGTTTTTCTTTATTAGTATGACAAATTTGTAAGTTTCATAGTTAAAAGAATAATGGAACTCTACAAAGTCTTCAGAATATTATTGAAAATTAAACAAAATCCCTGACTTAGATAAGTTGCATAAAAAGGAGTACAAATCTACAAGATTTTAATCTAAAAATAATCATAAAATTAGTTTAGATATACTTGGATTTAACAAAGCATAAAACTAGCTCGTTCTTTTTCTTTCTGTGCACATTTATAAATTTCTGTAAGCAAAAGAATAGTTTTTTTTTAATACTCGATCACTATGTAAATTCATTTTCATTAATTTTACTGGAAAAAAAGCATTTACATTTAGCTTTTTTTTTAAAATCAATGACAAATGTCCATGGTATTAAAAAAGGCATACTTATATGTTAAGGGGAAAATAGACCAGGAATTGACATTTAAACTAAACAATTTATCCTATATACTACAGTCGGCTAGAAATGCTTTATAGTCTGAAAAATCGAAGATTATCTTACACAGAAGACTAAACTCGATCTTTCAAGCTATATTTTCAATAGATTTCAATGAAGCAATCCAATACAGAGATGAAATTCAATACTATCTTCCCCATTCAGTTTTATTAACATTTATATTTGAAATAAAGCAAGTGGTATTCCAGAAAATGTTTTATTTAATGGCCAAATTTCTTCAAACAATAGTTATATCAAACAAAAATCTGAAAAGTAGCCCAAGAATTGTAGCATAAGCTATATGAATATCTTGAATTTGACATTAAAATATTTAAGAAGCTATGAATTTTTAAATACAGTAATATAGGAACTGTATGGCCAAACCGAATATGAAAATTCTTGAAACCAAATACGAACCGTACCACACCTAATGTGTTAGCTAAATGGAACAAAAATGTAAATTTTAAGTTTTGGAAATATACACAATTCATATCTAGTAAACTTTATTATAAAGAATATTCTTTTAACAATGACTATATCTATTTTATTTATATCTCTGCATATTTTGCATCAACTTAACAACCGAATTAACTTTTATTAAGTTGCATAAAGGTAATAAATATGGCAATTAAGTGCAAAATTGAATGTCAAAGAAATTAGTACGAGTAATAAGTAAAACTAAATATTAAAATATCAACTGCAAATTCTTGATATTTAAACAAATTTTCAATTAATGAACCAACTTTTCTAATACTCTATTTTACCTTTTTCACAGACATTTAGTCTAGCAGTCTTAAGTATTCAACAAAATCATAATTATTCTTATAGTTAAAAATACTCATAATGAATACAATTCTTTTAAAAATATATTCGGATCCATATGCGAGTTCTATTACGCATAAATGAAATTTGAATGCCTATAACTCTATAAGCCTAAATAAAACGAGTAGGGGAAGAAATTTCTTTTATGGTGCACTCACTTGGTTGGATCCTAGTAGAGTCCACACCCTTGGCGGGAATTATTTTAGCTGGCGATAAATGCACCGTCTTGGTAACCCTACTTTGATACACTAGGTATGGTAAACCTAACTATTTCTGGAATTTTCGAATTTCGTCATTGGGCACCGGGCTGGAAGTATGGCTGCGTGTATGAGTGAGTATACCTTAGAATTTTTAAAGAGGTTGAATGCTAGTAATTTAGCATGCATTTAATTTAACGAAATAATCTTTCAATTTATCAAAATAAATGATACATTTATATAGAAAATGGTTTTTATAAATATTTTGCAATACATTTAAAGATAAAATCTAGGAAATTACCTTCTAACAAATCGCAGTTCAAATTTCAGTAACGTACGAATAATGTAAATTTTTATAAAGTACGAAATGTACGAATTTCCTACGTTTAAAATATATCGCGATGTTTTAGTTGGTTGGTTTTAATTATCATGACTCTATAGCAGAGGTGACCTGTGCTTTTAACATCCCATGTGTGTCAGCTTATTTCATATACGTGTTTAGATGCACGAATAACTTATTATCCCTTTCTGAACTTCTTTTACTCATTTTCCTTTGCAGTGTATTTGATTTAAATAATTTGATTTTTTTATTAATGTCTCATTTCAAAGCAATACAAAAGAACGATTAGAGATAAACCTCGTAATTTTGAACGTCGATCAAGCGACGAGGACAACATCTGAGTTGGCATCCCACTCTCCAGACTTCATTACGACACCAGCAGAAATGCTTTACAACAATGTCTAAGAAATAAATGAGGAAGAGAATCAACAGATTATAAATACATACACCGCATTAAGCAGAAAATACACTAGGTAATGAAAATGTGTTTCCTGTTCATGGATAATAATCATTTCCTATTTTCTTGTGTGTTCTAAAATGCATAAAAAATAGCATTCTTCATATATAGACTTTGTATTTCTGACAAAAATAATAATATTTGAGATTTACCCTCTTCCAGTATACGATATTTTTTCATTATGAATTAATAAATTAAATAAGGTTTCATATTACACACTGTAGCAAATACTAGTTTTCTCTACAACTGAAATGGACCAGTCTTGACCTTCAGATAACAACAATCGCACACTGCACCCAGAGGGCCAGATCTAGTTGCTTAAAACACGGATACACGTTTACGAGTGAGTGAATATAATGTCGCCACAGATCAACTACACGAGGGCTTTTGGCGACGTGTCTCGTAATTTCGAACCATGGTCAAGTGACGAGGACGACATTTGAGCTGGCATCCCTTTCTCCTAGCTACCACACCACACCAACGGGAAGACGTTTGAGCTCTCGACAGATTTAACGTGCATCGCTCCCCTACACGGCGGGTCTTCAGGGGTACTAGGATTGAACTCATGACATGCTTGCCACGATCCGATGCCTATACACGTTTGGAATGGCCTGCTTATTATTTTGAAGTAGATGTCATTTCTTAATTTAATTATTCAGTAGCAAACTGGGCATGTTCGTAGTCATGAACTCATAGTCAGTGTTGTCGAGTCACAGATCCGAGTCCTGGTGCCGCTAAAGACCCGTCCCGTTGATGTTATGTGGAAGTTAAGAGAGGGGTGCCAACTCAAAGGTGTCGTCCTCGTCACTTGACCATGGTTCAAAATTACGAGGTTCGTCGCCAAAAGCCATAGAGTACCTGAATAGTGGGACGTTAATACTCACTCACTCACCGCTAAAGACCTACCGTGTAGAGAGGCTAATGCTAGTTAAATCCGGTGTGTCATTAAGTCCTCACGCTAACATGGTGGGGAAGTAAGGAGAGCGGGGTGCTTACTCAGGTGTCGTTCTCGTCACTTAATCGCGGCTTAGAATTACGAGGTCCCTCACCAAAAGCCCTCGAGTTACCTCAGTGAGTGAATGAGTGAATATTAACGTCGCACTATTCAGCTACACGAGGGCATTTGGCGACGGACCGCGTAATTTCGAACCATGGTCAAGTGACGTTGACGACACCTGAGCTTACACCCGCTCTCCTAACTACCACACCACACCAACGGGAGGACGTTTGAGCTCTCGACAGGTTTAACGTGCATCGTGCCCTACACGGCGGGTCTTCAGTGGTACTGGGCTCGAACTCATGACACGCTAGCCATGATCCGGTACCTTGACCACTTGACTACCGTGGCCACTCGAGTTGCCTCAGAGTGCAACGTGAATGAACATTCACTCACTCACTCACAGGTTGGCTACCATCGTTCTAAAGCAGTAATTCTCGGCTTTTTTTTTTTTTTTTTTTTTTTTTTTTTTTTTTTTTTTTGCGATACACTTTTAATAATTTCAAAATTTAATGGCACACAAACAGTAAAATATGTTTAAGAGAATTTTACTTATCTGTAATACACTTCTCCATCTATCCACGAAAGATTAGTTAAATACACCACGAATACCCTTATTTTATTTCTATAAAACGGCCGAATGATTCAGCTCTGAATTTTATTTTTTCTCTCAGAATGTAATTAATAATTTTTAAAAAATTTAGCGGTGCACTTCAAGAATTCGGTGGCACACAAAAGTGCCGCAGCTCAGTAGTTGAGAATCGCTGTGCAAGAGCAACACGAAAACTGTTTGCGATTGATTTCACTATTTTGATCGAAGAGAATGGTATCTGAACTGGTACGTAACGAAACTTTTAGTTACGTGAAGGACTTCGAGGCTACATTGAATGTGTGATGAGTACTGCAATTCTGAGCGAGTGATTTTTAACGTAACACTACTCAGCAACACGAAGATTGACGTCAAATGACAAGGACAACATCTGAGCTGGCACGCCTCTCAACTAACTTCCACTCAACACCAACGCGTTTGAGCCCCGACAGATTTAGCGTACATCAGCCTCTCTCCTCGGCGGGTCCTCAGCGGTGCTAGACTCAAACTCAAGACCCGCCGGATGTGAGTCCATTACCTTGACCACTAAGCTACTGCGACCACATGTTGCAGCTCTTACCATGCTTCTTAGTGTAGTGTAGTAGTTATAAGAGAGAAGTGATATCCCAGTTTTAGTCCTTGCCACTCGACTGTGATTAAAAAAAACGAAGTATGTTGCCAAAATCCTCATGTAGCTTCTAGTACTGTGTTAAAAGACAAATATTCAATAAAAGAATGCTTAAAAAGCAACTAACCTGCATAATTTTCCTTGATAATCGTTATCAGGTTCCCTTTGTTGTGAAGAGTTTGTAATTTAGTAGATTTTCGCCTCACATGTCATATAAATATAGATCATAGGTTCCCAACCTTTTTTGAACTTGCGCCCCCTTTTCTAGTGAATATTTCGATACCACCCCCTCCCACTCTAGAGAAATAATAGCGTACATAATACATGGTGAAAACAAGAATTAAACTTTAAAAGATTAAATTTTAAAGACCCATTTTTCAATTAATTTTAAATTTCCCATTTTTCAATTAATTTAATTTTAAGACCCATTTTTCGTTATTTTTTAATTTAATTTTTTTTTTCTAAAGCCCCAATTTTTTTTACTTGCGAATCTAAAATAGCTATTGCCACAAATATATTTAAATGTATTATATATTTTAGTCATAGATAGGATATATTGTTGGAATTGAAACGCTACTGAATTTCTTCTTCATTTAAAAGAGTGGAATAAAAGTGTTTTAGCTTACCTGTTATAAAGACAGACAGGGGTTTTGATTATACGAAGTAATTCACAATAAACTATTGCTTCCAAAACGAATATTAATTGACAGTTTCAGCCTTTAAAGAACCACACGTTAATTTCTGGTTAGCATATTTAATTATCTTTCTTGGATAACATACGTAATGAAATGCAGTGGATGTGAAACATTCTTCCTACTGCTCACAAAGACAACACGTGCACGACAGAAATTAAAAAAGGTGCTATATCATTCAAGTTAATTGTAGGCCTGAATAAAATGTAATCTTTAAGTTTTTCATCCACTTCCCGAACTATCGAAATATGGGAATTCTCGTACATGTGATATAGAAATTGATTTAAATACATACAATCAACATAGTAAGCAATATTAAAGTTTACTTTTGTTAGTGCATAATCAGCGTGTTTTTGTTTGTTTGTTTTTAAACTACATTTGGTTAATCTGCCCATGCCCATCCGTGCCATCTCAACACCCCGTAATTTTCTCTGGGTCTTTTACTGCCCCCCCCCTGAAAGCCTCAAGCGCTCACGTTGAGAATCTATGATATAGACCATAATCTTCGTAAAATTATCTCCTTTGTTCCCTTTTAACTCCTTCAATAGCCACCAGGTGGCCGCGGTAGACTAGTGGTTGTGGATACGAACTCGCGGCTGGAGTATCGAGTTCTGGTGTCACCGAAGACCCGCGGTGTAAAGGGGGCAATACACGTTAAATTTGTCGAGGCTTGATGTGCTCCAATTGGTATGGTGTGGAAGCTACGAGAAGGAGATGCCAGCTCAGGTGTCATTCTCGCCACTTGACTGAGGTTCAAAATTGCGAGGTCCGTCGCAAATAGCTCACATGTTGCTTCATTGTGTGACGTTAATAAAACTTTCATTCACTCAACAGCCTCCAAATTGAGGGAGTGAATATATACCCTTTTGATCACAAAAAATCCACAAAAATTTGTGATATTATTTATTTAATAAATTTATTATGGTCATTTGTATTTAAAAGTTAAAATGTTTTAAACATCGTACTAAACGACCATTTTGTTCTTTTTATAGCCATTGTTTTCTTATAAATTAGTTAATTGTAATTCCCAACTTAAGCTCGTGAAAGAGATTTGTGCTGCCATCTGTGGGCTACCAAATAAACTTTGGAGAACACTAGAAACTGTGCATAAGAAATTATTTATTTTTTAATAATATTTAATTAATTAACATATAATTTAGTATGTAGAAAATTATAGCTATCATTTTCTTGAATTTTATTTTATTTTGATTAAATATTTAAACACTGATTAATGGTATATCTATCATTTAAAAAGTATTTTAGAGTAAAGATCGATATAAATATATATATAAGCGCTTCAAAATAAATCATGCATTAAAATTAATACTGTTACGTGCAGGTTCATTTAAATTTATCTATCTTTACATTCAGTGTTTCTCTATTTATATGAAAGCTTCAGAAAATATGAAAGAAAATAACATTATGGGATCCTAAATTTATACTTATCGTAAATCCTTACAATTTTCTCTCCCAAAATTTTATATGTATAGTACTGCAATACAAAGAATTTATTATGAACAGTCATTGATAGTTATTTAAATCCTAGAAACTAATGCGTCCTGTTTTGTTTAGAGATATATAGAATAATTCATATCAGATTATCTTATTTTATTTTAATAAAATATCTAAGTATTTTTAGAATACATAATTAATTTATGTATTTTTAATATTTTCTTAAATTAAATTCAATGATAAACAAAGCATAAGAGCTTAGAATTTTAGATTTAGTTGTCGTTGCTATGTGAACTGTTTCCTATTGAAATGTTAACAGAATTTATTGCATCATAAAAATATTTCCTTTGTCAGCGTTTTCTACATATTTCTTAAAAATTATTGAAAAATGTACTACGATTTGATTTTTATCCTGCATTCCTCTCGTTTTCGAAAAGTTACCGAGGGAAATATATTAACGTTGTTCGTATTTGAAAAGTCTGTTATCAGGAACAGAAAAGCTTATGTTTCACACAAACAATTCAAAAATCAAAGTGAGTCCAATAGAGTTATCAACAATTAGTGCTTAATATTTGATTTTGAAAACTTTACATTCTACTGCATTATTAACTTAAGGAAATTATGTCTGAATAACTCTTTGTAACACTATGTCATGTAGTTATTTTTACTATCACTAAAACTTTATTTAAAGGATTTCATTATGAAAATTTAATCAATAACTTAGAAGCTTTTAGAATTGAGAAAAATTATATCACAGTACAAAATCAAATATTTATACATAAATAAATATTTATTACACACAACATTTTTACAAATACATATTATATTCTTGGTGAAATAAATAAAGGAACATGAAAAACTAAATACATTTTAATGCCACACAGCAAAAATACACACGCGGCATTTACAAATAATACATTAACAGAGTACACACACTTTTTTATATTAATTTCGAATGAATTACAATACACAAAATTCGGAAAAATATAAAGTCATCCGACTAAAATAGAAATTCAGTTATTAAACATAAGGTTAAGAATTGATTATCAAAAGACATCTATTTCACGTGTTGAGTGAGAATTCATTTAAAATTTAATGATTTGTTTCTCTAATTAAAAGTATTGAACATCTGAAAGTGTTGTAAAGCTATTTGCTGGAATAGAAACGCAGAAAACCTCTTACAGAAACTAAAACAACTATATCATAAAAGCAGTTTTGAAGATAAAATTTGAACCGTACTTTATTTTCTAAAGTTTTAATTTCCATAACACAGAACATGTTTTTCTTTAATCTAGAATAAAATATTTTCAATACACACAGATTTAAAATTCATAGAAATAAGCTATTGCATATATTTTCAGATGAAAATTTAAATATCATAGAGTCAAATGTACACTTCAGCGAAAATCACAAAACTAAATGTGGCTTTATTTTATTACATTTAAGCAAACTATTTCAAAAAAAAATTATTACCATCCCCAATAAGAAGCACCATGTCCACTCCCAGCTTTTCCACCACTGTGTCCTCCTTTTCCACCATGATTACATAAAACTCCCTGTCCTCCGTGACCTCCCCCATGTCCACCATGACCACCTCCCATTCCTCCATGTCCTCCATGACCAGCACCATGTCCTCCATGACCACCTCCATATCCTCCATGACCAGCACCATGTCCTCCATGACCACCTCCATATCCTCCATGACCAGCACCATGTCCTCCATGACCACCTCCATGTCCACCACCATGTCCCCATGACCAGCACCATGTCCTCCATGACCACCTCCTATTCCTCCATGTCCTCCATGACCCATCCATGTCCACCATGACCACCTCCTATTCCTCCATGTCCTCCATGACCCCATCCATGTCCACCATGACCACCTCCTATTCCTCCATGTCCCCCATGACCACCTCCATGTCCTCCATTACCCCATCCATGTCCACCATGACCAGCACCATGTCCTCCATGACCACCTCCTATTCCTCCATGTCCTCCATGACCCCATCCATGTCCTCCATGTCCACCACCATGTCCCCATGACCACCTCCTATTCCTCCATGTCCTCCATGACCCCATCCATGTCCACCATGACCAGCACCATGTCCTCCATGACCACCTCCAAGTCCTCCATGTCCACCACCATGTCCCCCATGACCACCTCCTATTCCTCCATGTCCTCCATGACCCCATCCATGTCCACCATGACCACCTCCTATTCCTCCATGTCCACCATGACCACCTCCATGTCCTCCATTACCCCATCCATGTCCACCATGACCAGCACCATGTCCTCCATGACCACCGTGACCTCCTCCATGTCCACCTGACAATATATGACCGGCATAGTTTCCAACTTCATGAACTATCAGTACTTTTGCCGCTCCCCCATGAACTCCACTTGATGAACCACCATGATTTCCTCCATAGCTCCCACTATGGCGTTCTTCAGGTTGAGCAAATTTTGCATCATATTTCTTGGTTTTATTTAATTCTTTACTGGTAATTTTTCCTTGAGATGAATAAATGCTCATCAGAAGAAGTACTGTCACAAACTGGAAAAGATCAAATACGTTAAAATTTATACATTTATTTCCTTAAAATTAAAGTTTAATTTGAATTTATCTGCCTAAAAATTTATAACATAAGTAATTTTAATTTTTTAAAGTCATAAAAATATTCGTCCATTTCAAAGCTGTATGTTCATACATTTTTAGTTATTGATAAAGTATCAAAACTATATGTAGAATAATTGTAATTTCTGAACCCAAAGAATAAACATGGAATGTTATATGATTTAAATACACGTGTTCTTCAATATTCACTGAATCAGTAGACTTCATTAAATAAAACTTGTTTACGTCATTCTTTTCAGTGTTGAGTGCAATCAAAAGTCACTCATTAAAAGTTATCTAATCCCATACAAATTTGAGATTGTTCATAAATTCTAAATTTCTGACTTATTAATTTGTCCTAGACTTCCTGCGCAACCAGGAAAAGCATTTTACATATACTTAAAATAAACCACGCTCTTATTTTAAGTAATTTACATAAAATCATAGTTTCTAAGGATATAACTTATAGTCTACAGTATAAATCATTTTAACCTGCACGGAAAGTTAAAAGGAAACAGTTGTATTAAGTATATCTTTCGTATAACTCGAAAATTATATTTCACACCCTATTTAGAATATAAAAACATTTCTTTGATGATTAGAAAAATATTTGTGTGAATTAAATATTTTAAGTAACCAATAGCATATATGTTAAGTAGCCAAAAGCCACCAAACGTAATTGTAATTCAAACATTTCTTGGAATTTCTAGAGAAATATTAAACAATATGTTTTACAACTTAGGGTACGTAAAGAAGATATTTGAAGTCATAAATTTGCAGTGAAGTTTCAATGACTTAACCCTTATTGTACCAACAACAAATTGAAAATGGAAAAAGGTATTTTTTATTTTCCTGAATCATAAAAAGACAACAAAAATTATTTTTTAACTCTTATAAAATATTAAGAAACTATTTTCCATATTTATATGAATTTTCGATTAAAAAAAAACAGTCCTTTTGTTTATGAAAAATAAATGTTTTTTTTAATTCCAGATATTTTTTTATTCATAGTATCCAGAATTGGCAATTAAATGCCATATAATTTACAGTACTATTAACAGCAGGCAGGTGAAATGGGACACTGAAATTTAAAATGTAAAGTATCGACATTCAATGAAATATGATTATTTAAAGAAAATATCTTTTTGCTACATATGAATAAAAGATATCGTTTTCTTTCTTATTTTTGTAGCCAATAATACAGGGTAACTTAAATTAGAAATTCAGTTGAATATCATGAAATATCAGAAAAATATAAATTAAACACTTATCATCAGAATATTCACACACAAATCACTTATAATCAGAAATATATAAATGAAACATATTTCATTTACTCTCTGACCTAGCTTGGTCGTAAGAGGTTTCCCATAAAATATTTTTTAATGTTAAGGCACAAGATGGAAAGACTGATTTACATGAATTTTACTAATTTTCTAAATAGATCTGTGCTGCAGTTTATTTTGTATGTTAGTAAATATTAAGGAACTAATTTCAATCAAATCTAAAATATCCTGTAACTCTTATAAGAACAGTCCCAAATTTTATAAATAAAAAACCAATTTTTTTTTCTAATATGATTCATTTCTGTAATTCGAAAATTTCTTTCAGTTAAATGGCAAACAAAAGCGGATTAAGAAATAAAATACTTAAATATAAGCTTTCCTGTAAGGAAGTATGAAAAAAGTACCTCAATAAAAATACCGGGTTATTCCATTCTCTAGGTAATGACATTCATAACTGTGGTTACACTTAATTAATTGAGGAAATAATAGTTGTCTCATGTCCTCCTTTAGTACATCACAACAAATTTAGAATTTAATGTATACGGATATTCACAAAGATTTATTTCTTCACATAAGGAAATTGTATTCTTATCGATCAACCGTAATGAAACATCTGCTAATTGCAGAAAGCCTCTTTACCGTTACTGATAAAAAATTAGTTCTCAATAACTAATCTTAAATGGTAATTAGGCTTATTTATTATTTTTAACTCCGTCTGTAGTCCTAAGTATAATTCATTATTCAAGAAATATTTTCTGTCCACTTATCCGGTATAGTGAAGCTGACTGCTGTAACATAGGGCCTGGGTTCGAGTTCTTGGTAAGGTATAAATATTTTTTTGTAAATGTATAATGCCTGTGCAGATGGGAACATTCTAAATATTCGTAATGCCGCAAGTCCTCTCAAGAGTTTGTTTGACGGGGGAAGGAAGTCCCTGACCCCCACCCCCTCTCCCTCTCCCTCAAATTTTTGTATGAAACCGAGCCCAGTAATTCTGTCACCTGCTTGCTACTCAGAGCTACGGTTAACGATTAGATGTGAAGCGTGTAAAACTAGCCCCTTGCTATGATGAATTTCGTGGGCCTCCATGTGCCACTGCCGATCAGATGGCAACAGCAACAGAATTAATTTCTTCATACATTACAGATTGGAAAGTTAAAAAAAAAGAAAGAAAAAACGCTTTTTTCTAGCTTTAACACGAAAACATTCCGCTGGTACGTTTGGATTGAAACTAGAGTTATACAGGTTTTGAAATTGATTGAATCGGGATGTTAAAATTGGGGGGGGGGGGACTGCAAAGAGAGAGAGAGAGAGAAAGCTTCCATTATCAAACAATTAAGGAAGAACAGTTGACCTTGGAGGGACGTTACAGGAGCAGAAAGTGTTCACAAAAATTGCCTGGACTTAAATTTACAGAAATAAAAAATATTGTATGTAAGGGATAATGAGGAAATGTGTACCTAGGATTTGTATAAATACTCTCTGTACACATTAAAAATAACTTCATATGCAGAATAAATAACTGATTTTATAGATCAAATATAAGTGATTACATCAAATTTTGAAATTATTTTTCACCTTATTACTAACAAAACCATTAGAGTAACAATTCGAGAAATTGTTTTATTTTTGTTAAATATCTTTTGAAAGAAATCTCTATTCTTTATTTCTAAATCAACTAATTGACAATACAACTAATTATTTGGAAATTTTAAAACGAAAAAAAAATTACTGCAAACAATTAATTATAAGCTTTATGCAGCTTAAATTATTTCCTGTTATATAATTACAATATTATTATCTACTTATACAATACATGAGTTCGACACAATATTATTTAAACAAAATTTTTGCAACTAATTGTCATATTATTGGTTGATTTGTACAACTAGATTGCATAAATTAAGAAAATAAAATGAATTAAAATTCATAATGTTAATTTGTCCGTATATATAATTCACTTCATCATATAAATCATTGCAGTGCAAAATATATGCAAAATAGACCATGCCATAAATTAATTTATCTGATCACATTCCTGTGGCTTAGCTCAAAAGAGGAAAAATATTAAGGTCCATCTTCTAAATCAATAACAAAAACAAATTTTAAAGCATTCTAAGATATTGGTATTTTCATCTTAAGTTTTAAAGTTGAAACGCCTTACCTTAAGATTCATCCTTCTGTTGTATGTATATATACCTATATGAGTTATTTATTAGGAAATTTCACTGTGTATTAAAAGATGGAAGTTGAGCGTTTGATGCTCACAAATTTGAGATGTCAGCTTTTATACTGGACAGACTTTAGGGATACTAGTAATCTGCGCAATGATCCATTTTCAATTATTTCCTTTTTTTAATTTTTCGCGAGATTCCTGGCACCGCAAACTCATCCTCTCATCTTGAAAATAAAATTTAAAGATGGCTATTTCATAAAACGGGACAAATTGTCTCGATAGGTGATACAGTTGAGTGAACATATCTAATATTCACTTTCACTAAATGTGAGCATCAAATGTAGGAAGTTTTGGATATGCTCAATTTGTTCCGCACAATTAAATTAATTTAGAAGGATTATATTCAATATGCGCATCAAAAGGAATGTTTTCAAATGCGTTAAAAAATCTTATATTGGGAGATGTTTTAACTCATTATATATATGTATAAGGAAAACTATTCTGAAAGATGTGTCAGAGATATTTCTGAAGGACACTATTGTAAAATAAAATAAATGTTGCAAATTGTGAAATGTAAATGCAGATTAAATAACCAAAACCTCTCATTAAAAACAGATTTTTTCGAAAAATGAAATAAATCTGTAAAGATATCCGGGACAAAAATGTTAGAATGAGATTGATATTATTACATTATTTTACATTTTTGCGTGTTAGAAAATGGATTTGGCTCTAGATAGCAGTATCAAATGTATCTTAAATATATTTATAGTTAAAAATATTTTTGAGCATCTCTCTTTCTCTCTCCTTAGAGTTTAACCTTATTAAAATAAAAAGTTAATTTGGTTTTTTGCCGTTTATTACATTGATATTTGTTTCATAATCAAATACTGTCACTGAGACCTAAACAGTTGACAAAAAAAAATTTTAATTCTTAATTTAAATTCAATGAAAATCGAATTCAGATGATTTCTTGGGAAAATTTATTTTTCGCAATGTGTAAATATATACCGTATTGTTTCGAATCTAAGCCACACCCCGAACTCTCAACATGTTTTTGTGAGAAAATAGAAACTAATGTAAAATAGGGGTGTTGTTTTTTATCGATATCCGATACTTTCGAAATTAAAAGAAATTATATAAGTATCAATAAGAAGTGAACAATTAATTTACTTTACCAGTATTAAAAAGTTTTAAATAAATGCATGAACCTGTAATTCCTTTAACCCTCAGTATCATGTTCAATTTCCCCCATCCAACAAATCTTCACCTTTCATTCTGAGCCTCACCAAATTTTAAATACCATAAACATTAGAAAAAGTTTGGCTTAGATTCGAATAAAAATAAGGTATATGTATATATATCTAAGCCTTTCATCCCTTCAGTGGGTCGATAAATGAGTACGAAGCTTGTTTGGGGACTAAACACTTGGGTTTCGCTTCAGACTGACGACTTGATCCGGACATCTGCTCAGGCACCTCAGTGCCCAATGGTCCCGTATATTGAGAGGGGCACAATATGCCTTGGCCCTCATGGGCTGTTACACCACTGAGTTTAGTTATGTGTATATATATACAGCTATATTTTTTATTTCCCTTTTAAAATATTATCTGAATTAAAAAAATATTTCAGTTTCCTTAGTTAAGTTTAAACTGCATCTCACATTAAATTTTAATCACTTTCAATAAACTTGAACTATATTTTACATCAAAGTCTAATCACTTTCGTTAATGAATCCATAATCTCAACCTAATTTCTTATAACTTCTAAATGAGGGATATGATTAATAATGTTTTATTATTTCTAAAGGTCAGGGAAAGGATATTAAAATATCTTTTTCTTTGATAAGTAAGCATCTTATGATGATAACGGAACTGATAATTGCGGTGAATTTTCAAATTAACAATTGACAGAACACGATAATTAGTCCTTTTATTCCAATGAAACTTGAATCAAGTTTAAGGTCCAGTTAAACTGAATAACTCAGGAAAGAGAGAAAAAATTTTAAATTATTTAAAATTGATTTCGTAATATTTTCATATCTTTTGTAATAATTTATTTCAGGACACAACTGTGCTTAATGAATATTTGATAACCATTCGTCGAATTCAATACTTATTCATTGAAATACGCAAAAACAGGAAAAAAGGAATAAGAAAAATGAGATAAATTAAAAACTTGGAGATGCATTAAAGAAGGTATAAAAACAAAATTAAGTTAAAGGAAGTAAGAAACGATTAAAATGAGATCCTACAACCCATGTTCAACCTTATATAGCCATTGCCTTTTTTTAGTGTACAAACCCCATAAAACATTTCAATTTATCTGTTTATTTTCTGTAAGTGAGAGAGAAATGGTTTTTTTATAATAAAGGAAGATATAAAACTCGTTTAAGAGCCTCAAAGAAATGCGAATTGGTATGGGGCACTAGGTATTTTTTTAACTCTTTAAAGTTCAAAACCTATTCGGAAATAATTTGTAAATTAAGAGCTAGAGATGAAGACTTTGAGGCGCTAAAAAGAGTTTTATGTCCGCATTATGCAACGAAATGCAAATAATGAGAGAAGTTGGAGCCAACAAACTATTTAACATAAAATATCCATAAACCTCCCCGTAAACTGATTTTTTGTGTACATAAGTGGAAGAAACTTTATGAGAATGCAATGGAAATATGTAAATGTTTGTTTGTATTCTGTTAGAAACTCATAACTGTTGAATGCTTCCATCACTTCTCGATTCAGAGACACTGTTAAGAGGAAGCCAAAGGTCTCGATTTCTGGGTCTGAGATATGCTAATTGAAAGCAAAAATGAATTAATTTCCTACTTAAGACAAGCATTCATGTTCTGTAAGCCACCAAACCTTAGATGCGAGACAGCGATAAATCCCACTTGCCGTCGCCTAAAAGGGGTGAAACAAAAAAAAAAACATAAACTAGAAGACATAAAAAATAGAAATGTATTTTTGAGTAAATATTCATGAGTAGTTCAACTAAAATACATAAAAAAATTCCCCTCTAAAGGAAAACGCATTGTGAAAGAGCAATAAGACCATTTCAGAAAGGTATTAAAAACATTGCATGAAAAAATTATAGAGAGTCTAAAATTAATGAAACACTCTTTGATAGCATTTGCATGAAAGTTTCGCAGTAATGGAATTCTAAATAAGATGTTTTTAGAGACTGTTTTTTATATTTTTTTAAGTAAAAAGTCTGTTCTAGGAACGTATTAATATTACTCTGACTTAAATCAACTTAGGCATTATTAAAAGAAAATACTATCCGTCCGATTGTGTCCTGAAATGTTGAAATCATGTTAGCATCATTTCTGAATAACTCACCTTTTCGATTTGAAGTATGAAAAGAGAGTATTTTTGAAACATCATAAATTTTTTAATGAATTTTCGTCGTTTTAAGAAAACGATGTCATATTTGTTTCATTTTTTTTTAATTAAAACTGCTTACATGCATTGAATACTAAGATTTAAATTTTTTCAATAAAATAAAAAGTCTGTTCTAGGTACATATTAAGGTATCCGACTACTTGCGACAACTTTTTTTTAAAAAAATGGAGATAAGGGGATTTTTTTATATTGTGTGTGGTTTTTAGATTTGATTAGTACATTTTAAGAAAAATATGCTAAAATTAAGAAGATAAAACCGAAATTATTATCACGAAAAAGGGAAAAAATGGGTAAACATGAACAAGAAATAACATAAATGGGGCCCATTCTGCACCAAAAGTTTATGAACAAATTTTCAATTCTGAGATGTGTTGCTATGTTATTCATTTTTAAAATGACTTTCAAGACAATAGATATTTTAACTTTTACAAAAACTAGAGCACTTTATCTTAGTTATTATATGAAATTGCTTAAAATAGCAGTGATTATATTCACATAAGGGACTGCAAATTTTGTAATAAAACAGTGATTGATAAATATGAAGGTTAAAACACTTCTAATATTTTCAGAACATACACACAAAAAATTTCAGTTAATTATTTTCAAAACTTTTTTATCAATCGCTGTCCCCGTTTGAGCATTTTCAAAAAAGAACACGTTTCGAGTAAAACGCGTTTTAAAGTATGACATATCTTGCTTAAAGTAGTGTCATCTGCTTTTAATAAAACTCTTGTAGTTTTTGTTCTAGTGAACGGAATATAATACACTTGGTATTTTTATAAAGCTAATAAGATGGCTCATAAAACAAAATATTTGAAAAATTGTCAATTTTCGGCAAAATTTATAATTTTAGGGTAGTCGGATACCCTAACATTACTCTGGCTTAAATCAACTCAAGCATTATTAAAAGAAAATACTATCCGTACGATTGTGTCCTAAAATGCTGAAATCATGTGAGCATCATTTCTGAATAACTCTTCTTTTCGATTTGAAGTATGAAAATAGAGTATTTTAGGAATATATTATAAATATTTTGATGAATTTTCGTCATTTTAAAAAATTAGTGCCATAATTGTTTAACTTTTTTTTTAATTAAAAACTGCTTATAGGCAATAAATGCTAAAATTTAAATGTTTTCAATAAACTTTTTGTTCTTTTATAATAATATCTCCCACCATTTAGAGAGGCTGAGGTAATCTAGTGGTTATTGTCATGAACTATTGGCACTGAAGACCCGCCCTGTAGAGGAGCTAATGCGCGCTAAATCGTTCTAGGCATAATATTGTATATGCGTGTTGGGGGAGTTCGGAGAGGGGTGCCTGAACGGGTGTCGTCCTCGTCACTTGACCATGGTTTAAAGTTACGAGGTCCGTCGCTAATAGGCTTCACGTTGCTTTAAAGCAGTGGTACTCAACCTGCGGCCCATCGGCCTTTTCTGAGTAGCCCAGTCATGGCCCATTGCACTAAGAAGCTCAATAGTTTGAGAACAATGTACTAAAACTTTAGTCAGAAATTCTGTCAGTCAAGCAATCAAATCTATTAATTTGCAATTTTTGATAATAGAATGTAACACAAGATGCTTGATAATAGGTGAAAGGAATCAAAAAACTACTCCATAATTCAGTAAAAAATACAAAGAAGTAAATCTTTTTGTGTGTGTGTTTAATAAAAGGGTTAATGTAGTATTAAAAAAAAAGCCGAAAAAAATAAGTTTTAATAATTTGATCAGTTTTTCTCTATCCAACGTTGCTTTTGGTCTTATAGTGTTTTTTTCCAATATCTTCATGTTGCGGCCCGCTTAAAATACCCGTCATATGTATGTGACGGGCTGGCCGGAAAAATAGTTGAGTACCCCTGCTTTAGAGTGTGACGTTAATAAACAGTTTCTCATTAAAATGACTGATCATATAAGAAAGAAAATATAAGTAAATCAGTTTTTAAATATTTTAAAATGTAGTTTTGATTTGAAGTACTGATACTTCAAGAGAAAATTCCTCAATAAACATGTAAACAATGAAGAAAATTTAGTTGTATATGTTAATAACAAGGTAAATTAAATCTTAGAGCATGGGTGTCTAAACTATGACCACTTGTAGGCCGCAATGCAAAAATAATTTTTTTTTTCTGGGCCGCACACATATAATATTTTTTTTAACAAATTGAGATAAAAATTTTAACTCTATGTAGTTTTATTAAAATAAATTAACTTATTTTTATTATAATTTTTTTTTGAATTAGACATGAATAGGTACACATTTATTTTTAAATGTGTTAAAGTTTCGTTTCATTTAGTTTGGATTTCATAAAGATGGAAAAAAATTTAGTTAATGAGATGAATGAATTTGCGTTTGTGTTGAACACAAGCAAATCGATATCGGGTTCAATAGACGAAGTTACAATTCTTAATGCATTTTCAAGATATTTGTCAGTAATCTTTGTCCTATTTTTGCTTTTTGTGTGCTTCATTCTTGAAAAATAACTGTTCCCAAATATAAGTACTGCCAAAAGCTGAAGGCATTAATAAAGCATGAGTGTGAAAAAGGGGATATTTATCGCGCGGTGTAGGTAATCTTTATAAAACTCCAGTATAAAAACATTCCCAAATTTTTCTTTCAGTTGAATGTCACTTTGCAGTTCAATACATTCTATTTGAAGATGTGAAGGTAATTTATTTATTTCTAGAGAAAACGGGATAGAAAATATATTGAAATATTCTTCGTTTTTTCGAAAATCTTGAAATCTTCTTTCAAACTCTTCAATTAAATTGAAAATTAATTCAGCATATTTTGCATATTTTGTGCTTACATTTATTTTTTTAAATAAAAATATGTAAATTGAAATGTTTTCATAATTTGCATATAGGCCGCATTTTAAAAGCTTTTGGGCCGCACTTTAGTCAAGCATGTCTTAGAGAATCTATAGAAGTATATTCTAAAAATGACGAGAGAAACGAAAAATAAAAGTAATCTTGTTTCCTTTTGTTGTTAAATTAAAAAATAATTTAACTTAGAATTTATTTTTAAAAAACTAGGAGAGAGGGTACCCACTGTCAGCCTAATGGCGGACCAGCCGCCATTGTATAAATTAAACAACTGTTGATACTTACTGCTCAAATTATCTGTACATAAAATTAACTCAAATTAACTGTACATTCTCAATTTCTTCTATGTAATCTCAAATGAACTGTACATAAATATTTGTATGACGCAACGCCTTTCTATGTTGATTTGTCGTTTCCATGCTGCCTACTATCACCCCTCTGAATTTGTCCGTCGAATTTGGCAACACACTGTATAGAGAAAAATATTTTCACTGATCATTAATAAAATAACAAATTCCTAAAAATAACTATTCGCGAATAGTTTCTTAATGTTAGAATATTTTAACTTTTTCATAACTGGAGAGATGAGCATTTCAATGACTTATCTAAAGTATTAAATTACGCTGTTGTAAATAAATTAAATTTTTTCGTTCTTTATTTTTTTTTCCAGTTTTGCTGTCTTAATGGATTGCCTCTTTTCTTGCGGAAATTTTCAAATAATACAACACTCTGAAATCAGAACTTTAAATAAATTGTCAAACCTGCTCTTTTTTACTGTTATTGCCTTTTAGATTTTATTTTATTACTTAATTAAGTATCCGCGTTACAGTTTAAATTATATAATAAAAAAAGAAGAAAGTTGTGGTAATTGCTCAGAATTTAAAGCAAGAATGATATTGCTACGAATTTTGCGTAAAGAATACTTAAAATAGTGTAAATAATTTATATTTCGATGTATAATACTATAGTATTACTCTTAGTGGTGTGTGCTTTATGTTAAAATTGTAATATTTGCAAGCAACTCCGTTCCTTACATTATAATGGCGATTCAATGTGTCAATGGCTCACATAAAGGCGGGGGGGGGGGCACGGTTTCGGACCCTCCCTCTCATAACCCTTTATTTTCTTCCGATTCATTATAGTCCCATGTATATAGTATGTAAAATGTAATTAAGTATTTGATATTAGTAATTTTTTTATTTATTAATGTTAATTACTTATTCAATAATTTATTTTTTGCTGTTTTTTGTACCCGACAATCGAAAAAATCAAAAAAATATATGTACGAGAATGGTAGACCTTCAACCGTCGACCCCCTTCCCGTTAAAAACTCTTGTATACGCTACTGCCCAATGTCGTAGGTGTGATGAAGTGAGGAAAAGAGGTTGTTGTTATAACTTAATAATAAGTACGGGATATGTAATTAATTACCTGCAGAACTAAAATAAAAAAAACACTTTTAAAACCGCGTTTAAAGCAAAACAAACTTAATAATAATAGCTCCAAATATATAATTATATCAAATGATACATTTATTATAAAACAGTTCAATATACATACATGAAATAAATAAATATTTTTTTTATCTAAAGTTAGTTTTTGTAGTTATAGTCAGTAGAAGGCTTTGCGTACTGTCAGCCAATCTTGAATTTTCCGAAAAATTATTAACTGGTAAAAGTTTTAGGCGGTCTCCCCAAAATGTCACTGCGATCCACCGGTCGATCGCGATCGACGTAATGCCCACCCCCGATTTAGTTAATGACGTCACATCTCTGGCAACCACGCCCATCTTTCAACCGGCTGCCGCATCTCGACGGAACGAGATCTTGGTGACTTGGTGACCATATTGACGAGTTCGGGACCCTATGGATTTTTCTGGAAATTAGTGATGAAATTCACTAATTTCACAATCTATGACGCAAGCGGATTTCTCTCGAAGGATCCGCGAGACCTATAAATAGGGTGACGCTAACCAAAACTAAGTCAGTTTTGTTTTGACTAGCGATTAGTAGTCTTCTCTTGACGATTGAAGAGTCGACCAACGATGAGTGATTACTTCGGCTCTTGAGTAGAACGAGCGAGTGCTTATGAATAATCTGTTACATACTTGTATTTTAGACACTGATAGTTATGCCTGAGCTTTGTTGAAGGTGTGCAGACCTTCTGAGATTTATTCTGCGAATTTCACTGAGTATCCTGTATCTCAAAGATTGCTTTTCGACAGTAAATTTCCATCGCTTCTGAAGAACTGTCTTGTTCTTTGCGATTCATTTGCATAAAATCCTTTAGCCCCGATCAACGTAACAATATGAAGATTTTTTTATACCTCCCTTTTTTGTTAAAACGAGTTGAAGTTATGCTTTTTTTATTTATCATAATGTTCGCAATATATTATCTACTGGAAACCAACTTATTTTTTGCACTGGAAATCTCAAAATATTTTTTTTCTGCATAAACTTACACCATATACTTTGAAACTAATGTTTTCAAAATTTCATGCTATACTGGTAATTAACTAAAGGTATGAAGAGTATTATAAAGGGTAATTTTGACTCTATGATTATTCAGTAGTTTGTTATAGTTGAAATCAGACTGTTTAATTTAATTTCATGGATTTCTATACAAATGATGTTATAGGACGAACGTCATTGGCAAATAAGTTAAACAAAGTCGGGTGAGATCTCTAAGGGGCACTTGCATAAATTTTGCGAGGAGTGAGAAGGTGTTATTGATTCTGACATTAAAATTCCGGTCTTGGAGGTCGGAGGTCATAATACGAATGGATGGATGTTAAACTTAATTAATCTGAAAATTTATCGATTGATCGTAGATAGCTACAATAAAATGTTTTATTTGACATTAGGATGCATCATTTTCATCACTTTAAATAGTTGATAAAAATCATGAATATTTAAGCAGATGTATACTTAAGATATAGTCATGATTAAGAAACTATTTTGACAATAGAAACAAGATTTCAATTTTGATCGGCATTATTAAGTGGTCTATTTTTTTTACCCAAAATGTTCTAAAAAAGGGCACATTTTTTTATTGAATATATTTAAATATAATACTTAACAGAATGCTAAAATTGAAGAATTTTATTTTAATTTTCAATTTTAAAGTTTTCACACTACTTTTATTTTATAATTGTGGAGCACAAAACCCCCTAAATGTTTGCTTTTTATAAGAACACTCTGCATGCTATGAAGAATGTTTCAAATATATATATATATATATATATATATATATATACCCTAAAAGAATTTCTTTCATAATTACAAAAAAATTTCATGTTCGTACCTCTCTTTCAAACGGTTGTTGATTTTGTGTTTGAGTGCATATATAAGTATATATGCACACACAATTTGAAGCATGGTGTAATACTAAGTCTTACATTGCAATGGGGACAGAGATAATATCGTTTTTTTTTTTTTTTATTATCTTCCATTTTCAGTTTTTCTCAAGCAATAAATTGCACCTTGCCTTGCCAATCCCTGTTCCTTATCGAATCTTTTCAAGAATCTAAACTTCTGCCTTCAATGAAAATTTCTCGCCTTCACCACAAAGAAAATCCCAGAGTATTTCAGTATCATGGACAAACTGCATCTCTTTAAAACACTAGCACTCATAATCTCACTATAAGAATTAAAAATACGTGCAAATTCAAGGATAGAAAGAAGAAAATATCAGTACCTGTACAGTGCACGGGCAAACCAGTTGTGGCCAGTACGATGTACAGACAAATTAGTTAAGGGATTTAAAGGGCATGTTACGATTTATACAAAAATCTTTAATTTGGTTGTTTTCAAATTTTTTGGGGGATAAGAGGGGGTGCTCTCTATGTATACGTATAATGTAAAAGTTTTTTTTTAAAAAAATACCACAAAAAGCTAACTACTTAATATTTCAAAAAACAATTTAAAAATTCATTAAATTATTTTAAAACGCTACTCCTACAATAAGTGACGTATACACATGAAATTTGATTTACAGTACCTCGAACTATGTATACCAAAAGTTGGTAAGGGTTTATTGATAACATGGTAGATATTCTTAAAAGAATTCTTATGAATGCTTATTCAAAATTCCTTAAAAAAATATACTTATAATTCAACTATAAAAAATAAATATTACTTCGATTCAAAAATGCATGCCACAACTTTTGTTACGCATGTGTTATGCTTAATATTTTTAAAAAATGAAAGCATTTGGCATGATAGAATAAAGGCCTCGGCATTTTAAATGAAGATAAACTATTTATTTTTTTCCGAGTTAAATCAGTTTAAAGTTTTCATATGTAATTGAAAAGTGAATATAAAAATGAACATAAAAGTTATCATAACTCTGGTTTTTTTAACAGTCCTTCAAATTTTATGCGATTATAGAAAATAATTAAGCTCTAAAAAGCTTTTATTTGATTTTTTCTAATGATTTTTGCCAATTGAATCATATTGTGTCTACTTTAAATGTAATAGGGTTACAGAAAGGATCCTCATTAATTTTGAATTACAATCAACTAACAAATTAAGAAAGACAATATTTAAGCTCAATGTGATCAAAAACATAATCTCAGAGACTATTGATCCCAAAATTGAGAAAGAAATTAAGGGTAAAATAAACGTGTATTGTTAAAAATATTTTGCTATTAAATTGACCCATATTATACTGAAAGAAATCTTCATTCAAAATTACAGTTAAAACAAATAGTACATTTAATTATCAACCGTGTTAATAAAATTTCGGTTGTCTATGCTAAATTTTAAGTTCATTTATAACATTTTAGTGAAATTCCAATTAAGATTTGTTTCTTAAAAATCTTTTACTTGTTTAACCCAAAATTATTTTTGGATGCTTCACTTGAGTGAATATGTACAAATACCGACTATAAAGTATTTTTTTGTCCTTGTTTCTTTCAAAATACTTTAGTTTTATTGTAGTTATATTGGTAAACGAAAAAAGAAAGATATTAGAAGATATACACTCATGTCCATAAATTAAGGATAATTCAGAATCAAACAGAAATTGAACTCTAAAATAAAAATTTCACCTGTAGAATTATCACACACATCTTGAAGAAGAATATGCAAATTACAGGAAACCACCAGATGGCGCGGATAGTACATCACAATGACGAGAGTGTAAGAGAGGGGTATATAAGGAATGGTGGCAAAGAAGTAAAATTGTTCACAAGCGCTTTAAAAGCCTTTAAGGGCAATAACCGCATAGTTATGGCACAAAGGAAGCATTTGGATGATTTTTTACGTGGTAGAATTATCGGACGACTGGAATGTGGACGTACCCATCTAGAAGTATCCGAGGAACTTGGAATCGCCTAGAGTGTCATCTCCAGGCTTTGGCAACGATTCAAATGATGGTAATGGAGTAGATGTTACAGCACAGGTCGCCCCGAGTTACAACGCCGAATGAGGACCGGTATTTGGCAGTTACTGCCAAAAGAAACAGACGGAGCACAGCATCAAACCTGTCTCGTCAGCTCTCTTCAGCTACCGTTACGACAGTTTCAAGGCAGACCGTGTACAGACGCTTAGGGCACATTGGTCTATATGCTCGTAGGCCTGTCAGATGTGTTCCCTTACCGCAACTCACTGTCGCCTGCGATTAACCTGGAGTAGAGAGCATGCATTGTGGACACCGCAACAGTGGTCTTGTGTGATGTTTTCCGACGAGTCCAGGTTTAGTTTGCAGTCTGATTCTCACCGGACTTTCATATGGAGAGCGCCAGGTACCCGTTACCACCAAGAGAACACCATTGAACGACACCGTTACGGTGGTGCAGGATGGCTCGTTTGGGGAGGAATTATTCTTGGTTCCAGAACTGACCTGCATGTTCAGAGTGTAACGATGACAGGCCACATCTATCGGGATGTCATTCTGAACAACATGTACGTTTGTTTCGGGCGCCATGGGTGCTGAATTTCTGTTTATGGAGGACAACGCCCGTCCTCACCGTGCAAACATTGTAGACGAATGCCTTCAATCGGTGATATCACCCGTATGGATTGGCCAGCATACTCACCGGACTTGAATCCAATAGAGCATGTGTGGGATATGCTTGGCCAACGAATTGCAGCCCGTCAACCCCCTCCCACCTGTCTACCGGAACTTCGGAGGGCATTGCTTGATGAGTGGTGTAATATTCCCCAAGATCAGATTGATAATTTGATACTCAGCATGCGTAGGCGTTGTAAGGCCTGTATTGCATCGTCCGGGAGACATACTCCGAATTAACCATCATACTAACCATGTTATACTGTTTTTTGTAAATAGGTTCTTTTTTGTAATTGCTCCAGGTAGTAAAAATCGCAATTTTTATTAATTTTGTCAAACATATAGCATCTTTTTTGCTCTTTACCTTTTGTTTAATAAATAGACTTTACAAATAAGTCAAATTTGTTTTGCTTCTGTATCTTTCTTTGCCTGAACTTCATTATCCTTAATTTATGGACATGAGTGTATATATAACTCTAAAGATATATAACACTCTAAAAGAGTTTCTAAATATAATGAACAATGTTCAGAAAAATCACGCCCGTTGCAAAAATCATATGTGCAACAAAAACAACAAAATGTTTATTGAGTAATTACTTACAAATTAGTTATAAGGATACATTTAATGCGAAATTCGAGCTTGATGATTTTTGATAATTTCATTTTTGTTTGGTCGTAAAAATGATAATGTGTGTGTGTGATCCTCTGATTTCATCAGATATTCAAAAATCTTTGTCTTTTTTCACTTTTATATTTGTTAATGCTGAAAATCCGAATTCACTCAAATAAGATGTAGAAAATTGTAACAATATTTTTAAAAATTTTATTTGGCTATTAATGGCCTCCAATTTTAATCCAAAATGAATTAATTGACTCTTCTGAATGTTTTGACATTAAATCTCGTTTATTACGCAGCTAAATTAGTTTTCCTTCTTCATTCAAAATTAATTCATATACAGATGTATCCTTAATCAAAAAAGGATTGCGAACTCAATCAAATTTTTTATATCCATCTATCCACGAAAGGATAAGTTAAATATACCACGAATATCCTTAGTTCATTTTTGTTAACCGACCGATGTGATTCGGTTCTGATTTTTTTTCTCAGAGTATAAGTAATAATTTTAAAAAATTTGGCTGCGCGTTCAAGAATTTGGCGACACACACAAGTGCCGTGGCACGATGGTTGAGGATCACTGCATTAAAGAATTACAATCATACGAAATTTCGAAAACCTTTCACAGAATAAATCATGGGAATTAAGATCCGACTACTTGCGACAACTTTTTTTCTAAAAAAATGGAGATATCGGGATTTTTTTTTTGTGTGGTTTTTAGATTTATTTAGTACATTTTAAGAAAAATATGCTAACATTAAGATGAGAAAAAGAAATTATTATTACTAAAATGGGTATAAAAATTGCTAAAAATTTACATAAACGGGGCTCATTCTGTACAAAAAGTTTATGAACAAATTTCAATTGTTCAATTTTGATGTGTTTCTTTGCTATTCATTTTTGAAATGACCTTCAGGATAAGTGATATTTTAGTTTTTACAAAAACTAGAGCACTTTATCTTTGTTATATGAAATTTCTTTAAAAAAAGCAGTAATTATACTAACATAAGGGACTGTAATTTTTGTCATAACGTATGTAATTAATAAATCTGAAGGTTAAAACACTTCTACTATTATACCAAACATACCCAAACAATTTCAGTTAATTATTTTTAAAACCTTTTTAGCAATTGCTGGCCCCGTTTGAGCATTTTCAAAAATACACATTTGGAGAAAAGCGCGCTTTAAGGTATGACATTTTGCTTAAAATAACGGTATCTGCTTTTACTAAAACACTTGTAATTTTCGTTTTAGAGAATGGAAAATTATAAAATTGGTATTTTTATAAAGATAATAAGAGGGCTTTTAAAATAAAATCATAAAAAAATTGTCAAAATTTACAATTTTAGAGTAGTTGGAAACCTTAATTGCTCAATGTTTTAGAATACATAAATAATGAAACCTAAAAGGCTTTCTTGAAGAGAATGTATAGAAAACCATTAATATGCATTTTTTTAACATGATTTTATATTTTTTTTCATATTGATTGATAAATTTGACTCAAAAATAAGATTAATTGCAACCAGGAAGTGTTGCATCGATGTGGCATTAATATTACATCAGGATCAAATACGTAACAGTACAAATACAAATCTAACATTTTTATGATACTGCGTTTCTAGCAGATTTTTTGATCTTTTGGTTTTGTTCCGCACAGTTTAATTTCAAAAGTGAATGACTTAAGTCATTTTGAAAATAGTCGCGACTTATATGTTAGTCATCATCCCTATTACCATTAAATGGGGTTCTTTTTTTAAAAAAACTGCAGTGAGGAGCTAAAAGAGTAAAACCTTACTTTTAGTCCTCTTTTTTGAAATCAACGATCCATTTAAGTGCGATGTGATCATTATTATTTCTACTCTGAAACTTTCTGGAACATAACAAATAATTCATTTAAACTAACTTGTGATTTTCTTTCTTTGAAAAATTCCTTGTTTGATGAAAAACCAAATCTAATAACTGCATTCTATCCTTCCGGGCATGTGTTTTATTAAGTTGCTTTTGCCGAGATTTGAAAAGAAACACGGTCAAATATTTTCTGTTTGTTTAACATCTTCTTTAGGTACCTCCGTATTTACATTTTCAATTTTTATGATAGGTTATTCAACGTTAAGAATTTTCTTCCTCTTATCTTTATCCTCAACGAATGAAAAATAAAAAGCTGTCAAATTTTTCCAGATTTCTTAACTTGCTTACGACTTAAATGTATTAATTTTTTTTATATTCTTTTAGACCTTAAATAATACTTTTTTTTTTTCATATTCGCTTTCTGTGGTGAGAATTTCATTAGCAAGTGACAAGAAAAGAAATGCATTGGTAGGAAATTATTTTCGAAAATTAAGTTAGAATTGTTTTATTTTAGATTTATTTAAATGTGTGTGCTGTATGTTGATTAAAAACAGCACATTTATAGAAAAATATTTTGAAAAATAATCCGTTAGAAAAATTAGAAGTCTTCTCATATTAAATAATTAGAAGTAAATATAGGGTTAATATTAAATAATTAAAAAATGTCGAAAATTCGACCATAGAAGAAAAAAATTCACTAATTAATGCAATGTGCTGAAATAATTCATTGCATCAGAGCTTAAAAAATTATAAACTATTTGTTTTTCAAAAATTATCTAAAAACTAAAAAAATAAATTTATAAAAAACTATCGAAATGTCCTTAAAATAACAAAATGCTTTAAAAAAATTTTGTTATTTATTGCTAATTTTGTTTCACTTGAAAAACCAACAATGTAATTTAATCATTTTTACTAACTATATTACAGTGGAATTATGATCAAAATACTTATTCTATAGTTTTCCAAAATGGGAACTTTCAACCTTATAAAGAAAGGTAAGTTCTATGTAGTAACCAAGGTAAACTATAATACTTTTATTCCCCATATTTATATTTCAAAGTAATTTTTCCCTAATGGCCTGCATATTGGCAACTAAGCCTTAGCAGATACGGTAAGTCATTCCCATTAGAGAGCCATTTCATGGTGAAACTGTCTAGAGCAGGGGTACCAACCTTTTTTCTGTCGGGCCGCATACATATGTTAGCTGCTTCACGCGGGCCGCAACATGAGGATTAAAGGGGGGGGGGAAAGGCTTTAAAACCAAGATAATGTAGAAAATTTTAAATGTTGAAATTGAATTATTATTTTTTATATTTTTTATTTTTGTCACTGAATATTCCTAAATTGGAAGCATTTAAGAATCTCTCTTTCACAATTTCTGCATCAGTAAACAGTTTCATATGATTACCAATGATATAACAAATATTTCATTGGGGGCCTTTGTTATCGCTGTAACATTACCACTGACAAACACTTTTTATTGTTGCTAAGATTATTCAAGAAAGCCTATTTATCTTCTCTTGAAGGAAATCTTTGAGGGAAAGTATAATCGAACGATTCCTGTTTATCTGTTTTCTTTAAATACACTTTCGTGTCAAATCAAACAATTACTGAACCATGCTTGTTTTTCACTACAAAATAGTCAACTTCCCAATGGTCTTGAAACAATCTATTTTCTTCGAATATTTTTCGCTTGCAAAATATAAAAGATAGTTAAAAATTAGTTCCACTCATAAAATGGTCGCTACTCCACTGTTGTCTATTATCACTAATCAGAAAAAAAAATATCAATTCGTACCATACGACATCGATTGCAAAATTGATATATTGTTTTTTGATTAAGAACTTCCCACCAAATTTTCACATAAGTAAATTAATTTCTCAGAGCAATGGGCCATGACTGGGCCCCTTAAAAAGGCCCGGTGGGATGCATTCGACCCGTGGGTTGAGTATCGCTGGTCTAATTTTGGCGCTGGAATTAAATTTAATTCAAGCTCTCGTCGGATGCTAAATATTGCAGTAATTTAATTTTGCAGAAAGCACCAAATCAATACTCAAATAATCTTTTACAAGCCACATAATCATATGACTTGCGTGTCTACGATTTTTGCATCCAGAAAATCTGTCAACTCCAGCCGGGACCGGGCACGCTACCTTTAAGCCACCAAGCCAATTTATTTCAAGGTATGAGTCGTATACAGATAGTTATTTTTCCTTGAAGGAGTTGCTGTTTTTACCATTATTTTGAATTAAAAGCAATTAATTTGCTGATATAATTAAAGGATAAATTAGTTAATTATTTTTAGTAAATATAAACTTATTTCGCTTAATGAAACTAATATTCAGATTTCGTTAGACAACATCATTATTTCTTTTACAAACGTATTTCACAATTTGCGTCGATTCTTAGTTAGACCCTTTGAAAAGAAATTAAGACAATATACAGAGGCAGCAATAATAGTTATAATACATTACCTTAATGATTGAGTCACTTTGAAGATCGACCCTAAAAAATTTCAAAAATAGCCGATAAATGTACAGATAAAAAAGTAGAAAAAACTTTGTCATTTTTGTAATTCGAAGATAAACATTTTGTATAGATTTTTATATATCTAGAATTCTACATTGTTATGTATCCGTATTTATGTGTGTTTAGCATCGATTGTTGTTAGCTAATCAAAGAAATGATCCTAAAATAATCATCTTAAAATCAAACTTCTTTCATTTAAACGCAAGAATGTTTGACAAATATTAAGTAATATTTAACGTAACTCTTATTATTATAAGAGAGTTGGCTGTCCTAATTTATTAAATTTCTAAGCTAATTAATTTTAAGAAATGTGTAAGGAGATCTAACTTAATAAAGAAGCTCGCGTAAGTATTTTTATACAAAAACAACACGCGTAAATTTAAAATTTAGTTCATCTAAGCCATTTCTTCTTCACCAGATGTTCAAGAATTCTAGAAAATTAAAAGTATTTTGAAGTGATTTTTTTTTATTCCATCGAGTCCGGAAAAAAATAAATAAATAAAATAACAAAATAGCTAATGCATTATTTAAGTACCCAAGTGAGGAAAATTACAATTAAATATTACAATGAGTTTTTAACTTTAAACTCTGAAAGCCTCAGCAAACATTTAAAGAATGATATTTAATTAAATTAAAATAAATATTAATCAGATTATATATCCTCGACTATATATAAAAAGACCCGCATATTTTTCAAAAATATAAATCGCGAAGAATGTTCAATTTTATTCAAGAATTCTGTACAGTCTAGTTTGTGCATCGTAGGAAAAGAGTGCATGGGAAAAAAACAATATATATAATATTCTGGGCATTCGAAATACAACACTGAGAGGGACAAGAGATATAAAAGCCAAATTTATTACAAAGATAACATACAGTACAAACGTAAAATGAGTAAAAATACAGACTTCTCTGAGGTAAGGAAGACGGTGAAATCAGTACTACCACTGCTGACAATAGCCGCTGCTGCACACCTTGGTGATGAATGAAAGAGATTTTGTATTTCTTGTTGGAAGATGACAGCTCATGCAACCTCCACGCATTGTTAAATTGTGTCTTCTGTAGCAGCGATGATGCATACAGGCAGATAGTTTTATAATAATTGAGCAAACGTGTTTAAAAACGATATATTGAGAGAAATAGTAGGACAAGGCTATAATGCAATTTGGTGGACAAAAAAGTCCTGAACATAGCATGCACTACTTGTAATTGGAATTTTCTTTTTGAAATGTGACCACTGCAAGCTCACAATGTAAAAGAAGACAACAGGATCCATCCTTCAGAAATACAACACTGACTTGTCACTGTTCTGACAATGCATATTACGCGTAGCTAAAAATGAATTCATTACTACTCCAAAGTATAATACCGGAGACATGAACAATATGGTGATGATAAGGTGAAATAGTTAAACAATTTCTCTCTACTGTGTCTCAATGCTCTAATTAAACCAAAGTTGGAGTGCAAGCAGAAATGCGATTTGTCTAAAACAATACCACGTTATTCGATTGTACATATCTGCCCCGTTCAATTTATTCCTATTGATGGCGATGAAAATGTATAACATGAACTCCTTCTGCGTTCGAAGACTGTCAGGGGAGGAAAGACCCTTGCTCTCAAGCGTATTAATATAAATTGGCCTCCAAATTTTCACCAACTTATTTCCGTCAGAACTGCTTTTGAAAAATTCTGTGAATTTATCATAAATATGTAATCCTTTGTGACTTTAAAATTTGTTTTTTTTCTTTGTAATGTGTGTTTCATACTTACTTATGTTAGCCCCGTGTGATACTTTTGATGCACGAGGTTTTATAAATGCTTTCAATAAAAAATGGAGGGGAGTGAGAGAGAGAAAGAGAGAAATGGCTTGCAGCTTGAACAGGATAAAGGATTGAAAAGTGAGTATTGGGCTTTATTTTGTTTATTGAAAGAATTTTTAGCAACACACACAGCGTGTGCTTTATCCTGATGTATGAGTGAAACTATTATTTATATATAATTACGTATAAGTTATTGTGTAAAGTATAGTATAAAGTATATTTATAAAGTTTAAAATTTTTATATATCTAATGCTCATAAAAATCCAAATGTACCGTACATCTGAAAATCTAACTTCTGTTAAGTATTATTTTCAAACAATACGGTTTAGTATTATTTAAAATACATCACACATTAAAATAAGTAGATTGTTTGCCCATTCTCTTTTTAAAATGTTAATTCATTTTTTTTTCTTCCATTCCCCGACAATCCTTACTAATCAACGAAAAGAACATAAAAATGTTTATTTTGTTTTCCTATGTAAATAGTACACTGATCGTGTCAGTGGTGTAACGTACACTTCGGCATCACGAGGAAGTCCATGATTCTAGGGGGCCTAAAGTCAGACTGGCGCCAAGTTCGTATTTGGGCTTGGGGCCCAAAACCTGACTTTGTGGGGGATGCCTTATTTTCTCCATTACGCCCCTGTATCGTGTTACATACATAAATTTTAAAAACTCCGCACTTTCATTCAAATTTTATGATTTTGTTAACATCAAACATAAAATAAGTAGAAATTTTTAGGAAATAGGATTTTTTTTTTTTATTCTTTCAATTTGTGTTGCATTTTGAAAATAAATATTTTTAAACTACAAATATGAATCAATTTCAGGGTTTTTGTTCTATTTTTTGTCTTTTGAGATGAGACATCGCCTTCGAAGCGTTAATCTTATTTTTATTTCATTTCCTGGCGTGTGCATCGTACCATGAAAACGTAAATCATACTTAATGCTATTACATAATATTTTGGTCATGCTCGCGTTTCCAGGTACGAAAACTATGTTTATTTTTACCACACTAGCCAGGTTGATGGCAATAATGTTTCGATTATCCTGTGTAAGATGCTTATAGTTATCGCTTACATTAAAAAACAGATTAAATCTTAAAAAGAAAAATTTACATATTTAAAAGTTATTTACGCGAAATTTACTGGCTTAATCAATTTTAAAGATTTCACACTAGGTATGAAAACATAAAAACTATTTTAAATCTAGAAAATGAACATTTTCCTTGTGTGTGTGTACCCAACAGCAATTTCAAAAATTTTAACTGAAATAATTCCGAAAAAATATTTGAGATTACTCATTGTCACAGAAAGAAACAATCAAAAACGGATTTCTCTAAATGTTTATTAAAGAAAGCTTAGAAAATTTTTATGTTCTTCAAGATTCCTTAAATTTCGTATCAATAAATTATTTAAAAATAGAGAAGAAAGAATAAAACTTAGATGAAATAAAATTATTTAAAATTTTCAAGAGATTAATTTTTATGAATGTAAATCAGATTAATTTTCGGATATGCTGCCATCTATCGAAGTATAATGGAAGCATTTTATTTCAAACTAGTGCATGGTATAATACACACCACAAATTCAAGTACAAATCGAAAAAACTTTATTATATTATTTAATTAACTCTTGTTAATATTATTTTCACTTCTTTGATATATCAGAAATATAAACATGAAGCCTGACATTTTAATTAATTGCTATTTTAAAATTTCTGATTGCAGCACTATTATTCTAAAAATATGTTTTAAATATATGTTTCTGTACCTTTAATTCTTGTTGTTATTTTTTTATAATATTTGCATGAAAGAACGAATTTTAACGTTAGCCTCTACGAAAAATATTTATGAATTTTATATTTTACAGATGTTTCATATTTTGCACGTTATAAAAAATTATTCTTGAAAAAAAAACGTTTGAAAACGAGGAATTAGTAGATGTACCCCCGATCTGCTTAACAGCAGACCAAAGCCATGTGGGCGGTCGCAGCAGAAACCACGAGTGCAGGGGGCTGGAGAATATTTCCCTCCCCTTCAGCTCCATGCCAAAATTGTGGAGGTGGAGATAGGTGGTGTCGCCATCTATCGTTAAAAAGTCCAACCTGTCTCAGGCAATGGAAACTTTCATTCCTTCCCTGCGGGAAGGACACGACAACAACAACAACAACAGCAGACCAACCTCCATTTACAAATTATACAACTGTTCATACTTATTGCTCAATCTGTAAACCTGTAATTTACATGTATTATGTAGTTCTAAGTCCCTTCGAGGATCCAGTGTGGTCCTCGGTATACATACAATTTCGCCTTTCTTACCTCCTGATAAAATTTCACACTGCATATATTCTGAACATTTTTCCCTACCAATCTAGAGACATTGCGCAGTCCATTAATTAACACATAAATTTCTTAATAGCATAACGATAAAGCCTAATTTCAAAATGGAAACCTTGTGAAATATTGACGATACAGCCAAGTTGGCATTATTTTTGGCTACCAAATTTGACTTGGTGACCATTACTGGCAACATGGCTAATATATAGATGATTCTGAAAGTTACTGGAGAAATGTATAACATCATGATCTATGACGTAAGCTGATTTTTCGAGAAAGCGATGGAAAGTGGCAAATCGTTCTTGACACTCCCCTTCAGTTGAATTTAACTTTTTTGGCAACACATTTTTACTAACTATACCCTATGTTTGAATAATTTATTACAACACATGAAATACTTTATATGTATATATATAGTCGACTCTCGCTAAGTCAAACCTTCGATAATACGAACCTCTCGCTAATTCGAAATATATGCTCATCCCCTAGAAATACTCTTGATATTTCGAAAAAAAACAATACGTTTTGGTACACTCAATATTTCGAAGTAAAATATGTGACTGGCCAGACTACAACACACGATAATTGTCTAATAAAACTATAAGTTATCAAAAAACTCTCAACAATTCGAACACTCACTATCATCTAGAGTCCTGTGGCAAACAGGTTGGAGTTTACATGTTTTGTGTTGTATTGTCTTTGCGTGCCTCCCCTGTAACGTAGTCCCTTTGATGACCATCTGCTTACCATCCCTTTTTTGTGTTTCCCGGTTCCTCAAGCAAGAAGATTTACACAAAAGTTTGACATGTGGCCTTACTATACATGTGTTCAGAAAGGATGTCCCGCTATTGTGAAGAAAAGATGTGTAGGATTGTGTATTTTGTTTCAGAGTAACATGACGATTTATGGCTCATCTGTGTGACTTAGACATGATACATTAAATAGACCATAGGCCGTATTGAACACTGCCTTGGAGAATCAATAGTGTTGGAGACAGTATGTGAGGGAACCGATAAAAGATTAAACAGATTTTTAAGGAGAACAGATTTTTTTCGTCAAAAAAGATTAATTATGCACAGTATATGTATTCTTTTAATAATCGTTTTAATATATAAATGTATTCTTTTAATACAGGACTTTCATAACTTCTGTATAATATTTATACTGTATAATATGTACTTTTTTAAATACTTTAAAACAATTTTATACATAAGAACAATTTTTGTTTTATTACTTAGTTTCAAATTTAAATGTGTTAGAAAAAAATTTATCTTCCTGTATTTTGGGATTTTTTTCCTACCCTCTTGATAATACGAAATTTTTCATTGGTCCCTCCAACTTCGAATTATCGAGAGTCGACTATATATATATATATACTAGCTGTTACCCGCCCGCTTCGCTGGGTATTTCATGATGTTTTTTAAATTTTTACTACTTATATATATGTATAAATTATTGATATCTAAGTCCTAGCATTAAGAATTCGATTGAATTGAAAAATATACTTATACCTGTAACTGTCACCTGTTGATAAAAAAAAAAGGGCAGAACTCATCTAATTTGTATTTCCTAAAAATCTCTAAAATTGAAGCATAGAATGATGTTTGCTCTTTCGTAACTCAAAAACCAAGTGGATTCCCGCAAAACCAATTTTCGGTGGATCTCTACTCCGTAAATTGAACATGCAAGCCAAATTTCAAGTCTAAATCTAAGAGAAAAAAACAAAAGTTTTACTATCAATATCCCCGTAATCCCGTTGAGAGCCGTTTTCCTAAATAACTGCTCTTAGCGGATTTCAATTCAACAAAAGAAAAATGCAAACCAAATTTCATTATTATAGTCCTTGTAGCTCGAAAAAAGGAATTTTTTTTGTCAATACGTCCCAGTAACCCCCTACAACCCCTCAGAACTTGATTTGCTTAAAATTTATTCTTAGTGGATCCCTATTCAACAAAAGAAGCATGCTTAACAAATTTCAAGTATATGGGTCTAACAATTAAAAACAGGAATTTTTTTTTCTGTAACTCCTCTTGACCCTCGCAAACATCTTTGGGGTCAATTTTCATTTTACTCTTTGTTAGAGGAACTCTATTTCATGAAAGGAACATGCCTACCAATTTTCAAGCAGGATGATCAAGTAGTTTAAAAATGGAAGTATTTATCGATTACGCCTCTTAATCTCCCGAAATTAAACTTAGTAGTTGATATTCGCGAAACCCATTTTGTAGCGGTTCTCTACTTTACGAAAGGAATCTGCTTATCAAATTTCAAGACTGTACGTCTAACAGTTTAAAAATGGGGATAATTGTCTATAACGCCACTTGAGCCCCCGCAACGCCACTTCTGGGTCCGTTTTCACAAAACCCATTTTGTAGGGGAATTGCACTCTATGAAAGAAATCTGCTTAGCAAAATTTGAAGACTGTGCGTCCAATTAATTAAAAATGCAAAAAAATTATCAATAACGCCCTTGAACCCCGCAACACCACCTAGGGGTCGATTTTCTCAAAACACATTTTGCAGTGTATTTCTATCCTATGATAGGAATCTGCTAAACAAATTTCAAGACTGTGAGTCTAATAGTTTAAAAAAGAAATAATTATTTATATCTGCCATTAACCCCCGCAACACCCCTTGGGGTCAATTTTCTCCAAACCCGTTTTGTAGCGGATATTTACTCCATGAAAGAAACATTCCTACCAATTTTCAAGCAGGTAGGTCAAATAGTTTGAAAACGAAAATATTTATCTCTTACGCCACTTATTCCCCGCAACGCCACTTAGAGGTCTGTTTTCACAAAACCTTCTTATAGCTGATCTCTACTCTATGAAAGAAATCTCTTTATCAAATATAAAGACTGTGCGTCTAATAGTTTAAAAATGGAAATAATTATCTATAACGCCCTTAAGTCCTCTCAACGCCACTTGGGGGCAATTTTCACGAAACCCATTTTTAGCGTATTTCTACCCTATGAGAGGAGTCTGCTTACTAAGTTTCAAGACTGTGCGTCTAATAACTTAAAAATAGGAATTTATAACGCCCCTTAAACCCCCGCCCCCGCAACACCCGTTGGGTGTCAATTTTCCCAAAACCCATTTTGTAGCGGATATTTACTCCAGGAAAGAAACTTACCTACCAATTTTCAAGCAGGTAGGTGAAGTAGTTTAAAAACGGATATATTTATCTATTACGCCCCTTAATCCCCGCAACGCACTTAGAAGTCTGTTTTCACAAAACCCGTTTTGTAACTGATCATTATTCTACGAAAGGAATCTATATATATAAATTTAAAGACAGTGCGTCAAATAGTTTAAAAATGGAAATAATTATCTATAACGCCCCTAAGCCCTGCAACGCCACTTGGGGGTCGATTTTCAGCAAACTCATTTTGTAGCGGATCTCTACTCTCTGAAAGGAATCCGCTTACCCAATTTCAAGATTGTACATCAAGTAGTTTAAACATGGAAACAATTATTATTAAAGCCCTTAACCCCCCGTAACGCCCCTTGCGTTTCGAATTTCGGAAAATCCTTTCTTAGCTGATGTCTACTCTATCAAAGGAACATGTCTACCAAATTTCAAGTCTGTAGGTTGAACAGTTCCAGAGATTTCGTGATTAGTCAGTCAGTCGCTTTTCTCCTTTATATATATATATATATATAAATGTTACTGAGATGAAATTTTGCATTATGAACTTGTTATTATCTAAAGCGTTCTTATTTAGATCATTAAATTTAATATATAGAAAAAGTTCAATATTACAATAAATACTCTAGTCTTCACATTTATAAGTATTTCTAAAATTCAATTCGAAATAAGAACAGTCACTTGGAAGAAAGAATTATACAGTAATAGAAGATTTTAATTATTTATGTATATATATATCATGATTCTTTAAACAATAATTTCATTAGAAAGGTAATTATGTATTATTTTAATAGAGATTTACATACTTCTTTAATTTAAAAATCAAAGTTTTGATAATACAGTTTTTTCAGTTTGCTTGTTCTTAAAAAAATACTTATACTTTTCATTGCAGAAAGGATAACTCAGCTATCCATAGGTTCATATACAAATTAAAATAGTTCATAAGAATTATTTGAAAAACTTAATGTCTGGCCATGTATTGGTATTTTTCTACTGATATAATTTTTTCCCAACATGTTCATAACATGTAGAATGGATCTAGATTTTTGCAACAATTTATTAATACTATAAAATTTTTCCTAAGAAATACTATCTCATTCCAATAACCTGACTAAAAAATAGACATTTTCCTGTTTAAAAACAATAAAAATTCTATTTGTTGAAAAAGTATATGAAATTGTAATACAGTGTTTATATATTTATTCCTGTGTTTTTGATTCATCACTAGCATTCAATATGTAAAAGAAAAGTTACCAAAAGAGTTATTCACTGCAAATATCATCAGAATTATTTTCATAATACTATAAATGTCAATACAGATATCAGTTTTGTGTAGTAAATCTGTGCTTATACAACCACATATTTCCTGAGGATATTCATATTATCTGTACGGACACGTAGTGGACCATTTGAGGAGGCAGTACATATTTTTGTTCGATTTTAGGTGTTGTATGGAGTTTTAACACTAATCACACACATGAAGCCAGTGGCGTAATGCACATGCCCGCAACCCTCGCATCTTGGAGGGGGGCAGGATTCTAGGGGACCTGACTGACGCCAAGGACTTACGGTTTCGCAATCCTTTGTAAGATCCGGCTTGGGGTCCAAATCCTGACTTTACAAGGGGCCCTAACAATCTCCGCATAAAGCATTATAGTTATAAAACTGTCCTTAACGTGAACAATTGTTGGGTCATAAAAATAAGCCTGATATCTTAGAGAATATATAATTGTGTAATCGGAAAATGCAGGAAATTTTTAAAAGATGTATTAGTGCCAAAATACCAGAATTTAAAGAACCAATGAAATTACCGAATGTGCCTTGAAAGTACTAAGCAATTGACAGAATACAGAAAAATTTATTTGGCCAAAAAATTTTCTAAAATTTAGAAATTTTAATTGATTAAAGATGAATATTAATATATTCTAGTTTCTCACCATTCTGTTTCGTTAAATTAAAATGTTCCAACTATAACTAAATAAATCACATAAATCGTGATAAGAAAAAAAATTCGACTTGCATCGTACACTTTGTCGTGTCGCCATCTACCAGAAATAATCATCATTTCAAACCAATTTCAGATTTTTTAAGCATTTACAAAGCGAATATAAGGAAATATTCGACAAATTAGAATAATGTTCTTTTTATTTAGCATACCAATGAGAAATTAATATATTCTGGATATTAAATTAACATTTCACTCAAATATTTCAATTTGAATAAATATTCCTCATTCTCATTCCCCAGATTTTATTTACGTACAATAATTAAATTAACAAGCAATCAGTACAGTGAATAATGAAATTCTGCATTTTTATCGGCTACCTGTTCAATTTATTAAATATAATATAAAAATTAATATTTGTGTTTGGTAAATACTTGCACAAATCATAAACACTTAAAACAGTTTTTGTGACTATAATTGAAAAGTGGATTATTACCACTGGCTTGGCTAGACCTTAGTGGGGCGCCGTATCAAAATTCCTTGAAGACTCTTTTTTTTTGGAGCCTTTTAACATTTTGTGATTTTTTGGTTGCACATTTTGGGGCCCCTATAAGTTGGTGACCCGTATCATTGATGCGGCTGATACGGCGGTAGCTACGCCACTGAGTATTACATCATTGAACGTTTCTTAAGCTACAGACAGCTGTCATACCGTAAAATCCGGCGTGTAACGATCCTAATAAATTAATACCATAAAAAGATCGAAATTTACGGGTGCGCATTATGATGTAAAAAGTTTAATTATTTAACTCATTTTACATAGTTGGTAACTTCTGAAACTGAATTCATCTATAACAGAACGTTATTTTTTTCACTTACCTGATTTCTTACCTTTAAGAAGATATGGTACCCAAAAAATCATCAAACTATCGAAATATTTTTATTGGCTTATTTGATACCTCGAATCTTTATAAACATGCCTGCAAAATTTCAAAGCTTTACCTGCATTTTTTATCCAGTTATGGAGCCAAATATTTGATGCTGGATATCAACTACCCCTCTCACATTTCAGATCATCAGCTAGAAAAGAGCCTGATAAAAAAATGAATTAATTATTTTTCTACAGCGCGTAAATATATGCAGTAACAAATCATTTCAAGAAATAATTGTGCAATTCTAGTTTGTGTGGATGGATGCAAATGGCAATGGATCTGACCAAGATTTAAAAATTGTGCATGTTTTTTATAATATAATTATGAATGAAATTAAAACTTCAAAACGGATTCTCTCAAAGTACAAGTATTAAATCTCATTTTTTGAAACTTAGATAATTAAAAATCTAATTCGCTCAAGAATAGCAAAACTCTCCCATTTTTAAATATTAGTTTTTGGTGATATATGTATGTTCCAAGCGTATGAAATTCAACACTATTATTATTAAAATATTTTAATATATTTATTTAAACAAATGCACATAAGCAGTTCTTAGATTTTGATATAATTTACCTATAAATTGTTAGATGATTTTTCTTTCATTCGCGTACAATATTCAACATGCGAAGGCTTTTAAAAAATCATGGAAATAAAAAAATAAAGGCATAAACATCTTTTGTTCGCGTTGTTCATTATTTGAGTTGTCAAACTGAGCATGGAATTAGCTCTGAAGTTTGTGTATTTATTTTGTTTTTATAATTATCATGATAAAGTTTTATGAAATATTGATCTTTCATTCGTTATCTTCTATATATTCATTATGGCAGTATACTGTTTAATTGTTCTACATTTTTTCAATTTCTTATGGTAAGCAGTTTTAAATAAGCTAATTAATATTTCATGAAAGTTTCAGACTATTCGATGAAAATTATACCATTGTATTCATGGAATGAAAACTTCAAACTCTCATTTTCCTCCATTTTGAATTTTTGTACATATACTATTATTCAAAACCCTAAGGCATTTTTGATAATTGAAGTATGGGTTTGAAATTTTTTATACATGCTCTGAAATGTATGTTTTGTAAAACTGTGTATGAAATTAGCTCTAACATGTTATGTAAAAATTTCAAAATCAAAATTAATGTTTTTTTTTGAGAATTTTTGGAAGTTTAAATATAAAAAGATTAATAAAAAATTGAAGAGCAGCAGCAGGAAAAACCCATGCACAGTTTTATGTAGTATATTATAAGGTACTTGGAAGAAAAACTTTGAAAGAAAAGAAGCATATTTAAAAAAGCATTAGGAATTTAAAAAATGTTTTAAAAAGTTCAAAAAAACTTAAATTTTTCAAACATTTTGCAACAAATTTAAAAATTTTGTATGCAATTATTATTAAAAAAATATAACTTTTATAAAATATAATTAAAATAAAATATCAAATATTAAAAGTAAAAAAAAATTGTGAAAATGTTACCATATATCGCCTTAAATTAACCTAAGTTTCAAATTTCGTAAAATTACAATGAAAAATTTTTGAATTAAGAGTGCGTAAAAAAATAAGCCCTCTATTGTTAAATGAGTAGCTTAGACTTTTGATAGTAGCTGACTTTCTGCTTAATACTTTTCTAAGATGTATACGTTAATCAATAGATAATTTCATTTAAGGTTATTATTTAAGATATAAATATATACAGGCATCCTTCCTTAACATTACTTGTAAAACACGGTTTCGTTATTACACAGTACAAAATGTTTGATTATTATAACACAGATTCAAAATTACATGGCAGAAAACTTGAATTAACTTTTAATTGAATTAAGGGGGTCCGGCACTTCCATAGGAGCCCCATGTTAAATTACGTAAGTTTATGTACCTTTTTCTCAGAAACTACTTGCTTCTCATAGATGAAATTTTTACAGTAGGTTATATGTACTATCAATAAGACTTTAATGGAGGGTTTTGTTCTTTTACTAAAAATTAAAATAATTATGAATTTTTTAAAAAATGTTCTATTTTCCCCCTAAAATTTAGCTTAAAAAGACGTTATCTAAAACAGTTTGCTAGATATATCTTATCCCCTACATTACAATGTGTAAAAATGTTGAAAGTATACTTACTGATAATTTGAGGACCCTACATTTATTAGTTTCTGAGATAAAGGTACATAAAGGGGAAAATATTGCATTTTGAGAAAAAAGGCTTTAAAGTAAAAATTTGTAATTTTTGATGATTTACCTTTTTTAATACTTTCCAGAAGCATATGAAACATTTTCTTTGCCCTCTGCTTCTACAAAAGACTCTTCTAATTTTCTTTTATTCATTATTTTTAGCAATCTAGCCTTTTTTTGTATCTCAAAATGCTTTCGTTGGGCTACACGAATCCTACTTGCATCTAATTTTTTAAAGCATGACACACAATTAAAACCTGATTCAATACCACAATGTTTTAAAATGATTAATTTGGCTACATGGCCCATATTGAATTGTGCATTTACCATATTTACCCCTAATTTTAGAGTTTTTAACTTCACAAAGTTAGATTTTGGAATGACTAACCATATGGTATTATTAACTGGTTTTGAATCTTTCCATGTAGACATTTTTTTAATAACTTAGGGTCAGCTAAATCTCTAAAAATTGGCTTAATTTCATTCATGAGGGAAGATGGCACATGTGTATGTTTTTTATGATCATAATGCTTTTCGTTAAATTCAGCTTTTGCTGTCTGAAACTTGCACCATGAATTTGTACCCGAGAGACACAATCCATGTTAAGGGATCTCATTTGTAGATAAAAGATGGAAATAAACAGCCCAAACAGCAGTTTTCATGTTGTATAAAGCATTGATAATTTTTCTAATGGTCATACCATAATACCTCTGAATTTTGGAAATTAAAATGTCGGTGAGTCAGTTGCGTCCACTTAGGCTTCTTCCATCACTTAATTTTTTTCCTCTGTTTTTTGTTTTGTTTTTTGAGATCCAAAAGACCGGGTACCCATACGCTTTTGGATATGCCCAACACACTCTAATTTTTCCTCTTGTGTGTCATAAGGATTCAAGGCAAGTGTTGATGAAAAACCTCTTGAATCTCCATCACCCAAATATTTTGTGTAACGAATGCCATAATGAGCTTCGGATCTTTCAAACATCATCGTTACACCTTTCACTTCCATGCCTCCACTTGTTCCACTATAGTTGGCAATACATGATGGTTCATGAACAGAATTAAATGCAGTTTTGCACCGACAATGTTTCGAAAACACTTCAAAGTCAATAAATTTTCCACTATCGGCACTCGTAGCTGTAACAATACCATTGAGGGACTGGTATCCTCTTTTCTGCCATGAACCATCTAAGGCAATAGCAATGCCACGGTTACCTTCTATTCGTGTTGCCTCCTCAACAGAATTTTTCATTGATTTTTCACAGGTAAATTTAGAAAAGTCAAATAACAATTCTGTATAAGTCCGGAATTTTTCAGGTGGAGATGGCAAGTTCATAAGTTCACAGAATATATCTGCAGCTGAACGACCTCTTCCAATAGATCTGAAAACAAATACCAATCTGATATTTGAGTGGAAAAGTTGGCGTATGGAAGCCATGCTTTTTTGCTCAAAAATTACAACAAAGTTCCATGTAATACACAATTCCATCTCTTTTAGAAGCCTCCAATGAATGGCCACAGTTTTTACAAACAGCAAAATTCAATAAAGCTTTATTCAATAAATTTAATTCTATTAAAACATTTTTTCATTACTTCCTTCCTTATCTTCATATAAACTGTTGTTTGAAATAAGTTTTCGTTTTGAAGCACTTTGAATAACAGTTTCTGTGCTGTCTGATGTGATAGCTGGAACATTTTGAGCATTCATTTTTTAAACGTCAACATTTTTGAGTTTTTTAAGTATTTTTTTAGATCTCTCTATAGTTTTTGTCATTAATAAAATACTAATAAATAATTTAATGTAAAACGTGGATTAAACAGAAAAAAAATCTGGATAAATAAATTAGAATTCACAATTAGCAAGTTCAAGCAAGAATAATCCCATTTAACAACAAACCAAACGAAAAAAAATAAATGTGCTGAGTTGTCTTTTCCTTTCTTCAAAGTAAAATCGTTTTATTTATGTGTAAAAAAAAATATTATACTAATTGTGGACAAAACAAATCGCGCTGTCCTCGACAGGTGCTCCTCGAGGTGCACCTGTCACGCGTCAAAGAAAGTGGCTTTCTTTTAAAAAATAAATAAAAATACTTTTAATTATTGTATTTCCATATATCATATATTATTTTAAGCAGAAATGTTTGAACTTTTCAAAAATATAAAAAAAGTCAAAATCAATCATTTTTCAAAAATTCATGAAATGAAATATTTTTCTCGCGAAAAGAGAATCCTTCAGTAGTACGTATCGGAAAATTTAAAAATTAATATTAGAAAGTTCTTTAGTTTCTTATAGAAAAATTCTGAAAGAATTGAAAAATCGAAACAGACAAGTAACCGCAACTATGCTAGATAATTTTTGCAATGATGGAGAAATAACTAGTGAAAAAGAGTTTCTATCAACTTTATGAAAAGAAACTGATTAGCTGTAGTTTCTGATGAGAGCGATGATGAAAATAGATTTTGTGATCCTAATAAACTGTTTCTATTTATTTTATAGATATAATAATTATTTTTGAACTTATTTTTTGTTGTATTTTTAATTTTTGTATCTCATATTTTTTGTGTTAGATTAAAACTTAAAGTTAGCTTACTTCTTCATTTGTATATTTTACTGGAACGAAATTTCAACTACCATAAAATTTTACACTTTGAGAATTGATTTCTATATAACATGGTGCACATTGCCTTGATTTACATTATTTCAAAGTTTCGTAAACACGGTTGCGATACAACACGGTACATGTTGCCTTGATTTATATTATGTACATACATAGTTAATTTTATAAATAAATAAAATAACAATTAAAATAAATAGACAAAAAAGTCTTATATAACATGGTTTTGATATAGTATGGTATGTATTAATCGTGTTGTACGAGGGACGCCTGTATTTATATTTATAAAATATATTAATTTATTATTGCTATTTGTAATAATTTAATTTTTGCTATTAAAATGATGTTTTCGTTGAGGATTAATGCGAGAGTATCATTTTTAATTAAAATAATAGTATGTGCTTAGATTATTAAAAATTACTCAAATTAAATATGATTAAGGAAAAATATTTAGTAAATGTCATAGTATAATAATTAACAAGTGACAAAGAAACATTTTCAGACTTGATGTTATCGATAATCATTAATAAAATACATCGAAAATAAATAAAGTAAGATATTTATAGGAATTTTGAAAGAGATTTATACAATAATATCACATGTGCTTCTATTATATTTAACAGAAGTCTATGAATTTTAAAAATTCCTATTCAAAATTATCAAAGCATAATTTTCTCAAGAAATAGAAGAGAATTTATTTTGTATATTTACTTCTTTTCATCCTGTGAACATCCTGAATCATTTTTTCAACTCCATCTGACTTTTTACTTTTAAGTTGTTACATCATAAAAGTTCTTAGTTTATTGATTTTAAGACAAATTCTCAAGCCGTAGTTCATAAAATCACAAACTTTTTAACATCTTTTTAACCAAACTTTTTAACATCAAATAAAACATAATAATATTGTTTGATGTAACTCAGTTTAATGTTTAATACCTTGCCGAGAAAGATTATATGACATAGATAATACAAAATACATATTTTTCTTTGCAGGAATTATACACATAAAAACTTGTACTGCGAAAAAAAATTTAAGTTTCGCTCAGATGGTTTATTGCAGTTATTATTTATATTTAAACATATTAAAATCGAAAGGAATAAAAATCTATTAAACCGATCGATTTATTGATTAGAGAACATTCCAGTAAAATACTCATTAAAGAGTTTCATGCAACTCTTATATATTTCTCATGAAGGATTCGGAAGATATTGAAATTTTTTAAAGTATAATCACGAATTTTCTTCTTCTTTTTAAAACAATTTTTTTTTACTTTACCCAAATTTACCAAATGGAAAAAATCTTCCTTGATTTTTTCCTCGTTCTGTTACAATTAAAAATTAGTCATACATAGTCCGATGATAGTCTTTCTTATTTTCAGCATTATAACACACTCTATGAAAATTTGCACAGATACAATTACATTCAAAAAACTCAAGAGAACTTTTTTTTTATAAAAAATGAATGGTATAGCTTCTATCCTAAACATTAAAGAAGAAACTCTTTCATGATAGGATAAAGTCAGCATGTAATATATGTTTTATATCTGATAAGGAATTTCTAGGTACAATTATCTGCTGGTGGTGCGCACAGGAATTTCTCAAGTAGGGAAAGGGGTCCAGGGTCTAACGTCCACCATTTTTGTATCATACCCCAATATTCCGCCAAACATATTCTTTTGATTTTGTCAATTGTCGAAAACAACAAACAGTAAAAAATAAATTATTGAATAAATAATTAGCATTAATTAATAAATAAATTTTTAATACTAAAAATTTTGCTTACTACATATATATACATAGGACTATAAACAAAGGAAAAATTCAAGGGTTAAGCATGGACCCCTTTATGTGTGCCACTGAATCTATATCAGGCTTCGGTGTATTTATAAACCCTCTTTCGGGTATGGTATGTTCATATGACTATGTTAGGATCATACATATGTGACGGGTGCTTACGCGTTTCACTAACCTTCTCTCGACTTCTTTAAATTGTTTTATTTATTTCAACCAATCTCCTCCGAGAGCCAAAAAGTGTGACTTATGCAAACGAGATATTTCGGTTAGCGGTTCGAAAAAGATATAAAAGGGAGAAATGAAATGAAGAGAAAAAGAGGGTGATTTTGAGAGAGTAGTTTTCTAGTGGAAATATATTCGTCGGAGAAGACTATGAAAAGTATTCATTAAATCGGTTCGGGACGGAACTGAAAGATAGCTGAGATTGAAGCCGCTCATTAAAGCAATCCAGATATAGAAGAACTGCCTTAAGAAAAGGTATCAGGTCAGTTTTTCATAAATTAAATATAATGTGTAGCTTGATTGTACCGTTGTTCTCCGTGATTCAGTTAGGATTCCGTCGTTCATAATCGAATTCTTCTCGTACTCCACTGTATTTGTCGATCTTAAGGTTTGAATAGTAATTGTGTAATCTCTCATTAAGAAAGGTCAATAAATAAGATTGATTTATTAAATTAGTTGTAATTAATTATGGATCCAACATATTTCAGATTTAGATAATACCATTAATAATCATAGGTGTGAGCTTATAATTTATTCAAGTATATTCAACTTTCAGGGTGATATAGCGCAGTTCGAAAAAGATATAAAGGGAGAAATGAAATGAAGAGAAAAGAGGGTGATTTTGAGAGAGTAGTTTTTCTAGTGGAAATATATTCGTCGGGAGAAGACTATTGAAAAGTATTCATTAAATCGGTTCGGGACGGAACTGAAAGATAGCTGAGATTGAAGCCGCTCATTAAAGCAATCCAGATATAGAAGAACCTGCCTTAAGAAAAGGTATCAGGTCAGTTGTTTTCATAAATTAAATATAAATGTGTAGCTTGATTGTACGCGTTGTTCTCCGTGGATTCAGTTAGGATTCCGTCGTTCATAATCGAATTCTTCTCGTACTCCACTGTATTTTGTCGATCTTAAGGTTTGAATAGTAATTGTGTAATCTCTCATTAAGAAAGGTCAATAAATATAGATTGATTTATTAAATTAGTTGTAATTAATTATGGATCAACATATTCAGATTTAGATAATACGCGAAGGGAGTTAATAATCATAGGGGTAGTGATAGGCTACGACACATATAATTTATTAATAAATTATTCAACTTTTCAAAGGATTTCTTCTTTCAGATATACAAGCTGTATTTTGAGATCTTGTTCATAAAAAGCTAAGATATAAATTCTTCCTTATTGCTGACTCAGAGAAGTGTAAAGAAAGGAATAAAAAAGTTATAAATTACTTCAGTACATTTTCTTAAAAACCTTTGTAATATTTTCGAACTTCCAGGAATTATCTTTGATCTTTCTCTCAGTTGGAAATTTTTCACTCAATCACGAATATGGAGATTTTTCATACTTCATTGAAATTCTTTAATTACTGAAAATAACTTTAAGCAAATTCAGCATGAATTTAAATATTAAAATACCTGAATGGCTTTCGACAGGCTGATTTTAATGCCAAATATATCAAATATTTTTATTATACATTAAATAACTTCCGCAGTATTTTTTAGAAAAAATTATCCAATGAATTTCCATAAGAATTTAGTAAAATACTCAGACGGGGAAAAAATAAAATTTTCAATTACATGAAATAATTGAAAAATGTTTGTTCATGATTTATATTCAAACAAAAATGGAGAAAATTTAAAATAAAGAACATTATTTCATTAAGCTTTAGGCTTAAATATTTAAAGCCTGAAGCTTAATTTTAAAGTCAAATCTTTGAAAATATTTTGTTTTCAAATTGCTGCTCATTATTATATGACTTACTTAATAATTAACTAACACTCCCAAAATTTATAGAAAATTTTACGTTAAATCCAGTGCTTAAAAACTTTATTTATATGAATAGTAAAATATATGTGAAAAATGCTCGTTGTACAATTTAGAACACGCCAATCTTTCAAATCAAAGGCAAAATTTTTGACACACAAATACTTAAATTATTAAGAGTAATTATTCCATATCCATTCATAACTTCAATGAAACCTATAATTATCTCTTTAAGGAAGAATTAATTAATTAATTAGAAAGATAAATTGATGCTTCTTCCTATTTCTCGGTGAAAAACACACACACAGCTCACTTCGAGCAAAACAAGTATTCAAATTGGTAAACTAGAATTGTTGACCTAACTCGTATTTCATACTTTTAATTAAATTTAGGATATAGGACACCATTAAAAATTCTTATTGCTTAAAATAATATGAAAGGAGTTGTAAAATATTAAAATTTATATTAACTAAAAAGATCTAAAATTGGCAAATTTCAAAAACATTTGAGTACCATAATAACCTTTAAATTTTTCTAAATTATTTTAATCCCTTCAGTGTCCTTCTTGACTAAAGAATATAGTTTAAAGTTAATTATGATATTAAAAAAAACTAATGCAAACATCTAAGGGCTTTGTATTACATTAAACCTTTACCTCGCTTTCTTTAAAAATCAAATACACTTTGAAATGTATCAAAAATATTTCACAAAATACTATACTTATGTAGCTTTATTCAAATACTATTGAGCTTTTAATTCCTACTTCAAATGATATTATAGTCAAAATTAGGTAATATTTATTTCCTTCTCTCTTTAAATTTAAGAATAAATTTTCAAAATTGATTTTATTCATTCTAAGCTAAATTTAAAAAATTAAATGCAAATTTTTCAATTTAATATTATGAGTACAAAGAAAGATTTGCACTCTTTAACAAAATGTATGTAAATTTTTTTATAAACCAAATTTTTTTTCTACAGAACCCGTCAAACAAACATTAAATATTATGAGTGTTTTAATAATTGTTTGTGATGCAATAATTAATGCTACATATTTCAAACAAATTAAGAGCAATTTTTTTAATTGCTTTATTAACATTTTGAGTACAAAGAAACATTTACACTCTATAACAAAATGTATGTAAATTTTTTTAAACAAATTCCTTTTACTACGAAATCTATCATACAAACATTAAGCATTATGAGTAGTAGAACAAGCCATTTAATTATGTGAATTGTTTGTGTGATGCAAAGTTAATAATACACATTTCAAACAATTTATACTATATAATGTAGTAAAAACATCAGTGGACTCTTTTCCGGCATTAAATTGCCTAATGAAGAAAATGTTTGTTTACTGAAATTCCAGTATCAAATAAACAATAAAAAATATAAACAGTGGTAATTAATAATTACAAGGAAATGACTGTTGCCTGCTTTTTTTATAAAAAGTTCTGAGTGGTTTAATAGTGGTTTGATATATTTTTGCAATATAATCCAAACTTTCATCTTAATTTCATATTAAAACTAATCAATCTAACCTTGAGGTTTTTATATCTAAAAGTTACCATTTTCATGCATAATTATTTTTAATTGTGAAAGAAGTACCAGCGTACTAATAGAAACAGGATGCCATGGCTAGGCCAAGACAAAAAAAGAAGAAAAGAAACATCATCCACGGTCTCAATGCTTTCCACATGCCACACAAGTGAACTTTCAAGGACCTTCGCTGGAAATAGTCAACACGCGGAAACTGAGCGAAGACTTGAAAATTGACAAACAGAAATAAGCATATGGTAACTCTGTTATTCTAATTTTTTATACAGTGCAGATTAAAACATCCAACAAGAATTAAAAAAATATTTGGAAAATTCCGTTAGAAATAAAAAAATAAAAATATTCTCAAATGTTTTCAAATAATCTGAAATTATAGATTATTGTTCATGTTAAACTGCTGAAATGAGAGAATTTTAAATAATAGAATGCATTCATATGGTTAGAAAAATTTTATCTCCATTTTTATATCCGTTATAATAAAAGATAAATTTTAAATAAATCAAGACAAAGTGAAAACATGTGTAATGTGTTAATTCTCATAATGCATTTCCATATTTTTTCTAAGCATAATACTTAGTTAAAAATTACAAAAGTTATGTTTTAGTAAAGGTTCGTCTAACAGTCATTTACAACTTGAAAAAAAAATTTTATAGACTGAAAAAATTCTGAAGATAGTCACTAAAAAGATTTTAAATTTCACAAAAGATGTTTAGAAAAACTATATTAAGAAGATTAAGTATTACTTAAAATAAAAAACTTCTAAAAAAAATCGAAAATTTTCTTATCCATCTAAAATTTTTCAAGGTCTGTAGTTATTATTAAAAACAGCTTAAGCTAATCATATGATTTCATAAACACACAAAATCTGTAGCTACTAATGTTATGAATATAAAAGAATATGTAAAAACTAATTTACTTAAATATCACGTAACTAATAAGTAAAGTTAATTTTTATTATGATACTTTGTATGATATGATGTAATTTTTTAAGGTTTATAAATTCCCTGAAATCTTGTTCATAAATTCCTATTTCAACTTTAAAATTATTAGACAATATAATTTTTTCAACATCATTATAACACTAAATAGGCTTATTTTCAACTTTAAATATCAAAAGTTCTTTTGACATTTAATGTTTAAAATAAGTCTGTTTATTGAACTTTATCTGAAATGAAATCTGAAACTTTATCGTAAATTTTTGAATTCTTAAATTATCACTGTTTACAATGTTACAGAATGAATTACTAACATAAACTAAATTTCCATACACACTCACAATTACCGAACCCTAGCCCAACACTTGAAAGGTCTCTAATTGTTGCTTAAACTGAAAACATTTTAAATCAAATGAGATTCACTAAAACTATATTCAGATTCTTTTAAATCCATCAGTTATGATACAAAACAGTTTGAAGAAAAAAGAATCATTATTTTTCCAGTTGTATCAAAATTTCAACGCGGCGTATCATATTTATTATTGCTGTCTAGAGAAGCGAAAAATTACACTCTGGGTGAATTTTTCTTTCAGTCAATGACTCGTTTCATTTCAATGGATTTGGCCTTTGACATAAATCTGTATCATTTCTGGCTTATGTACAAATAATTTAAAATTTATCCTTGAATCTGTAAGTATCTTATCCTTCAATTATAAAAAATGATGAGCGAATTTCTTAATACGTTTTTTAAAAGTTAAATCGTACTCATATTACTCTTCATTTTGTACGTTATTTTACTTGTGGAAATCATGCAAAGCTTTATGATGTTGTATCATAAATATGCAATATTCTAAATAAAAAAATACAATCTGTTAAAAAGTTCGCGAAACAATTATCCACTAAGTAATTAAACAATTACTCTGATTATTTGGAGTAGTTAAATGATTAGTTTATATTTAATATTATTGTAAAGCAAAGAAAAAATTTTTTAATCATTTAGAATTCATCAATAAGGATAAATATGAAATTGTAAAATTATAACTGCTATTTCCCAGAATTTTACAATGAGATATAATTGCAGAATTATTTATAGTAATTTTTTTAAATACAAAAGTTTAACTGAGGTAAGTTTTTATTTTAACAAACAACGCTCTAACAATTTTATCAATAATTGTTCTACTGATCTGAGATGATTATATAACTATATTTATAATGTTAGTTAAAATCAAAAATTCTTTTTTCCATTTTTTTCTTACATCTGTGTCTGAATTATAATTATCTGTCTTAGCAACATTACCTTGCATAATTAAAATCTAATTAAGAATAAATCTTTTAGTTCACTCGATTTATCATTAAGACAGTTGTTACAAAATTTTCCGATTTCATTTAGTGATATATGGTTCCATGTATTCCTGAAAACAAGTTATTATTCAATTTTACTATATTAACACTTCTCCAATTGATTAAAAATCTTTAAAAATTTAGTTTCTCATTACTCATTACTTCCAAAATGCCTTTTTAACTTTTTTGCAGCCTCCAACTTTGAATTATTTTTATTACTCGCGTTATAGGCTGTTGATATCATAATAAATTACGCACTTTGAAACATTAAATTTTTCCTATGAATTCTTGAATTATATGTAAATTTAAAAATGCGATCAAAAGGAAATTGTAAATAATAAAACAATTATCCTCTAATATTTTATAATAAAATATTTCCAGAATATTTCAATATTAAATTCAGAGTAGATTCAAATATTTTGGGGGAAAATGCATTATACGAACTAATAACAAATATAAATGCAGTTGCTATGAATTATAATTAATTATAATTTCATGAAGCCCAGTGGCTGAGTAGTAGCTTATAGCGCTTTCATGCCACAGGTCCGGGATTCAAACCCCGGTCTGGGCAAGGTCGACTCAGCCTTTCATCCTTTCAGTGGATCAATAAATGAGTACCAAGCTTGCTTGGGAACTAAACAGTGGGGGTTCCAGTAAGACTGACCACCTGACCGGAACATCTGCTCACGCACCTCAGCGCACAAGGGCGCGTTAACTGAGATGGGCACAGTAGGCCTTGGCCCTCATGGGCTGTTGCAGCACTGAGTTTAGTTTAATTATACTTTCATACTGTTCCTTAAATGAATTTTTTATTTTATTCCAAGTGTTATAGATACGAATGATTTTCATATTATTAAAGCTTCTTTCTCGGTAAAATTTCAGTTAATTTAAATTAAATGAGAAATCACTCTTTTTTTTATAAATTTAATTTTATGTCCTTATAGATAATGAAAAAAGTGTTTTGGGCGGGAATTTAACGTTGCAATTTTAAGGCAAAATAATAAATATAGCTGTTAAGAAAAAATATAAATCAACTTTTTTAATACAAAATCTGAAAAAATATTCCTTGCAGAGGTTTTAAAACGAAAACATTTTTATCGTCAAAGTAGTAATCAAAATTTTGTTAGATTGCTCAGTAACTAATTAAAGCAGTACCTTTTTTTAATTAAATTTATCGGTATTTTTTGTTTTAAGATAATGTTTATATTCTCTTTGTTTAAAAGTATACAATACGTTTGCTCTTCTTTTACATTTTTTAAAATGAAAACTTTTTTTTATTTTAGGAGAATTCTCCCTAAAACACAAACATTATTTTTCAGTACAAGCTTTTTATGGAAATATAATTAATATTTCCGTTACAGAGATAAACCATTAACAGTATTATACTCTGATTTTAGTTGGAAACAGTTGCTATATGATTCACACATGTAATTTAAACGTGTATATTATGCGGGGGCAGGAAAACATTCTCAACGCAGTATAAAAAAGTTCAGAAAATGAGAAATTTTAGTAATTTTATCATTTAATCAATGTATTGATAACACGCCCATTATAAAATTACTAAATTAAATTACACAAATGGTCTTTTTATGCTGTCCAATTACATATCATTGAAGTATTCTCAAAATCTTTATAAAGTTCCGCCTCCTTTTGAACCAATGGTAACGCTCCTTAGGCCGATGGCCGCAAGAAAACAAAACTAACTCCAACCCCATCATCCACATCTTGAAGCATTTGATAAAAGAGGGTGGTGGGGTGAAAAAACATCTCAGTTCAGGCTTGATTATATCTCTCGACGACAGAAATCGTCATTCAAAGCAGCAGATGACCTCCCTCCTGCTCTCGGACGCATCAAGTTACATCTGTGCGAGAGTGAGACAATTTGCGTGGGTGCCTCTACCCCTCTGCACTCTCCCAAAACACTTTTAAAACACACACGCTCAAAATCTCCTCGCAGCCCTAGCTTGCGGGGCACATAAAAGCATTCGTCTTGAGTTATAGTCTAAGTTCCATGGTGTCATCCTCGGGAAGCTCTCGAGGATAAGCGGCACCAACTATACAGGGGGAACTGATACCAATCCCATTGTATACAATGAAGTTGACTCTCTTTTTCACTTACGTGCTGTGGATTTTAAACTCCAACACTGTTTCGGCCCAGTACTACGATGAAGTAGATGATATAGGTAAGTACACTGATGGGGAATATAAGAGAACAAAAAAATTGCATTTCATATAGGAATATGTTATATTCAATTGTAATTGTTAGTGCTAAGTTACGGTGCCATAAACTACGCGTGAACAGATTCAGTGACATAAGTAATTTTTTTTTCAATGGGGCTGTATTTTAGCAACTTAGCCTTTGAAGACACGGCGAGTTCCCAAAATGAGAGCCATTTCATGGTGAAAAGCAATTAATTGTGAAGAAGGGAATATAAGAAAAAAATTAATTCATTCTGCAAAGGAATAAGACAAAACTTAAAATCTGAAAATTTAAGGAAAGAATTTATTTGTTCTTTCCATATCTTTAAAGACGAAATATATTATAAGAAACCAAAAAAAAATGTGCATAATTTTACTTTGAATCTCTAACAATCAAGAAAGATTTTTTTTTTTGAACGTTTACTATAAGTATACAATAATTCTCCAAAACTATGCACAGAGGAATAATTAGCATAATCTTTCAATTGTTTTATGCACAATTTCAAACTTTGAATAACTATTCAAATAATTTCTTTTTCTCCAATCAAATAAGTATACAGGGAAATAGTTTCATTTTTCAATATCAGTTAAGCTTTAATTTCATTCAAGAAAAGCAGTGATTTTAATGTACAGTAATAGAAGAAAGATTAAGCTGTTCAGTATCTTTTTAGCTAGTAAAATTTTTTTCGCGCGTTTAATGTTAGCTAATATTACGTTTGAAATGCAAAATGCTGAAGCAGAAACAGAAATAACAAAAAGTATTGCGGAAACAAACTTCTTACAGGTTCGCATGTCATACTAAAATTCGTTTTGATTGCTGCTATTCTTTCATTTAATTGTTACGGGATGAATTCATGCATAATTAATGTTCAAAAAGTTAAACAATAATTTTCTTTGTAATCCAAGCAAGTGAATTTTCGAACCTGTAAATATTCTAAAAAGTCTAACTTTGAAACTCATTATATTCTTTAAAACATTATTTCCATTTGTTTTTTAACCATATTTTTATCATGTTTTGTAGAAATGTATCAGAAAAGATTTATAAGACATTTCAGCATATTAATGTTTCATTGAATAAATAATTTGCGGTTGAATAGTCATTTTTTTTAACGAATGAAATGTTAATGGATGGAGGGCTTGTGTGCTTGTGTAGCTTAATCTTGCATAATATTTCAATCAAAGTTTTTCTTTAGCATACGTTGATAATAGGGTTATTATAGTAAGTTTTCCTTAATGGTAATTTCTTAAAATGTTTAGTGTAGTTTATAAGAGAATTTTTCCAAACTAATGCAGCAATAATATAAAATTACCTTCGTTTCATTTCTGCATAGTTACTACAAATTATCTTAAATCTCAAATATTATTACCAGTTTGAATTAATGCCATTCAATATTTGTACATAATATGAGGGTTAATTTTTTTTTTTAAAAAACTTTTATGTTTAAGAAACTTTGATTTTATGAAATATTTTAAATTAGACCTATATTATTGTGCAAACTACTATGTCCAACCAAAATTTTGGATTTTGTGGAATGCATACAATGTTATTATTTTGTTTGAGGAAATGTATTGTACAATAATTCTTGATTTTCAGTATCAAGGAATTAATTTTACTCTGCAGTGCTTATCTCATTTTATGTTTTTAAATTAGTAGTAGAATAGAAAGATCAATACAGATCCACTTTTGTGCATAAAATATATTTATCTTTTCACAGATATTTTGCATTTTATTCATCAAAAAATGCTTATATTTGAAATTACTAATAAAAAACAATGAATCCAAGATACTCTAAAAAGCTTTTTTATTAAAAAATTGAGATAGTAAAAATATTAAACTATCATTATGAAATTATGATAACTATTCTTCCAAATATTAGCGCAGTTAGATATTCAATAGTCATTTTTCATAAAATATCTTGATTGTGAGTTCTTCAGAGATATTTTTCTGTGCATTTTTGAAGCAACTCTTGGAGAGGAAAGTTATCTTCCTGACAGTAAATTTTTCTGTCAAAAAGTATGAACAGGAGAAGGAAATGCAAGAGAGCAGGGAGCAAGACAAAATTACAGTTGTTTTCTTATTCAGAAAACCAAACAGTACAGATTCAGCGTATGCCAAAATATTGAAGTTATCCTGGGGAATATGGATGGCATTGTTAAATTTAGTAGGCTTTGTGGGAAGGATTTAAAGTTTTATGACTAACCAGCTTTTTTGCTTAAGCCAAATTTTCTGAAGAAACAGCTGCCAAAAATGAATATTTGAGCACAAAAATTTTTAAAATACGAAACTTTTATTATTATTATTTCCAATCAATGGCAGAAAAAATTCATTGAGAAAGTACGGCGTTGAAAATATTTTAACTTCGCAATTCTGTCTCAACTACAATCAGCGAAATAGTGATAGATGGGAAGAAAAATCAAAATTTACTTTATTGCTTAACATCAGAAATTAATCTAAAAATTTAAAACATTAAAGATAATCAATTTCACAAGAAGATTTCCAATCAAAAACATAAAATTGGATGAAATATTGAAATGAATAAGAAAGAAAAAAATGATAGATGCAAGTATAGGCGAATAAATTATAGATACACAGCTCACGATATATATATATATATATCCTCCTTAGTTGTATATTGTAAAATAAAACTAATACTTACTAATACTTAAAATAAAACTAATACTTAGACTTTAGGACTTAAACCATTTTCTCTTTGGTAGGCTCTTACACAAATTTTAGACAAATATCTGTGGTATACTTTCCCAAAAAAAAAGTGGATGGCACTTTGAATTCCCTCACATTTGAATACCGTTGATTAAGTCTAAAAGTTTGTGTTGCTAGCTCACCTCAAAGATTTTCAATAATATTCAGATCAGGGGTTAGTGATGTCCATTTAATTCCCTATTATTTGCTAGAAACCAGATATTCACATCTTTTAATGCTTGTAAAGCATCATTATTAGTTGATTGTGGACCATAATTCAAAATATTTTCGCCGAGTATATCAATGTAGGGAAATAGGTTCATTAACTACTGGTAATTTTTTTAACATTATATCCAATGCATACCCAAATCATGACACTTCCCCTCCATGCTTCTACCTTGACAAGTTTCTTAGTTTATGACAATAGTAGGGCCATCTAAACAAAACTTCCTCTATCATTAAATATTATTGTGTCCACTCTTTTTTCCTTAAATTGAACATGATTTTCGGCAAACGATAATCGCATGATTTTCGGCAAACGATAATCGCATTTCTTTAAGATAGGATTTTAAACAGGATTTTTTCTGAATTACTTCTGGATCCCTCTGAAGGAACTTTTGTATAATTTCGAGACAATTACTAATACCAGTTTCTGATAGAATTTTGGTGATATCAGTGTAGAATTAGAGTTCAACTTCGGTCACGATTAGAGTTAGTCATAAAGGCAATGTACAGGCAAGATTCTTTATGTAGTTTTTACTTACACAGTCACTATACTTTTGATACTACGAGAATTCCCGAAGATAAATATTTTGGTCAATAAACATATCAGGTTTTACTTGTTCACAATCAGTTAATTTGTGCCTCTTCCCAAAAATTTTCTCAAGAAAAAAGAAAATCACGCAATTATTTTAGCAAGAAACTATTTTCCATTTAAATTTTTTCAAATTATAAAATACTTGTATCACTTTTTTATATTCTTTTGAACTGGTGTGTCTATTCTTCTTTTCCACGCCATCAGATTTGGTATTAGATAAAATATGACAAAAATTTGCACAATTTAACGTTGGTTTTTCTAAAACACGATAGAGACAATCTCCACGCTACAAGGATATCTGTGTTTAATTTTTGCATTCTAAATAGTATAATGCGTATAATGCTTAAGAAATTCCATTGATTTTATTTGTGCCAATTATTTTTTCTCTAGCTTCATGTTAACATTTCATATTTCCTAAGAAACTCTTACTGGTCCTTAACTAAACATTTACATATTGGTGCCAATTAATATAAAAATAATTATTTTCAAATACTAAAAAAAAACTACAAGACCCATATTAGAAAAACCAATCAAAATACTGCATTTAAAAGCAAAGCTTCATTTTATGGTATTGCATTTCCTTTTTGTGGTATCTGTATATTTCTAATGCAAGATACTGAATAGTGTTTTAATCCTTATTTTAAAAAATTTCACTAATGATTTGTTTATGGTATGTTTCTTGCGCTCTTGAGTTCACAACTTTAGCAACACAGTTTAGGTTGCCTTTTGCAAACAGCCGGCTGGGTGGCGTAGTTGGTTTATCGCTAGCCTTCTGCACCCAAGGTTGCGGGTTCAACCCCGGCCCAAGTAGGTGCATTTTCATGATGCAGAAAATTGACAGCATCCATGTCATATGATTATGCGGCATGTAAAAAAATCCATTGAGTGTCCGTTTGGCTTGAGTGCTCTCAGCAAAATTAAATTCCTAAGTGCAGTTTCGCATCCTCAGAGCTCAGATGCTTACCTCTGGGGAGAAAACAGGGTGTCAAAATTACTAGCGGAAATTGGTATTGCCTATATGGTGCCACACTAAAAAATGATACCAGCTCCTGGGGAATGTATTAGGTCTGCAAAGACAAAAATACCAATCTGCAGCCCCATTAGAAAAAAAACCTTCTGAAAACAATTATTGCTAAGAGAAATCTTGTTCCTGTTAGATTCTAGAAACCAATCAGAAAATAAATCAGGCAAAGTTTCTAATAAGGAAAAATCTTAAAATTTAAAATAATTGTCATATATGTCGTATATTAAATAATAAATTTCTATTATATTTCAGTTATTTCTTGCTTTTCCGAAAAATGAAATGTCGTTATAAATTTGAATTATTTACCCGTAATCTCTCTCTCTCTCATAACTAGTTAAAATTAACATCATTTAATAGAAATTCCAAAGAATCACTAATGATTTATCTCTTGTATAAATGAAATACCTGGAAAGTGGAGGTATTAACTCCCTGCATTGCAACTCTTGCATTGCTACTTACCATTAGTTTAATTTCCATTTATAATTATAGTAATGTAATGTTTAATTCTATGAACGCAGTTACAGTAACAAAATGTCTGATAAATGAAATATTGTATTAGTTATACTACTTTTTAGAAAAGGATACCAATTCTCATTCTTCTCAAGGAATATTGCCTCAGAAGTCCTTCTGTTATTTAATGTAGTTCTCACTAAAATAAACTATGTTTTGCATTTTTTAAGATAAAGATTCTTTGAAATATCTTTGCATAATTATTTTTAGTGCCTACTGCCTATTAATCAATTCAAAAATATTATTGTTATGCATTTTTCTCCTAAAAGAAATCTATTAGATACTGCAAAAGAGAGAGAGGGATATTAATTAAGCATTGCAGTGAATCACAGCTTTCCTTTGTTTAGGAAACTTTTAAGTACGTCGAAATAGTGAGTGCAATTATTATTAATAATGTTTAGTTCACGGTAACTGCCTTCTCAAAATTTTTCCCCCAATTTATTTCTATAATCATATTTTTATTTTCAAAATATTAAAATTTATTTAAATTTTCCAAATGTTCATATTGAAATCAGAAGGCAGGATACTCTAAACTTGCTTGGGTTAATCTTAAACAATTAATGCACACACATGTACAAAAATCAACATGTTTAAAACATTAAGCAATTCAAGTCAAATTTAATTTACGCTCATTTTCAAACCCATTGCCGAATTTAACTAACAGTAAAAGTACTCTCTAGATAGTTTAAGCATACTATTTTGAATTTGTGTGTGTGACCTTGAACTTATGCAAATTAAGTTTCTTGAGTAACATGATTTAATGATTTCTGTAGAATATATTACTGGGAAGTACACTCAATATTTTTATCTTACTTTTATTGCCTTTTGTGATACCGAAGTTTTACATTTCTTAACTAATCGATAAAGAAGAGAGAGAAAATGAATTATCTTTAAATCTTATTAAAAACAATAGACTGTGTTTTTAAACAGAAGAATCTAAATAAATAGTATACTGAAAGGCCGTAAAAGTAGGCAGTATAAGTATTCAAAGTTTAAACCTCAGTATTCTCCCATATGAGAGAAAATGAAGAAGCATGTCATTAATTATAAATGAGCTATACTACTTCCTACGACATCGAATTTTTACATTATTTAAGCCATAATTTAAGCTAAGTTCAAGTCATTTAGTGTAACCTTGATTTTTATACAGGCCTAAATACATGAATAAGTTTTAAAAATATTTATACAAAAATTATGGAAAAAAAATTATAATTCTAAGTGACTTTCTTTAGATGTCCGAAATTTGCTTCGCGTTTCAAAAATTTGAAGAATTAAATTATGAAAATAATAAACATTGCGTATTTTCTGATATTATTGTAATTAAAGTGTACTTCAAATACGATACACTTTTAAAACAAATTTATAAATAGTCTTTTTTTCATAAAATTATTGCATGCATTAGCAACTCTAGACTAAAAGCTATTAAACACCTTTCCAATTCTTTTTATTAAAATATCTTTTTTATTAAAATATTTTCCAGTAATCAGAACGTTTCCCAAACATAGTTTTAGATGTTAAATAGTCTTTTTCGAAAAATAATACTTCCAGAAAATCTTAGAAATCTTCTTTTAAGTAAACAAGAAATACGCCATAAACAATTGAAACATCAACAGAAGTTATAACAAAATAAGTTATTACACTTATTTTTATCGCAAATTTCTAAATAAAATATACATAAAAGAGCTGAATAATTAACGCAAAAAGGAGTAAGCATATTTGATTAATTGAGCTGGTTTAATAAGAAATAAATGAATGCAAACAAAATAAAGATGTAGATATTTTTAAAAAAGCACTGAAGTATTCAAAGCCTGTCCAAAAACACGATAATTAATATAAACATTTCGGTTTAAAAATGTCTTTTCTTTTGTGAAATATTATTAAGGGTATCCGACTACTTGCGACAACTTTTTTTTTTTAAAAAAAAGGGAGATATGGGGATTTTTTTCTGGTTTTTATATTTGTTTAGTACATTTTAAGAAAAATATGGTACAATTAAAAAGAGAAAATAAATTATTATTACTAACTGGAGGAAAATTAGTAAAAATTTACAAAAAATAATATAAATGGGGCCCATTCTGTACCAAAATTTATGGACAAATTTTCAATTTTTCAATTCTGATGTGTTGCTATGTTATTCATTTTTGAAATGACCTTCAGGATAAGAGATATTTTATTTTTTACAAAAACTGGAGCACTTTATCTTAGTTGTTATATGAAATTGCTTAAGAAAACAGTGATTATATTAACACAAGGGATTGTAAATTTTGTAATAAAGCAGTGATTGATAAATGTGAAGGTTAAAAAACTTTTACTATTATACAGAACATACACAAAAAATTTCTGTTAATTATTTTCAAAACTTTTTGAGAAATCGCTGTCCCCGTTTGAACATTTTCAAAAAACACATTTCGAGTAAAACGCGTTTTAAAGTATGACATATCTTGCTTAAAGTAATGGCATCTGCTTTTACTAAAACACTTGTAGTTTTTGTTCTAGTGAGCAGAAAAAAATAAACTTGGTATTTTTGTAAAGTTAATAAGATGGCCTATAAAATAAAATCATAAAATAATTGTCCCTTTTTGGCAAAATTCACAATTTTAGGATAGTCGGATACCTTAACCACACCATTCACAAATAGTTTACTTTCTCCGCTTGTTCGATATATTTTGTCTAATACCGTCTCTTTTCACTAAGATGATACTTCCTTCTCAATAAGCACTAGTGCATCACATTTCAAATCATGTTTTTCAAGTCAAATGGGTCGTTCTCAGAGTAGTTTATAAGCATCATTACACCTACTTTGCAATGAAGATGACTTAAAACTAAAGCAGAACAACTCTTAAAAAAGAAGTGACTTAGTTAAGTGACGTATCCACCAATTTTCTTAATTTACCAGTAAAAAAAAATGAAAGTCAGTTGAACTGTTTTTAAAAGGAAGTTGTTAGGGCATGTGTTAGATATCAAAGTGACAACGACCTTCACAGTTAGGGCGGATTAAAAGACGAGCTATAACTAAAAAAAATTGTTCCGGGTAAAAGAAAGTCCCACGACTTTCCAACACAGACAAATTCAGTCCTTCAAGCACTATTATTTTCTTAGGTTATGATAATAATTACACTTTCATTGAAGCGTCAAAATGTACTTGACTTTATTTAAAGATGCCATAACTCTTTGATTTCATTAGACAGTTTTAATTTTTATATCAACAACCTTGAATCAAAACAGAAAAATATTCCAGATGGTTGAAAATATATCTCATTTTTTAAGGAAAAAAGACGGTTTTCTTTTAAACATCATGTACTTAAATAAATGATCAAGATGTAAAACAGATGTATCACGAATAAAGCAGATAAGTGTTTAAAATATTTTTGATTACATATAAAGTAAATTTAACAATTATTAAAAGTAACACAAAGATGTAGTTTGTAACCAAAAATGGAATTATTTCACTACCGTAAGAGATTAAAAGGCATATTTTAATAAATAGTATAGGATTTGTAATTTAATTTTTTTTTTCAAAAACTTTGATATCAATGGAAATATTGATTGTACATTGATTTGATTTTGGCTTAGAATTTCAATAATATTCCTCTCAAATTTGTGAAAAAAGTGTTTTTAGAAAGTGTATATTTTAGGTTATCAATAAAAAAAAGTCTACTTGATATTTATATCTGAAAACTAATAAATTCAAATGTGTTTAAAGTATTATATATTACATTTCTTTTACAAAGTTGTTCTACTTTCCAAAATATCGCATAATTTTAAAAAAATTTAAACATATTTTTGATTTATCACCGAAGTAAACATTTTCTGTTCTTTAGCGAAAGAGTAGTCATGAGAATTTGTTACATTTTGATTTTCAACAATTTACAATGATAATAACAAAATTTAGTTCATGAAATAACTTATTTTCCACTTTCGATTTAGGTTATTTTTGCAATTTCTTTTATACACAGCTAGAAAGGTTTCAATTAAAATAGTATCTCTGAGAAATAATTACAGCAATTAAAGTCTACATAGATAAAGCACTAACAGAATCAAAAAGAAATTTTAAACATTTACAATAAACAAAAATGCATATGAATGATATATTATTGATATAAAATACGCTTTTCCCCCCAATTTTTTATGAAAGCATAGAACGTATCTGGAAAGTCCAAATGATAGCTTCAATCAGGGGTAACGTAACCACTTAAGCAAAAAAAAAAAAAAAATTATATTTATGGTTCTTCACTTTTTCTACTTGGTCTTAAATTTAATTTTGATTTTAAGAAAATTTACTTGACGTTTATACATTAATATAAATACGTTTATTGCACAAAGAGATTTCAGTAAAAAAAATTACTGCCATCTTATGTATGTATGTATACATAAGTATATATACACTATTATGAACATGAAAAAATTAATTAAGACTCTTATTACTTATTTAGATACACACACAAAGGTGACTTAATTATTTTTAGTAATGTAGTAGATTATGTTCCTAGTTTTAATTATTATCCCCAATATTTGAAATTATTAAAAACTAGTTACAATAATGAGTCAGCAAACTTTTCGGACCTTCAATTAAACGTCAAGAATAATTTGCCAATAAGTAATATTTTTGATAAAAGAGACTCTTTTGATTTTAACATTGTATAAAAATGCCATTCTGGCGTAGTAACCTATACATATCTATTTTTAGAAAAATTATCTTAAATTTTATAAAAAAGAAACAATGATTTAGTTACTGACAATGAATTAAAACATGATAATTATAAAAAATTCTGTCAATAATGCCTGGATTACAACTATCCAACTAAATTCATTCTTAAATATATTTCATTATTATTTAGCTTATTATTCAGATACCTTACGCTTAGTTTAGTTTCAAAAAACTATCTAGGTGGCGCCTCTGCTTTTAGCTTTTATGAATCAACACTGACCACGTCATTTAGCGCGCGTTCCAATTTGGACGCATCGTCTTAAAAAAAAACTTATACGTTAGCATAAATATATGTAAGTTTTTATCTTTGTTTTTCTTGTTAATTATTTTTGAAATTTTCTTTTAATATTCATATCTACTTGAAAAACCTTTTTATTCTCCTTATTCATACATTCATTTTATTTTTACTGTTTTGTGTTCCTCCCACTTGAGATAGATAAAGGCCTAATTTTTTCAATAGGGCTCTGTTTTTCTACTATGTCGAAAATTTCTACAGAATGGGGAAGGTGGATCCATAAAATATTTCTTAACCCTATTTCCCTGTCCTAAATCAGTGATAGCTTTAGAAATCACAATAGTTCTCCATTTTAGTCCATTGAACATTGCCATATTTTAATTTTACAGTATCAAAAAAAAAAAAAAAAAAAAAAAATAGCATTCAGATCAACATTCGATGATTCTCTGTATATCCGGTATCCAAAAAAATCTTAAAAAGTCAAATATCAACAGAATAACAAAAAAAGATTACTCGATGTACTGTAACTCAAGCATATCGATTGTCACATGTTTCTGCTCCATTACTGTAGTCTCAGATCACATAACTACAGTTCAATGAATTATCGTTAATGTCACCGATTTCATGTTTTCATGAAAAAAAAAAAAACCAATCAAGATAAGAATAAATTCTCACAGCACAAATTTAACAAAATCCCTTGTCATCATGATTTGTATATGTTTATTTTGATAAGTCTATTTTTTTTTTTTTTTTTTTTTTTTATATACATATATATATTCTTTTGTAGTTTACAACTCAATTTATTAATATCTTGATTATGTATCAAATTACTTAACTCTCCACTAACAGATTTTGGTCACGTTTTTCTTTAAACAGAAGCAACATTTAGACAAATAATAGTTTACAACAATTTTGTAAAAATAGTAATTTGATGAATCAACATGATTAATATTCTGTATGATGTATTTTTTAATAAAACTTCCCTTCAATAAGCATTGTTTACAACAAGATTTACATTTTTGCACTGTTTTCGTGGTTTAAGTGTTAAATAGCATTACTTATTCTTAACAAAAACTTTAGTTACTGTGCAATGATATGCAACAAAAATAATGATTTAAATACATTTTCCTAAAATATTGTATAAGGATGAATTTATAAAACTTTTATCAATAAAAAAAAATTATCCTGTATCAACATGCCACTTTGAAGATTCAGAAATTACAAAAATATCTATCCAAAATCTCTTACCAACTTATCAACAAATTGCAATTTCGAAATATCTTATCAACATACTACACTGTATTAAAAATCACGCATTAAAACCTTTTCTTGACTGTACATTTTCATTCTGTTTATAAATATGTAATGATCTATATACTATACATTTCAAAACAACTGTAGGTGAGAAATAAGCTATCATTAGATTTTCCTTAATTCATCGCTAGTTTTAATCAGCAAAAAAACTAAAATACTGAACTACCACAAACATTAATTCATAATATTCTCATTGGATATGGATAATCAAAAAAATGAGTAATATACACTGCTGACCACCTAAAAGGTGGCACCTTGATGGAAATATCCAAACAACGTGAAAATTCCACAATGTTTGAAAATCGCAATAGGATAAGCCAGTGCTTTTCAAACTTTCAGCATTTGCGACCAATTTTTAATCGTAATTTTCATCCCCCCCCCATACAATAACAATGTATTGAATACAATAATAATATAACTCGACACGCTAAAGCTATAATACGACCTTAATTATAATTCGTACTAATTGTCAAGACAAATATTAAATTTTTTATATGTTTCTTCTAAGAAATAGGTGTTTTAAGAAAGATACTTTTAAGTAATAGGATAAATATTATGTTAGTACAATAGTTATAGGATAATTATTATGTTATTAGTATTTAAAAATTAACTATCAAATATACAAGTGATACATTTATAAGTAATATATATTATAAAACAGCGATGTGAATGTTATTTTTTATATATTGCCAGAGTGTATTATTATTATTATTTGCTTTCTTTAAATGAATTCTTCTTTCAAATAATCTTTTATTTTTGATTCTTCGATAAGCTCGCGCCTGCATGTAGGGTTATCACGCCCCTTAGAAAGCGAGCTCCACAGTTTGAGGGATACAGGGATAAGCAAATGTTTAGCATTTCAGCACGCATGAACATTATAAGCGTTTTTAATATCCCAACAAGTGTTGTCTTTGTGTGAACAACTTTAATATGCTTCAAACAAGAGGGTTAGTGTAATTCCCCCCAAAGCGTTTCTGGGTTCAAGTCAGGAAGGATTGTTTCACATATATACCCTTGTTTACTCCAAAACCTTTGATCGCGTACCCTTCGAACGAAAATAATCATAAGTACCGCATTATATAAATATATATGAGCCTACTACTTTAGCGTATTCTTAAGTATCACTTTGCGACTAGAAGATCACTGCTCTAAAGAATACGGATTACCATTTCGAGAACTCAGTGATAGTGTAGGACGTAACAAATCAGTATGATGCGGATCTCTAATCGTTTAATTCAGAAGGGAACGAACGATCTACGACTCCGATTGCAGCAGTTTCATCTCATCTCTACTAGGGATGACAGACATGAAAGTGATATTGATGCATTTCTCCGACATCATATAATATTCAAATACTGTCTGTTGTACAAAATTCTGTGTCTGCAAGAATCTTTCAACGTCGATTGAAGCTCAATAGAATATCCACAAGACATCCATATGATTATCTTTGCCTCAAAACCACACTTCCTTGTTACTGAGGTGGTGCCGTGAACAGAGAACATAGATAATTGAATATCATGACATCGTCTTTTCAGACGAATCATGTTTCTGCCTTCAACACTACGATGGTCGGATTAGAGTCCAGAGCAATAAAAGCGATCGCTTAACTATTGCTTTATGCATCGCCAAAATGATCCTAAATCCAGTATTATGGTTCGGAGAGTTATTGGCAGTATAATGATCAGAGCTTACACACACACACACACACATTCTATCTCTCAGATTTTGTTTTAGTTATTCTCACCTGCTTTCACAGCTTACCTGTGGTTACATTCCTACAGTAAAAGGCACTACCACACGTAGCACACAAAGTTCAAGACTTCGCCCACCAGATTGCATTGCTGTCTTTTCCAGTATATTGCCTATCGAACACTTCTGTTTGATTCCCGGAAAACGACTAGTTCAGCTTACGCTGCCGCTACTACTCCAGAACAACGTTAGAAATGCGTGGAAGATCTAAACTCAGTTCTCATCCCCTGTAAGTGAATGAATAGGGCAGCATAGGCTACTATACCCCAACAAGACAACGAAAATCTCTTTCATTTAATGCTGAGGCGTGTCACAGCAGTTTTTACCAGTTATGGAGGCAACACTCAGATATCATTTTACCTTCCTTATCTCGCTGAAAGATGTACTTACAATCATTTTTTCTTTGTACTTTTATTTATAATAAGTTTCGTTTTTGTACCTCTCTTGTTCTACTTGAAGTAGCTAGTAGTGTAAAAGGATATAAATGTTTCTAATTCCACAGCAAAAAGTTCTAAATTACATAATATAAGTTATTAATTAGTAAATCATAAATTATTTTAATTAAATTGTTTACTAAAAGATAACTTGATTTTGAACTATCCTCGTTTATTTTAGGAATATGACCGAAGAAAGGTTAAGCAAAAAATTATTATGTATTGTGACAACTTTATATACTAATTTTAAATGTATTTTAAATGTAATAAAGAGACAAAAAGGGATCTTTATTACACCGAATTTCTGTAAGTGCCCCATCCATATAACAAAATGACGGGGAAAATATTTTTTTCTATCATAAGAGCCATTTTATTCGAAGGACAATTTTTTTACAGATTAATCTGTTTTATCTTAAAACTTCCAATCCATTAAGTGATTTTCTATTTTTTAGAAAATATAAGGCTCTCTTCTATGGATCAACAATCATTTACTTTCTAGAAAATAAATATCGTTGTCATTCTTTACGCTGCAAAATAATAGTACGTATATTTATGAGTTAACATAAAATATAAAAAAAGAGGACAAACTAAACATTGGAAATCGATTAATTCTATGATTATTCTATTCTAAGAAAGAAAGGCTTTTATGAAGAACATTCGATTTATATTCTGAATTAGATAGAGAACATTTCGATAAAAATTTAGCTGAATTACTTAATAGTAACTACTATATGGAACTATGGATATATTCTATGATTATTCTAAAGAAAGGCTTAAAGAAATTCATTTTATTCTGAATTAGAAGAGAACATTTCGAAAAAATTTAGTGTTCTTGATAGTAACGTTATAAAATCCTAGGATTTCGTTGAATTATTCATACTCATATTGAACTTAAGTATATAATGAGCATAAATATATGAATCTATTCTCTTTTAACAGATGATGTAACTGTATGTGTTTTCGATGGGATTAAGTATCTGGATCAAGAAGAATGGAAACCGGACTCATGCACTTCTTGCAAGTGTTACTTAGGTAACACTGTTTGTGACACAGAAGAATGTCCGGATTTGGAATGCAAATCTCAAAAGTATATACCTCTTGGTAAATGCTGTCCAGTTTGTGCAGGTAATTATGCTTTAAATAACAAAACCTTTACATCAATGTATCAGGTTTCTTCCATTTTTAAATTAAAAATATATAAATTTGAAAAATGATGTAGAATTTTACACTTGGGTTTATTTATTATGTAAGTTTTTCACATCAATATATAATTACTCTCATTAAAATAAAAAATATGTAGAATGGAGTGAAGATAAGAGTTATATGCTTTAATCAAAAATGATTGAACATACTACATACCAACACAATGTTTACACATATATTAAAGTGCCAATATAATTGTTTCTTTGTTTCTTATTTCCGAATTTAATTTAAACTCCGAATTTAAATGTATTCCTGCATTTTTTTTAATTTTACTCCTAAGCTATGATTCAGTCAAGTGAATCTTGTTAACAATTTAATTTTAAACGTACATCTTATGTTGATTTGTAGATCGTGGCAGAAAAAATTACATTAAAAAAACACCCAGTCTACTAAATGATGTTTATAAGTAAACAAAATTGCAAAGAATGACATAAAATGAAACAGTTAGCTAAAAATTTAAAAATTAAAGAAGTTTGAGCGAAAACAAATGTGAGGTTATATGTTATTTTTATACTTCTTAAATTTAATTTGATTCATAAGGTTTGTTGTTTATACTCCAAATTACTTAGATATATTGATACGATTGATTTGATTGCAAAAAACTGAGGAGGAAAATTTGAATGTCTTATTTCATAATAACATATACTTCATAAATAAGTCTTATTTTAAGAGGATTATAATTATCTTTCATAAGTGAAACTGGACACTCAATACCTTAACTTTAGAAATTCATTGAATATTTTGATTTTTGAATTAATTATTCTTTAATTTAAGAAATAGTTGCATTATAACACTTCAGTAATTTCCGAAATCTCATAAAAAGATTAAAAACTTTTGAAAATTATTGATGTAAAAGAAAAAATTTACTAAAAATTAGATTATTAAAACACGGCTTATTGTTAATTATTAACTGTGTCAAAAGTCCGTTTCTGTACTAACCAAAGTAGAAAGTTTTCGCCCAAGCATTTTTGCTCCAAGAGTAATCGTAGCTGATAACTTTCAAGTGGCAGTAAAAAATGATTAAACATTTTATTTACTTGGCTTCTGGAGCGTCGGTAGACCAAAACCACATCAATTACAATATGCATCAACAAAAAATACATTGTAAACTTGGGAGTCCTTTAATTAGAGTAGTGGTTCTTTTAGTATTTGTGACCAAACTCTTTCCATATTATTGCAGTTACTCAACTACTTTCCATTCTGTCGAGTCATCGGTTCGAGTCTCGATACCACTAAAGGTCTACTGTGTAACTATGTGGAGGGCTGGTGCACGTTTAATCTGTTAATCTGTCGAAGTTCAAAATCCTCACGTCAGTGTGATATGATTGTTTGAAGAATTAAGTGCCAGCTCAAGTGGCATTTTTATCACTTGACAATGGTTTTAAATAACGAAATGGGTTTCCAATAGGCCTCATGTAGCTTCAAAATGCAACATAAATAAATAATCAATCAAATACTTATTTCAAATGTTTTCTCAATATATTTCTTATATGTTTTATGTATTTCAAAAAAAAATACTACATCTTCAAGCTCCATATATTGGGAATTAATGCATTATTATCTTGTCTCTAAAGACGGAAATCTAGAATTAAATTACTTTCCTTCTTAGGCTTCAATAAAATACAACTAAAATTTCATGTTAATTCACTGATAATTTGATCCCAATTTCCTTCAAATTGGTGGATTTACTTAAAGAAATTTTTTTGTTAAACAATATTTTTTCGAGTCCCAGAGATATGAAGCTTTTTGCAAACACTATTTGAAAACATAATGAAAATTGTTTGAAGCGTTAAATTTGTATTGTTTTAATTTGTGTTTAATCATAATTACTAACTTCTTCGCTTGTATTTGCATTTAGTATGTAGCTTTGCAAAACAATTCTTAATTATTTTTTAGATGATGATGCCGTGTTTGGACCTGAAGAAACAGTGAGTCCGGTAAGTTTATTTATATATTTCTCTGTTCCACTATATTCACTAAAAAAATGTAGTATATAGAGGTATTTAAACTATTTACAGCTATCGGCGCAGAGAATTATACTGGGTATCCGAAATGTATTACACTTTCAAATATTAATCTAAAAAACAAATAAAGATAATCCCTTACGGTTCTTTCCATAAAAAAAATATCGCGAAGTTTCTTTACAATGCTTTATTGCGTGATTTCAGTGCGCTCACCATTAGTTGCGCGCAACACATCGAGTCTATATGAGATTTCTAGCAACGTTCTATGAAGCAATGTAGAACTAAAACTTAGAATAGCCACTGTAATTCGACTTTTCATTTCATCAATGTCACTAAGTGAAGATTGGTAAACAATGTTTTTCAAGAATCCCTACAAAAAGTCCAAAGGTGTTATGTCTAAAGATCTAGATGGCCACGTTATTGAACTTTCCATCCATCGCCCGGGGAGCTTTTTCGCATTTCCAAACTCCAGAATGGTGTTGTCTCATTTACATTATATATATATGTTGCACATTTAAATTCGATAAACCATGCTACAACATACACTTTTTCTTGAGGTGAAATGATTTTGAAACGAGAATGTTGAAGAATGGGGACGTTACGCCATCTAGTTTGCATTTCAGAAACTTTTTTTGACGCTTTTTTTTATGGAACATAAAAAACTGTAAATGGAAATCTTTGTTTATTTTTAATTAATTTTTGAAAACTTAGTCATACTTTTTTCAGACAATATATACATATGTAATATACATATTCGCGCGCGCGCACATATTCTTTTTTCCAAAATAATATATGTGTATATTAAGGTTTCTTCCCCGGGAAAGAAATATTAGGTGCTTATTACTAGCACCATGTTTAAATAGTTAAATTCGGGTTGCTAAATTTTAAATAAATTCATCCGACTTTCTCTCTACTGTATCTTTATTGCACGTGCTTCCTCTGGGCAGCCAGTACAGCGAGTGAGTGAGAGTGATTCTCCACTCATACCACGTTTTTTTAACAAAATACAGTTTTGTTCACAGTTAAAAATATATATTATTAACACTGAAAAGTAAAAATACAAAAACTGAAATATAAATTATGAGAATAATTTTAAAAATCAACAATAATTAATTGCATCTAAATAAAAATAAGTTTAACATTTATCATTTATTCTAATAGAATTAATTTGCCGATTTCTGAAAATAGCTTGACAGGTGCAGCCATCTAGTGGCAAAATATTTAACTATTTTATCCTGACAGAAACTTATTTTTTTATATTCCCGGGAACAACACGGGTCTGAAATAATCTGAGGTAGCGATTTTTGACGGGACTGTGGATTTCGACCTCCGATATAAATTTTAGCTGACAGCACGGCTGCAATTGGTAATCATTACCACAAATTCCTTGGACGGAGAAATGCCCTCCCCCTTCCCCCAGCAGTGAGGTAAGGGTATAATAAGAGATGTAGGGTTGGGGAGAATTTTTGCAGCTTGTAGGAAAGAGTCCTATTTAACCTGATCAGTTCCTAACTGTCTGTCGAACGTCGCTTCGCTGACTAATAGTATGTGGTTTTTTTAAAGGAACATCACGTCGTTAGCTACCAGCACGACTATTCTGATAAAATACTGATATCTTGATTAACGCTGATAACGTTAAGTACTTGCACTTAAAACTGCTAATTATTTAATTTGCTACTTAATTTTTTTGGGGGGGGATGAGCTTTCATATTGTTTCGTGGAGAACATTTTTAAAAAATGACACAACTTTTCTTATTTTCCATTTTTCTTAACCAAACTTTTATGTGATATTCTTACATTGATATATAATGGTTACTTTTAAAAAGTAAAAATATAGCAGTTTCATGAACAAGAAATCTCAGTTTCATTTATAAAATCTTTTGAATTCAAATTTTTTACGTACGTGATCGTTACTCTAATAGTTAATAAATGTTCAAGTATTTATTAATATTTATCTCCTATTAGCAACATTAGAAAAATAATTGATTCAGAATTGATTAAAAAATAATTGAAAATCGATCCTCAAACATGAAACTAGGTGAGACTCTGCAAACAATTCCTTAGACATCAGTTGAAGTTGAGAGAGCATTTTTTGCAGCAAGGTTATTCATTATAAAGCTAAGAACCAGGAAGAGTGATAAAAGCTTAGATTACTTGTTTGTTTTTTTCTAAAATCACACTTTAAAAAGGAATAATTAAAATACTTTATATATTCTTTTAGCTGAATGTATAAATGAGTGTAAAAATTAAGGATTTATATGTTTCCTTATTTTATATAATTATTATTGATATGAATTAAAAACAAAATGTTTTCAAACTTTTTGAAAATTTGATGTATTTTCGGGAATTCCGGGAATGACAATTACGTTCCTAGGAATGGAAAAAGCCGGGAAATCGGAAACCCTAGAGGGCATATTCTTATATATTCAGAAAGTTTGGAAATTGCTTCAACGATGTAAGCTTTATGTAATAGTTTAAAAGAAAAAGTCTACAAGAATTTTTTAAGCATTTATTGATAATCTTGTTCAATTACCTACTGTAAAAATATATGATTCATTTAATTTTGAAAATTAAAAATTCGTTCCTTTTCAAATTGAGGATTTTTTTTTCTACAAATTTCATACTGCAACTTAAAATGGTTTTGAGTTAAAATTTATAAATTATAACATTACAAATTAATGACTGTTTCAACTTCACATAGACAAATGAAATATCCAATTTTTTGCAAGCGAGTAACATAAGCATTGTTTAATTCCTTCAAGTTTCGTTGTAGTTTTTCCAGCATTCTTCAACATTTTTTTCTGATATTAGAACACCATTAACTTTTTATAATAGTTCGGTGGAGGTTGAATGACCGTTACAGAGTTTGATTTGAATCTCTTTTCCTACCGGACCACAAACCGCCATACCGTGTACGCGTTAGACCAGCGGTTCTTAAACTGTGGTCCGTAGACTCCCGGGAATCAGTAGCACCTTTCTAGGATGTCCACGAAGGTCTCTCATTTAATGTTAAGTTTTTCTTCTTTTAGTGACTCTCAAAGATCTCATGGAAATTTGAAAGATGTGTCATCCTTAGACTGGATCACTAAATTGTCCCAGAGGCGGATTAAGCAGGTGTCGGACCTGGCGGCCGCCAGGGCCCCTAAGTTTGAAGGATTCCATTTATAAATTCAATGTGCAACAAACAGATATTGCAACTCCGATAATTTCCACGGATTTCAGTCGTGTAACAGCCCTAGCCATCTTTTTTCAGTATGCCCGTATTGTTGCAATCTGTACAAATTTTTCGCATGCGCTTTTTTTCTGCCCAAAATTTATTTCGAACAAACGAATGTTATTCGTTTTTAATTCACTGCCGTGCTTATTTGCTCTGGGGTACATTTTAAACTGATGGGGAAAAAATCCGAACACCAATAAAAAATTATTGTCGATTAATGAAACTTCGGCAATACATTTGCACAGTTCACATATTTAATTGATAAAATTTCAAGATCACAGGTTAATGTAAGTGCGAGTAGAGCCATTTCGAATGTGAAATAATTATAAATTAAAAACTAGTGTAACCACCACAGTTTAAATGCAAACATGCATGCCATGTATCGTACAGAAACCGGATATCAGTTTGTGGGATGGAATTGCATGCCTGTTGCTCTTGCTAGGTCAATATAAGGTTATTTAATTCTGATTGTTGATGAAGCTATCGTTGCCGTCCAATGATGTCTTATTCGTGACTGATTGGAGAAACATTTGGGGATCTAGCAGGCCAATGTAACTCATTGACACCCTATAGAGCATGTTGGATTGCAACAGGGTATGAGGGAGCATATTATCCTGTAGGAAAACACCCCTTGAATGATCCTGTTCAAAACACTCCCCAAACACTGTACAACAGTTTGAATCGCCAAACTGACGTATAAGTTTGCAGGTTAGGGTGTGTGTATTAACCTCAAGAGTGCTCCTACAAAAAATCAAAGAAATTTTATCACGTCAGACTATAACTCTAGGTGTTGGTCCAATGTATCTAGGTGGCAGGAAAGTCGTTTGCAAGCGTTGGCCTGGCCTTCTTCTAATCAATATACAACAATCTCTTCAGTGGGATAAATTACACCTCTCAACCCCCGCATCGGGGGGGGCAGGGTTCTAGGAGGCCCATAGCCTGACTGACACCAAATCCGGCTTGGGGGTCCCAAACCTGATTTTTCAGGGGGGCCCTAATATTCTCCATTACGCCAATGCATCACTGGCACCAAGACAGAAATAGCTTTCAACGGAGAACGCAACACATCGTCACTCCGCTCTTGAATGATCTCTAGCGTGACGTCACTGAAGTCGCAGATGTCAATGATTTAGAGCTATGAATGGCATGAACGCTATGGTATGTTGAATGGCATGAACACTACAGGGCGTCTGGCTGGGAGTTATTTCTCAAACTATTGATTTTTTGCAGTTAACTGTGTCACTCTGGTGCCGAAAAAAAACCTGTAATTTCTGCAGTAGATGCCTACGATGGTTCCTATCCATGTGGTGAATACGGCGGTTTTCTCTATCAGTCATGACCCGTGTGTGGTTGGACTATAATATTCTTGAGGTAGGGGTTGACCCCAGTTTTCCTTCCGGGACCATTGCTGCTAAAAATCATGCACGGTGGATACATTACAACCTACCAGTTTTTCTGCAATATCGTGGAAAGAAAATCCACCTTTTTTTAAGCTCTATTAAACTCTATTAAAAGTATTATTATTTAGCTTGTTCAAACTCTGAGCTGTTGATTAATCGTTTCTTCATCACCTTAAAGTCATTTTGGGCTAACATCAATTCACTACGTCAAATTTCAACGATAAATAACACTCACGAATTTTATATTGCCTATTTCAAGTACACTCACTCTATTTGCATCCTCCATGTGGGGCAACTGGAGCCTAACGTGAAATTTGAATCAACGTCATCTTTTAGATGTATAAACACACTTACTAAATTTCGTTGATATAGCACAACTCCTTCTTTGTTTCCAACAGTGTATTTTACTAATGAAGTTAAATGAAAAATAATGAAGCTATGTGATAAAAGATATGTCTAGTTCAAAGGAAACTATTTCAAGCTAGTTGAATTTAGATAAAGATTAATAAAAAAGTCCTGGTTGAAATCCGTGATGAATGAGGAAAAATAGACCACAATACTGGAGGCAACTTCCCTTTTGAAACAGATGGCCAAATATGAAACTTTCCTAATCACCATGATTGAAAATACCATACTCCAGAGAATAATTCCAACTAGCAAACCATTACAATAATTTGAGTGCGAATTATTAAAAGGATCCAGACAACTAAAATCTATAGAAAGATCTATACAAATTTTCAGAAATAAATTTTGAAAAATTGAACAAGGATCTACTGATTTATCAGGGCTCTCGTTTGAAGAGGAAGCTGGACTACTTGGCAGGCAGCAAAAGAAAAAAAATTGGTGAAAGTAAAGAAGTCAATTATGAATTTTTGAAAGAAGGGAAAATTTCCTAGGAAATTCATTTTATGTCATATGCGATTGGGCAAGAGCAGAACTATCCCGAAGAGCTGAGATTTATGAAACTGTTAAGAACACTTTATTGTATTTTTGACGAGGGATTATTACCTAAAATTGAGAGAGCTACACAAAAGCTAAAGAAAACTTACAAAGACGATATAGAATCTTTTAATTTTGACTATATGAATTGGATCAGTTTTTATATTAATTTTAAAAGAAAACAAAAAGATACACAATGAAAACCCCCAATAGAATTTATAGTTGCAAGAGAAATCCTAATGTAGAGATACTTTTGAAAATATTTTTAACAATACTGATATCGTATGCATCAGGTGAAAGATCTTTTTCAGTTTTAAAACGTGTTAAAAATAATTTAAGAAGTACTATTGGAAAAAAGACAAATTGAACAACATGACCGAATTATACACAGAACAGGATGTTTTGGACAAAATAGATACTGTAAAAATAATGGATGCCAAAGAGAAATCAAGCTGTATAGAAAAACTGTAAGCTCTCTAGTAAGGTTTTAAATTTTTTTACATACAGTTGGGGCTTTCCTTTAGCCGTTGAGTTTTATTTTTAGCAATATATTTTACTTTGAGAATTTAAAGTAAGCGAATCTATTCACTATTTTAGTTTTTTTTTATTCTAGAGCCCATGGGCCTGAAACCTTTTACCGCCAGGGGCCTCCAACTACCTTAATCTGCCTCTGATTGTCCCCATGAAAAAACTCTACTAAAGCATATATTTCGATCAAGAACATTACACTTCAATTTTTTTTTATTTTGTACAACTTCATAACCAGTGGCGTAACGGATAATATTAGCCCCCCCCCTTGCAAAGTCTGGTTTTGAGCCCCAAGCCCAAATACGAACTTGGTGTCATTTTGGCTTTGGGCCCCCTAGAATCCTGCCCCCCACCCCACGATGCGGGGTCTTAGTAGTATACGATACATCACTGTTCTCATCACCATTACTAAAACGAAAAATGCATTTTCGAAAAATAAAAGAAACACGTGATCAAGTATTATGTTCTGTACTCATACGCTCCAATACGATAGCAATTGCATCCATCTCTAAAGTTTTAATTAATACAGTTAAGTACATTATATTTGTTTAAAATTAGTATTTTATAATATTTTTAATTAGATGTTTACTGTTTTCTTAAAGAAAAAAATAGATATTAAAAAAAGTCTGTACTAGTAGCAGAGACAATCTTAGTATTATTGAGGAACCTTTAAATCACTCAACCATATATTAAGATCCGAGGAGAAGTGTTCAAAATTTTAGGGTTCCGCGATGTCAGGCTAATACATAAAGGAGGGACACGGTGATATCAAAGTTAAAGAACTTCTGCATTAGACAATTGGGCCAAATTGAATTCCTACTCGAGTCAATCGTGAAAAGCATTTATTCCTGTGTTTTGTTGATTTGTGACTTGAGGGAGAAGAGATCTCCACGGATGTTATTAATAAAACCTATCAGCTTTATTTAGACAAATCCATTGCTCAGAATTCCCACAGAAACTCCCTGAGGGAAAAAATTTTTGAATTTTTTCCCCTTTATAAATTAATAGAGGAGATTTGTGACTGGCGTATTATTCTTTCCTGAAGAAGTACACCTCACAAACTGTGTAGGGGCAAAAAGAACAAGAAGCTTGGAAGAAGGGTTTTAGTCTCAATAAATTTCAGATGTCTAAGAACTAAATGTACCGCATTGCACATATTACGAACGTTGAAAAGAATTTGAATTCATTTGTCATACAACCATTTACCCATTGAAATGACAAACAAATTGTTTCAAGTAAAACTTTCTGTTATTTTAAGGTTAGCTGAATTTACAAAATTTGTTTCCATTTCGCTAGTATTTTTTTTTAAATTTTCAAATTGTGTGTTTGACGTGGATGCGGATAGCACGGTGCCCACTTAGGTGTTATCGCGTCTCAACGTGATTCCCTGGAGGCTTCCCTTTTCTTTTCCTGTACTCTACGGAATAATTTTTTCTTTTGCACCTATTCCAGGGAATTAACGTATTATTCTCTTTAAATTTACTTTAAAATCAATTGCTGATCAACTGTTGTAAGACTTAACGTATTGAATACCAAAAATTCCAATCAGACACCCGCAAGTCCGTTTATTTTCAAATGTGTACGCATGTACGTGTTTCTTGTACCAGAACTTTAATTGGTCATCCGTCAATCATTTTGATTGGCCCCCAATTGGATGATAATCTTAACTAGTGTCATTCTGGAGATAGGGAATCCTGCAAAAAAGATTTAAGTTGCGATAACTTCAATAAAAGCTTGCTTAAAATAATTCTTGCTAATGATTTAATATAAAAATTTATTCCATGATATATCTGTCTTAAAGATAGTATATTATAGCTTTGAAAGATGTGTATTAGTTTTATTTTCCTTGTCAAAAACTCTCCCTCCTCTTGTTCCCATTGTAATAAATATTTCATTATGAAAAAATCAAGATGAAATAAAATCCTATGACAGCTTTGTAAGAAATTCATTAACCTTTTTCTGATAGAATAAGAAGAAAGTGGCTTAGCCATTTGGACGTAATTATTACTTGTCAAATTTGGATGGTTAAAAAAGTTCTTTAGAAGAAGACAAGCTGCCTCCAACTGAGTGCATCTATCTTTGTTAACGATCTGAAACGCTTATATTTTGCCCTCTATTTCCATTATCAAGCCTACAACATCCAATAAAATATCCTTGAAGCTTCTAGGCTTTATCTCCTAGGCAAATGTTTAGATAAAACAAAGAGACTGACATTTTAACTTTGTAAAAATTGTTTGAAAAAAAAACTCATTAACAAATTTTCTTGCAACAGTAACATTCTAAAAAACTAACAAGATTACGTTTCAAATGTGTCCCATGTTTTCAGGTATAATGTATTGCCTTCTATCCACTATTCAAAAACCCTTAATATTTTATGGGTTTTAATCAATGCAGCACATTAAAAGATTTCAGTTAGATTTTTCAAAAATTATTTCTTATTGATATTCATATATTTTACAATGTACTTCTTAATTGGCACGACAGCATCAGATGGGCTCTGGTCTTCTTAAAAACTTAATTCAAAACGGTCCTATTTTTGGCTCTGGTTTTCCAGTTTGTCACCTTAACAGTTCAAAGCCTTTTTGTAGGCAGTCAATCCGCCTAAATTTGGTCTCTTTGTTTGGGTATCATTTGGGTTAGCTAAGACATTTTAGTGCCTCTATTGTCATCCACTCTTATTAAGTGTCTCGTCCATTTAATTGTATTGCTATAAATTTAATAATTGACTCTTTAAATAGTTTGTAAATTTCCGAGCTTATGATTCTTCTCCAATAATTATTGTACACATTTAACCCCCCCCCTCCTCCCCCAAATACGTTTCTTAAGAATTTTCTTTCAAATATAGCAATTGTCTCTTTATCCTTCTTAGTCATTGCCCATTTTCAGCAGCATATGTGAGAACAGACCCAATCAAAGTTATGTAATTATCGTTGGAGGGATGAACAGAGTGCCTAGACCTGCCGTGCTTTATTCTTTCATCATCAGAAGTTGTAGTGACTTCGATTATTTAACTCTTGCCCTTTGTTAATTATATTTACTTTGATGTTAAAATGTAAATAAAAACAGCTTTTTTTTTTGCTGATGAAATTAGATTTTAAATAATTTTGTGGTCCAAAAACATGTTAGAAAATGAGGTTCTTGCAAACCTTTGGCGTTATGTCGTTCAGTGTGTTCATTTCAGAGCCTAAATATTTAAAACTCTATTGCAGTTTCAAACCTACTATATTCTTCTATTTAAAAAAAGAGGATTATTAAAACTGGTCCATGTCTATTTGGTTTTATTTTCGTTAATGATAAGATTCATCTTACTTACTTCAGCTTCCAAAGAAAAGAAGGCCTTTTCAAGTGCTTTCGGGACCCAAGTGACAATACCAATGTTGTTGGAAAATGTAAAAAATCTTCACAGATTTATTAAAAATTGCTCATCTAGTGATAAAGTTAGAATCTTTTAATATCTTTTGACGAGCGAAATTGAACATCAGACAAATCATTGTACTTCCCTGTCTGACAGTATTTTAAATGACTATAGGTTCTGTCAGGTTATTCTGAATTTTGACCTTGTGGCCACGGTAGCCAAGTTTATGGACTCGTGGCAGGCATGTCATGAGTTTGAGCTTAGTGCCGCTGAAGACCTGCTATGTAGGGTAGCGATGCACGTTAAATCTGTCGAGAACTCAAACGTCCTCCCTTTGGTGTGGTGTGATAGTTAGGTGAGAGGTACCAGTTCACAGGTGTCATCCTCGTCAATTGACCATGGTACAAAATTACGAGGTCCGTCGCCAAAAGCCCTAGTGTAGCTGAGCAATGCGACGTTAATATTCACTTACTTACGCACTTACTGAAATTTGACCTTTAGTTTAGTTTTATTTAAAGTGCCTCCTGGATGACGTAGTTGGTTTTCCTTTGGTCTTGTACGCCTAAGGCTGCCCCCATCCCAAGTAGGGGGATGTTCATGATGCAAAAAATTGATAGCATCCATATCATATGATTATGCGGCATGTTTAAGATCCTAGCGTGCCTGTTTGGCTTGGATGATCTAGATAAAATTAAATTCCTAGTACCCTTTTGCATTTCCCGAGCGTAGGTGCTTTCCTCTGGGGAGGAAACATTAGGTGTCAAAATTCCATTGGGGGGATTGGAATTCCCTATACGATGCCGCACTTAAAAGTGATACCAACTCCCGGGGAATGTGCTAGGTCTGCAATGGTACAAACCAATCCGCAACCCCATTGGAAATACAAAAAGAAGTTTTATTTAAAGTAATAGTGGCTAGCCATTATCAATTTTTCAGGTATGTGAAACTCTCTCATTGACTCTATAAGGAATTTCCTATTAACTGAGTTATAAGTTGCTTTAAAATATATAAGAAAATTAGGATATCAATATCAAATTATCCTTTCTCTTTTCCATGATTTGTCTTAAATTTAAAATCTGTTATGTTCTCGTTCTTCCCTTACGGATTCCGCATTAATAATTAGAATGATGTTTACAGTATAAGCAGCTAATCTGTTAAATAGTAAGTTGTTGTATAATTTATAAAAGGTGCAAAGCAGACTGATACATATATAATCTGAGAAATATATATTTCTTTTATGTATGAAGCAGATGATGCTCATTCTCCATTCCTCAGATAGAATTTCATGGTTCCATTTGAACTCGATAAAGTGGTATATTTTCTCAAAATTTTTATGAGTCTTAAGTTGATGGAATCTGAGCTTGGATTGACACCTTGTAATTGTTGTTTTTAAGAACGCCAATCTGTTTAACTTCTATTAAGGCTGGCTGCCAAGCAAACCCATCTTTTGTACCAGGAATTAGATTGACCAAAATTTCACCCTAAGTGTTACAATTCAACGAATGATTAAGGCATTCATTCCATTGGCAATGAACTTGCTTCTTGTTATTTAAAATTATAATTTCTTTGTTTCTACATGTATGTAATTACTCTAGGTTAAAAAAACTCCTCGACCAAGACTAATCTTACGAAAGAAAGCTTTGCTTTTGTTAGAACCTTTCAAATATTCAACATCTCTAAGCCGATATTTGTAAATACGTTTTTTTTTCTTTTTTAGAATTTGTATCCTAGCCTTCTTGTAACCCTCCTCTGATTTTCTTGAATGCCGCTTTTGCTTGTGATGCCAGCATGCATTCATGAACAAAGCAATCTCTTTCGATTTAGTTTTATTAATGTTTCCCAACATGATATTAGCTGTATGCATGATCGCATTTATTTTTATTTATATTTAGTTTCTACAATTTCCGTTTCTCTCAACGATGTTTTCAATTTAAACTCTTCACTTAAACAAAGGCACAAGCTTTAACCTTTTTCAAACAAACCACTCCTCTTTTATCTTACGATAGCTTGAAATTTTAATTTTAAACTTAGCAATAACCAAGTAATGATCAGAATCACAGGTTGCTCCTCGATAGGTTTTAACATCCTGAATATCCTATACATGTCTAGAGTCAATGATTGCATTGTCAGTTTGGTTCTGACAGCACCAGGTGAGATCTGGTGAATGCCAGATCACATATTGTATATTCTTCTATGATTGAATAAGGCTCTGGATTTAGTCAAACAATTCTGAGCAGCTAAGTGTATCAAACGTTGTCCATTGCCATTAATATTATCGCATATACAGTATTTTTCAATCAGTGGGCCAAGTTCACCCTATTTGCCTATTTTGGTATTCATATCTCCCAAAATGGTTTTAATATCATGTTCTGTGGACCTACTCTATATAGTATATAAACATCTTTAAAAAAGAGTTCTTTTTCTTCCTCGTATTTATACTCTATTGATATATGAGCATTAATATAGCATTGCTTTTGTTAAAGAAATTTAATATAGCATTGGATAAATGAATTTTATATAATCGAGACTATTTTTGAATAAAGTCAATTGCAAGGTGCCTTACTTTATTACTCAAAAGAAACCTAGATCCAGAAACATGTTTCTTCTTTTCACAACGATAATGTATTGTATGGCTCCTTTTCTTAACAATTCCCTAATCAACCAATAGGTCAATATTACATTTGTCAAATCCTTCAATTAAAATGTGTAGACTTCTGTACAATGTGCGAATATTTCATGCCCAAAGCCTAATGTTCTCATGCCCTTTCAAGGTAGTTTTTCATAAGACGGCCGGGTATTTTTCCCTTTGGATTTCATAACAAGAAGTTTTTTCCTGTGTGGAGCTGTTTGCTCCACGACTGACCACCAACCTGGAGGACCTGGTGTCCTGATGTAATCCGCAGGGGCATAGAATCTGACAATACCCCCTCCCACACACACACATAGCGGATACCGATTTTTGTCACTTCTTACAAGATGCATGAGATACATTGGGATTATTCTCTCACACTCAATCACCTCACTGGTAGTTTTATAATATGCATCATAAGTTGTGACACACGAACTGATTTGTAAATTAATTCAAAAGAACTCCCCAGCATATCTTGAGAAAATCATTCATGACTTGCTTCAAAATTTTTTATTTGGGTATAATGCATTGTATTGGCTCGCCGAAGTGTGAAATTAAATTTAAAAAACAAACAAAAAAAACCGTGTTTTGAGCGGCGCTGAGGTGAAGTGGTGACATTACGTCACTCATAATGTAATTCTGAGCTTTCGAACGCGCCGAACTTGTGCAACCAGAATTCGTTTCTTTAATATTTTCTGAATAAAATACTTAAACCAACGAATGCAACTTATTTAGTAAGCACCCACAGCTTCGAATGCATACAGCGTATGAAAAAATTTAGAATTTAATTATTTTATCATGGTGCACAATTCTTACTGTAATTTACTTTAGTATTTTAATATAAGAACTGGTATTAAATTATGTCTTAGGAGTAAAATAAACGCCGCATTTAGTTTACATTTTTTTGGAACTAGGTCGCTATGGAACCCAATTGGTTTTTAAATCAAATATATATATATATATATGTGTGTGTGTGTGCGAACCATACATACATTAATTGTTAAAATTTTTCAAACAAAAAACTAAATTGCATTCAAATGAATTTTTTCAAATTTTTGAAAAATTGGGGAAATACTAGTGTTTAAACTTGAAATAAGCTTGACAGAATGCTTAAAACAATGCACTATAAACAAAAGAAAAAAACCTTTTCAAGCATATAAAGATACTGTTAATATTTCAAAATAATTAAATTTCCAATATTTTATTCCTCATTGAAATTTTTTTGGACATCCTTGGTTTTTATACATTTTTCTGATTTTTATTGATGCAATGATTTGCTTATCTGTAATTAAAACATGACAGTCTTAGAATTAGGTTACATTCAGTTACAATTAATAAATATTACGAACTCATAATTATTAATTTTTATTTTGTGCAGAACTTAAATTTTTTTTATCAATTGTAGATAAGAATTAGTATGCAAACTTTAAGGTCAATTGAATTTTTTTTTCATAAAAAAATAAAAGACTTGGTATAATGAAAAACTCTTACATTGTGAAAAAACATTTTTTTTTCAAGTCGAGCTGTATAAGACTGACGAAAACTGATTACCATATATCAGAATCTCAAAGAACAGATCCCCCCCCCCCAATTTTTTTTTTTGCATTAAGTCCTACTGTTGTTCACATTTAGAAAGAAAAAGCCCTGCATCTTATACATATTTGTCTAGTGTCCCAGAACCAATTTCTGTTGTATGGTTTTTATATTCTATGTTGATGAATCATAGCTGTGTGACTAAAATATTAGTCAAGTATTGCTATACAAGTTATTTCTGCTTCAAAAACATTGTTCTTTTTATGTTAATTACAACACTGCCACATCAACTCTTTGTTAGTGCAGTGAAGCTATTATGACAGCTTTTTAGAAAGTATTTATCCTTGCACCAAACCCTTCTCATAATAAAAACAGGCAGCTTTTTGTGAAGTAATATGTGGCAGTTTAGTCACATATTGGTCTCCCAACATGTGAATTAACTCTCATCAACAATAAGGTCCCACATTAAAATTTCATAATATAAAACCACATTGCTTCAGTACGTCTTGATTATCTGCCAAAATCAAGCTGAGAGAAATAGTGAGTTACCATGATTTAAGCAGTAAAATAGCCTTGTGTTGTACCACATATGAATGCTTATATTAATGTTGTATCTCCCCACATGCAAAATGTTTCTTAAGACATGATCAACTTTTTCATATCAAATGATAGTAGTCTAAAAGTAGATGTTCATTTTTCACCAAAATATAATTCGAATTTATACACTGTTATTGTTATATATAAATGTATAACCATTTTTTATGTAATGCTTACTTCATGTATTAGTCAAATTTCCTTTTTAAATATACTAAATTACTGAAAATTTTTTATAACTAATTCAAACTTATGGAAAATTAAAAAGTTTTTATTGTATATGAATCCACTTAATTCTCTTAAGTTTTTATTTAACAAATTGTCTAATCTACAAAATTACAAATCTGGGCCTTTGTAAAAATTTATAAATATTTTAACATTTATTCATCAGCTAAAAGTTTGTATTTTAAATATTCTTCCTTTCATCTCAGAATTTGAACATATCTCTTAGTTCTCTGAAATCATAAATTCCAAAGAAACATTTTGATTTTTCAAAAAAGTTTGATGAATGTAAAATATGATGCATAATAGTAATCAGATATTGTGGTAAACCCGACCATGGGTCCCTTACGGAATATGGCAACCCCTTAGAATAGTTTTGAGAATCTGGCCTGGCGGACGCAGAGCGATGTAAACACACGAAACCAATGTGTGGCGAGCACCGCAATAAATTAATATAGTATGAGAAATGTTGCCTCTTTTCACCATAATATTTTATACAAAATATTTTTCATGGGTTATAGTCTAAAATTTTATGTATTCCAGATAAAGAGAGAAATTTGTTCTGCAAAGTAATTAAAATTTTTGTAAATTTTCTTTTTACAGTTTTGAATGTATTAATATATTAAAAATTCCATGAATTGAAAATGTTTTTTTTTTCAGTACAGGTAAGCCTCCTACAACGTGGTAGATACGTTCCTCAAAAAAGCCCACAATTCACTTTTTTCTGTTAATATCTACACGTCACTTGTGATTTGCTTTACGTGGTGTTCATATCTCCTACAACGCGATTTCTTATAACACTGGCTTTTTTGAGGAACATATCTACTGCATTGTAGGAGGCTTACCTGTATGTAATTATTTTGTAGAACACTTTTTTTTTCAAATGTAATGTTTTTTGTTATTTTAACCGTAGTTAAGAGTAAAAAATAAGTGTTCAAGTAAAAAATGTATGAATTAATAATATTTAACTAATAACACAATAGTGTTGGACTATTGTTCATCATTTGAATATTATATGCAAAAAGTATCTGATGGGGGGGAGTGTTATTAATTTTCAGAGGCCTAGACCTGGTGATCGAACTGTTCCTGCTCTTGGACTTCCTGATCATGTTGTTGTTCCTGTTGTTGGCCCTCCTGTAAGTCTTTTTCCGTAAAAAATATAAAAAAATCACAAATTACAACAAATTTTTATTATGATTCTTTAAAGCAAAAATATGTTACTTTGATAACAAGATATACTTAAGAAAAATAAAAAATTATTTGAAATTAAAGTTTAAAAAAAGTCATTTTTTTCTCTTTTTTTTTTTTTGTACTGGTTTATTATGCAAGTTCAATTTATTATATATAAATGTGTTTACTGCAAAATTACTATTTAAACACTTTTTTCTTTAAAGATTATTACTTTCAACTCTGTAAATATGTGAAGCATTTGAACATTTTGAAAGTAATAAATGGGTAATTACATTAGAATTAAAAATATATCAAAGCTAAAATTTAAATGTTTTTTCAATATGTGCTATTTAACAATCCAAACACATGCAGGTAATAAAAGGCTACTTTCATATTTTTTAATAGTTATTTTAAGTAAATAGTTATTATTTTAATTCAAATATTTGACATTTTTAAGTAATATTAATGGTAGTATTTTTTAATTTGTTTTGGAAATGAAGGTGTATTTTTATTGCTTTTTTTGGAATATTTGCCAGGTGTGGTTTAAACTAGAGTAAAGAAAAACAAAATGTGTTTTAAAATCCATTTTAGGAATAACTTGAAAACTTGAAAAATTTAATACTGTCAAATCTGATATATTTCCTGAAAGGTTCAGGCTTCACTTACATCACTCGGCCATGATTGAAAATTACAAAATTATTTTACGTTATTTCTAGTGTAACTTTAGAGTAGCCATTAACTAATCAAAAAAATTTTAATGATTTGAAAACCATGGCATCAGAAATAAAACAATATATTAAAGTAATAGGTAACGGTAATCAGACAATGCTATTGTATGAGATATATATGATTTTTGAACTTGAATAATTTTGTAGATTCCTTCCTGACTTTTTTAAAATTATTTCTGGAATATGTTTTTAACTTTTCCTTAGTAAAGTACACTTTAAATGAAGCAGATGAAGGACTGAACTAAATAAATGTATGAATTTCTTTCTATATAAGAAAACTGTCTCAAAAAATACTTTATCTGAAAATTACAGGCTATGATTGTTAAATATCTAATAACCTCATGAGAGAGCTTTAGGCTGAAAAAGGTTTAAAAAACATGTTTGTAACATGATAAATTTAAAAATTTTAGAATCTTTCACTTTTTGTGTTGCTTCTCTTATTTATATCTCTATTTATTTTCAGGGTTATAGTGGTGAGCCAGGTATACCTGGATCTCCTGGACAGCGGGTAATTTAATTTTTGTTTTAATGATACTTTTGCTTTTTGCAATTCCATCAAAATGTATTTCTTTTAATTTTTACTAAAATAATTATTTAGAGATAAATGTTTATTTTTAAACATTATTACTCCCTAAACATTGAATTTTCAAGTTTAATGGACAATATGATTAAAATATTTTCTTAAGTAAAGGTATAATTTTAACAACTCCGTCTTTCTCCAGCAGTGAAATCATTCAATTTTCTTAGTTTCATGAGGTTAATTACAAGGAAATCTATTTTGCTCTGAACAATTAGCTATCATATTATATATTAGCCATGTATTGTTAAAATAAATATAAACTGCATAAATATAACTATGATATTAAGATATTTAAATTTTGCAACTGAGATACCTGATTGAACATCTGTTGCAAGTTCCATAACATATATACCCCAAAAATTTATATAATCATTTCATAGTATAATAATCTGAATCTCAAACATGTGTTACTTAAAAATTAATTATTTATATTTAAAAAAATTATTGTACTTATTAAATATTTTGAAACATATTCTGGGTTTGAAGTTATATCTAAATGGTATATTAATATTGAGAAAAAAATTTACCTGAAGAAATTATGCAATTGGAAAACATTACAGTATATGAAAGGAATAATAATATTATTATTAACTACAAAGAGTAATAAATCTGAGTCTACAAAAAGTAACTGAGTTATTTACCTCATAATTTAATTAATTTCTGCATTTAAATGTGCTTTGCATTGCTGAATCAAATAACTTAATGCCTAATAACTTTCATATTTCTTCAATAATAACCTAACAACTCTTTAACTAACCACATAATTGCATTTTGATGATGCATCTAATTTTTGATATAATTTAAAATAATGTACTCACAGTTAAAATAACTGTGTTAATTATACACACTAACTTATTACAATAACTTTAATGATGAAAGTTAAACAATGTTAAAAGCTTAAGCTAAAATGAAAATCTTTATAAAAATTTTTTTGTCTTTGTACCAAAATTATTAAATTTCCATGCAATACATTTGTGGATCAGGTGGTAAAATATTTATTTGGGAATTAATTTGTCATTCATATATTTATTGCAATTTCAATCAATTAATAGTTTTTCACACAAAGGTGGGAATATAGCTTTATTTTACCATCTATTTGCTGTAAACTTTTGTAAAGAATTTCTTACTATTTCTCGAACAAATGTGCACTAAAAAGAGGTAATGTAATAATTTTTTTACTGAGACATTTCCGCCCCCCCCCCCTTCAGATTCACTTTTTGTATGAACTTGACTCACACATGTACTTTTTAAATACTCTTCTTGATCAGAAATACTTAATTTTTGAAAATGATAATTTAAAATTTTGAGAGGGTTGCATATATATATATATATATATATATATATATACACAAACATCTGAAATACTTATGTTTATTTAGTCCATGTGGTATTCTTGATTCAAAAATGCAGTATATAATTATAAAAGTTAAAGTATATTTTCAATGTTATTGCAGGGATCCCCTGGACAGCCTGGAAGCCATGGATCACCTGGTGAACCAGGCCCACCTGGACCTCCTGGACATTTAGGAGTAAGAATATTAATTTTTGTGATATATATAAATATTAATAGATTGGCTTTAAGTGTTTAAAAATTATATTTTATGTATTAATGTTTTACTATTGCAGTATGGTAATTGGTTCAATCAGTTAGCTCTTCAAGGTTATAGTGGTGGAGATAAAGGTCCTGCTCCTGATGCATTTCATTTTATGCAAGCACAAGTGGTAAGTAAAATTGTAAAATGTAATAACATTGTATGGCATTTGAACAAAACAATTTTTTAACATGTGTATACTGTCCTTACTTAGGTTAGATATTTTATCCTTTATTTTCTTTCATCATCATCATTCTCAATTTAAATGATATATTAGTGTAAATAGTATGATGTAGCTAAAGTCTGTCTGTAGCAAATAGAATTTTTTCATATTTATACTGATATAATAAAAAAGATAATCATACTTTTATTCCTTTTATCTAAATTCCCATGACCTTTGTGAAGTTTTTTGTATTAGAATAGCCTGTTTATATTAAATTTGAAATGAAAATAATTTAACCTATACTTTTTGAAGTTTTCCAATTACTAGGTTTTATACACTTAAATACTGTTATTTTTTTTCATGTCATGAATGATGTGCTTCTTTTAAAATGGTACTAAACTAAACTGGATAAGACTTTTCTAAATAAAATGTTCTAAAATTATGGTTAATTGGGTTAATTTATTAAATATATCAAATTGTGTTCTATTTGTTATAATTTATTCTTCAATTAGACCTTATTTCTTAAAATTTAACTCAAATTTTTAGGAGTGAAAATCACTTGTTGTAAATTCAATTAAATAAATTTCATATTCAAAAAATTGCCCATTAAAAATAGCAGTACCTGTACAAAATTTTAGTATGTTAATATTTCAAACAAAAAGTTATTGCAGTGTACTATCAGTATATGGGAGCTGTTTAACCAAACATTTCAATATCATACATCAAGTTATTATTCTTATAGGAAGTTTATTGTACTTTCAGAACTCGTTAGTTTTTTCACACTACTAAAGTTTGTTTATATATTTAGGGACCTGTTGGACAACGTGGAGCTACTGGACCACCTGGACCTTCTGTAAGTTCTTATATTTAATGAAAAAAGAAAAAAAAATCTTTTTAGGATGATATTTCTGAACTTTCAAATTGTGTGTGTGTGCATTCAGCAATATATTTTCTTTAATAAATTCACATTTATAATTTGGTAATAAAAATAAATTTAAAGTAAATGCATTTTTTTGTGAATAATTTAAAGCTAAATATTTTTATTTCATTTTGAAATATTTTAGGGTCCTCAAGGATTTCAAGGAATACGAGGAGAAACGGGAGATTCAGGACCAGCTGTAAATATTTTTTCTAGTTTAAATGTAGCATTTATCATAAAATTTTTACCTTCTGTACTTGTACCACAAAGTGTTTACTATCGCTTGCAATGTGAATATCGACATCAAAAGAAAATTGGCAAATTTTTTTAAACCTTAACAATTACAAAAAACTGGAGTAACGATATTAATATCATAATAATAGTTCATGTTGTGAGTTTTAGTGCCAGTGTTGCTAATGTAGAATCTCTAGTTTGAATTTTAATTCTCCCAATTATCTCTGTTGGGTTGGTTGTCATTCTAATCTGATTAGCTCAGAATTACGAGGTCTGTGTCAATAGCCTTAAAGTCATTTCTATTTTGGCATTGATTCAAACTAAAAAGCTCATTTTAGCATAGCTTTCTGTCTCTTCTTTAATAAGAAACTTTTTATATAATTTTTAGAACACAAGTAATGCTCATAATCCTTTCATCCTTTAGCCTAAATTCATATTATGTTTACAATTAATACTTTTTTTGGAGATTACTTATATTGAAATTGTTCTGATAATTTAAGTTGTTAGCCATATTTAATTACAGTTTTTCAAAAAATCTATCAAGAGAGTTATCTCCTTTATTTAGAAAATAATCCATTCAATCACATTCATATTGATAAAAATTGTTAGTTCTTTGCACCTTCATATCTTTTGTTTAATAGAAGAAACCAAACAATATAGGGATGGTATGAACTCAAAATCTAGTTTAATTCTTAAGATATTAATCCTAATTGAATAATTTGCATATAATGTAAATCTAATTCTGTTTGTGTTCCTAGTGCTGTAGTGATTACTAAATATATATCTTATGATGACCCAAATTGAAGTAAAATCCTAATTAAAAGAGAAATAATTTGGAATTTTAAAGGATTCGTATATAGAGATCTTGAAAGTGTTTCAATATCAACTATTCAAGTTATCCATTTTTTAGATATTTTAGGTATTGTGAAATCTGCAGAATTAATTAAATGTTTACAATTATAATTTATTTAAAAGATGCGATTTGAAAAGAGTTGTGAGCTGTGTTTCTTAGGCTTCTTTCTGGAACATTTTTACTTACTGACCACCCGTGTGCAATAGCTGAACTTCAGTTCATTTAAATAGAGTACCCTAACTTGCATTTACTAACGGTTTCGAAAATTTTAATTGTATATTAATAGTGTTAAAATATCACACTGATAACGGTATTTTAATATCATTGAATAGCTTAGATTATTATGCTTCTATGTCAACTTTTCTTTCTTTTCTAAATGAAATTTTTCATGTACCAATTTAGAGAATTCGCTGAAAAAGCAAAAATATATATTCCATTGATATCAATAAACCTATGGAAAAAGAAGCAGTATGAAAGACTCCAATGCAACTTGTACAATTTATACTTAGATAGAAACCTAAATGGACTAAAATATACTTGTGTCTGTATATTATAGTTATATATTAATTGTTATTAAAAATACAAAATACTTTTTTTTAAGCTTAAAAATGAGAACTTTGTAAACTTTTCCTGTTAATGCAATTTAAAGAGTGAATTACATTAGTATGTATGTAATTTTTGCAATGCTGTGAACATCATATGATTAATTAAAAACTACTTATTACAAATATATTTACATATAAGTAATTAGTAATTTTTGTGTGTGTTTTATAAGTGTGTGTGTGTTTTATATTTTATTTTAATAGGAAACTGTTTGGATACAATATATGTTTATTAACTTTTTCTAGTAACTATTTCAAAGACACACATATATTTATATTATACATTTTAGGGACCACCTGGAACTCCAGGGCCTCGAGGTTTGCCTGGACTACCTGGAAAAGATGTAAGATTTTTCCTAACTTTTATATTGATGCTTCTTTTTTTATGTGTACCATTTCAAATTTTAATCACAAAATGTAATTAACCTCTTTAATTATGATCAGCTTCCTGTAGAATGTCAGGCCTTGAGCTGGATAATGAAATGGCAGTGTTTAGCAAATTGTTTGGGATATGCTTGCTGTGGTTACACAAGATAACAATTGTATAAATAAGATAACAATTGTATAGCAGAATATCCACTGAAATAAGTATTTAATAAATTCCTCAATGGGAAGAAATAAACATGATGCATTAAACTTTATATGAGTGATCTCTTAAGCCAAGACCTATAAAAAAATGCCAATTATATATTTATATTTTTAAACAGTTTTTAATTTTTTTTGGGGGGGGGGTATTGATAGTTTATAAATCTAGGATAGAAGGTAGGAAAATCATGATTTCTTAAGTATTTAAAAATTTTCAGTGATAAACTTTTTAATAAGGATATTATTAAAAACTATTAAGCATTTTACTGATATTTATAATGCTTTTACAATAAATTTATGTAAAAATGTTTGAAGCATCATGAAATTTTTTAAGTGAATGCTAATTTATAAATATTTGTTGGATTTTTTTAGCTTTAACTATAAAGTATTATTAATAACTCTTATACTTTTTTATGGTTTATCCAAGCTTATTTGTTGAGTCATTCCATTTGGTGTTAACTGTGAGTAAAGTGTTAAAGCAATTTTTTTTTAAAGTTAAAGCATTTTGATATTACACATTATTTCTAAGATGTAATTCATAGCAGATTTGAATTACCTATCTATGGATCCACAAACACTCGCCAAATGAGCCAGAAAAGAATACTGACTTGTTTATTTGCACTTTTATTCCTCTCGTCTCTTTGACCCACTGGAGAGAATTTATTGTATGTCATATATATATAATACATTGGAAAATAAACAAAATTTTTAAGACAGACCAGTAGCTTGTATTTTTAATATCTTTTCATTTTCTGTTCTTATTTATTTTACTGAAATGCTAACACTGTAGAGGTACAAATATTTTACTTTTCCTTTTTTTTTCATTTGTTTTCATGTAAATTACTACTTTATCAGTTTTGGGGATGAATTATTGATGTCTTTTTAAAGATAATTCTATTATATTTTCAAATTGTAGCTAAGCTATTGTTTATAATTCAAATACCTTAAAAGCAATGCTGAAAAGAAACAAAATTAGAAACCTTAAAACTTTTCAAACATATTGACAAGATGTGATTTTGTTTTTCACTATTCTGAGATAAACAATTCTTTTGTCTGAATTTGGAAAAAAATAATTTAATCCCAAATATCAATGTGTGATCTTTATTTTTTTCCCCAGGAAACACTTTTGTAATTATTCAAAATTTATTGTCTTATATTTTAAAGAGATTATTAGAAAGCGTACTTTAAAATGTAATTAAGTCTTGGAAAAAAAATTTTATCTTAGTTTTCCTATGTAGTCTATATTGAATATTGTTGAATTAAAAACTGGGGAATATACTGTTTCTTTTGTATTGTATTATATAAATTTTAGTAAATCATTTATTCATTTTCATTTCTTTGTATGAGATTCAAATTATTTTTCTACTATAGTTGAGGTTTTGATATTTTATGTTACTAATATATATAAAAAAATTCATTTCATTATTAAATATTATTAGATCAATATGAAGTTTTATGAATTATTGAAATTTCTTACTTTTTTAATAGGGAGAATCTGGAGAAGACGGAAGACCAGGACCACCTGGTTCACCTGGACCCCAAGTATGTTATGCCATTTTTAATAAAAAATAGTTTAACATAGATTTTTAGTTTCTTATAGATAAACGTATAATAATATATACCAGAAAATTCCTTTCGCCTCTTATTTATGCACCAACATTTTTGTGTTAAATTACTTCAGTGTGTTTATTAAAGTTTGTTAAGATTAAAAAGTTAAATGAAAAATCATTGATTTTATTTATATTAAAATCTAATTTGTAAAATATAGATATAAATAATTATTTATTCACTGGCAGTACCATAAATGTGTCAATCACAATATCTTTACTCTGCTTACTAAATATACTTCTGAAGAGAAGCCTGTGATATAATCTGGGAGGAAAAGACTAGTAAAAATGAAAATGTGAAACAGAAAGTCTGAAGTGCATTGTATATTTACTCTTACTCCTGTGCTAATTCAAACATAATGGAGTTATTTGCTAATGACACAATTTTGTTTGTACTTTGTAAATAAAATATAATATAGTATATTGTAATAATATATTAATAATATGTGATTGTAATAATATATTAATATAAGAGTTTCAACTCTTAACACATATTTAGAATATGTATAATTGATTACATTTATGGCTGTTCTTGTATCAGTTAATCTTTCAGTATGAAAGATATAAATTTCATTTTTGTGTTTTAATTGTATTTGTTCAAGCTGAACTTTTTTTTTTGGTAATGTTTAGCACAGAAAGGCTACAATTATGGTGGCATTTTTTTAGAAAAATTTCTTTTTAAAATAATTTGTATCTTTTTTTTTTCTGTATGTTCAAATTTTTATACCCATGTAAATAATTTTTAGCTTGATAAATTTTTATACAATTATTTTATTAAAGTATTAAGGAGAAATTGTTTTTGCTTCTATTTTAGGGTTCAAGAGGACCACCTGGTTTGCCTGGATTACCTGGAGCTAAAGGACATCGTGTATGTTAAGATAGTTATAATATAATATTATTGGATTTAAAATTTTATATATACTTATGCATTTCATTGATTTTTGAGAAACTAAATGTGTAATAAAGAATTTATTGTTGTTGTTAATCTTTGTGACTTTGTTTTCTTTTCAATTATTTAAAAATATATAGGGTTTTCCTGGCTTGGATGGTGCTAAAGGTGAACAAGGAACTGCTGGTGAAAAAGTATGTATTCTTGAAATCTGTTTTCATGCTTTTTGGTATGCTTTGATAAAGATTGCATTAGGTTTTTTTTGGAGTATTTTTCCAAATGAAAACTGTGTTTTAGATTATTTCATTATGTTTCTACTTTCACTTATCATTCTTTACAATATAGAAGATTTCTTGCTTTTAATTCAGCATGTGGAATTCCCTACAGGATAATCTAATTTTGTTAAAACATTCTTTACACTTGAAAATTTAATAGAAAAAGAGAAATAATATGAATTTTGAATGAAAATTATCAGAGCTTTAAAAATTGAAATGAAGCATGGTTTTGCTTCGGTGACAATTATTACAAAGCAAAATCAATGCTTGTAATATTAGTAAACATTAAAGTTTGTATCTTCAATAAGACTACATTAAATTGGAGTAAAGTTATGTCTCTTAAATATAGGATTCACAGGTCCTTATGCTTGCCTACTTTTTTGTATTATTTATTAAGCTGATTTTATTTATACACAATTTTTTTTTACAATTTTGCAAAATGTTTTATTTTAATTCTTGTGGTTTACTTTGATAAATAAAACTCTGAATTTTTTTTTAAAATTTCAATTACCATGGCCTCTTGGAACTTTTTTTTGTAAAAAATAAGATATCAAAATCTTTTAAGTAGTATTACTATGCATTAAACATAAAAAGAATTAACAGACCCAATAGAAAACTTTTCATTTGTATATAAACTGAATTAAATATAGCTATATAGATACTTGTTTTATTTGTTTTCCAATTGAGCATTGCTATCTTAATTATCTCTTCTACTTTTTTAAAAAGAATTTTTAAAAGTCATATCTCAGGATTTCTCAAACTCATTAAAAAAAACTCATTCATTTCTTTCCCCTCTGAAAACAGAGAATATGATGAATGCTACCTTTTAATTTATTATTAGTATTTTCTATTGTTTTTAAATATGCTTCTTGAACACCTTATTAATTAATATTTAATATAAATTAAAAATCTTACTTTTTAGTTATGGGACTTCTATCCATAATTATATGCTCTTAACTTTGATTTTACTTAAGTTAACTGTAAATTTGTTATGATAATTTTTGTATGTTATTTTATAACTATTTTTCTAAATAATTTTTTTTATACATTTATATCGCCTTTACTGCTTTGTCTCAAAACTGTTAAAAAAATGTAACTGTAATGAAAAAGGAATGTTGTACTTTCATACATTTAAGTTATCAATGACATGAGAATAGTATAAAATGGTGCACCATATTTGTACAATAACGTTAAACTTATATATCAGAAATTTAAATTTTTTCTAAAATATACGGATTTTAAAATATTTTTAAATATTTCTGAAAGAAAAAGAAAATGTTAAAAGTTGTACAAATATAGCAAAATGCAAAATATTTCCTACTATATCCTTTTTTTATTTCAGGGAGTAGCTGGTACGACCGGAAAAATGGGCATACCTGGACCAATGGTTAGTTTTATTTTGTTTGCCTCCATTTTATTTTGAAGTTTCCTTATTATTAAGGCAACCTGTTTCCTGGTGCTAAAATTAATAAAATTTATTCTGTGAATACAGCAGGCTCTCGATTATCTGAGTGATCACCTTTAAAAACTTCAACTTTTTTTTAAATGAAACAAAAAAAAATTCAGTTTTAAATGACTTTATCACTCTGAAACATATGTATGCTCTCACATCTAAGACAAAAATGCATTTTTTTGGAAAATAAAACTCATTATATGAATTCACTTGAAATCTAACAAAGTTGTAGTCTATGCGATTTTGTTTCTTCTTGGAAATCAATAAGATTGTCAATTCTGTAAAAAAATCGCAGTAGAAAATATTACCAAAAAGTGAAGCAAAATTTCTTGATTTTGATGACAGTACATTTTTAACCATGTTTAGTGTTAAATGCTTTACAAGTCATTATTCTGTTTTATTAAATTTTCGAAAAATGTCGATGAGGAAGCATTACAGAATTGGTTATATGAACACAAAGAGACATGAAATATTGAATGGCGCTGGAATCATTTTATGCTTTACCAGTTAATACTCATTAAAACTCTTATTGATTGCTTAGAACAGCAAGAAAATAGTAACTGCGTAGAAAAATTATTCATAAGAAATCAACATCATTCGACGAAAAATTATTATAATAATGCAGCAAAGGGGCAAGTTTTGTTTTAAGCTGTATCAAATTGAGTAAGCGATAACTTTATTAAGTACTGTATCTACTTTTTCAGTTTCTTTTGTATGACGGTTTAACTCTGGTATTTGTTACCCAGGATTTCCCATTTTCTTTTCATTCTGGATCATCACCATGAATCTGCTGTATTCAAATTCAGTTCTAATTCTAGTTTAAATTTATAAACTGAGAACTGCATTGAATAATTCAGTAGACGAATTTATTACTAATATTCATTTATGTATTAAATTTGATAGTAAAGCTAAATATTATGAAGGACAGCTCTATATTGATGATTTATTTAGTTATACCTATCTAAATAGCATAACAACATGGTATTTCATTAAGTGATCAATTTTGTAAATTATTCTTAGAGTCATACATAGGGGGTCACCCCCCATAGATAAAGATTTTTTTTGGCAACAGAGGCACCCTTTGGTTTCTTCATCTTCATGTTTCTTCCCCCCCCCCTCCTCATAAGAGAGATTTGTGAACACTTTTACCCAGTGGTTTACCAAGACTACTTTTGTGTGTAGATGGGCATATATATTTTCTGAAACACATAGACGAAAGCTCTGAGATAGAATCCTTAAGGTAAAAATTAAAAATCTGTTGATTTATAAGGGGGAGGAGCTTAAGCTTTCAAACTACAATCTTGTGTATACCACTGGTATAATCTCATGGTTCTCTCAATCACAAACACATTTTAAGAGTGCATAATTTTAAATAAGCATTTTTGTATTTATTATTAACCACATAATTTAAAAAGGTACTAACAGTTTGTAAATGAATGCCTGATATAACAACTTCTCTGCTCTTTTGTGAAACTTTTTTGCCCGAGGAAAACAAGTTTATAGGTTTATGTATTTCCAGAAAGTTTCCCAACAAAGGTAGGTTACCGAGATTTTCTGTAGAATGACACTCTCTGTTCTGCGACAAAAGAGCCCTTTTAGCGTTTTGCATCTATATTGAAGCAGGAATCAAAAGACCATTCTGTTACTGGTGAATCCAGCTTCATCTTAGGCACTGCTTTCCATCTTACCTCAATCTTGAGGAAACCGAGATCCGTCTAAAACTTCCAACATTCGAGAAAGGAACCGCTTTGCTGCTGAGATTTAATGATATGGACAAGCAGCGAGGGGAAAGATCTCATAGATCTCCACTTTTATAACAAAGAATCTGTGAAGTTCAAGTATGAAATCTTAGAAGGCTCTTCTCCCAATGTTCGCCTCTTCAGGGGTACAGAAAGCTCTGATTTCATTTTTATGTATCAAAGCCTTCATCCACATAGGGCTTATCTTGTCTTCAAATTTCTGGAAAAGGAGAACATTCTCTAGATAAATTGGCTAACTTGATCTGCAAACTATAGAAAATATTGTAGGTGCTCTTGGGAAGGCAATTAATTCATCCTCCCACTCCCCAAACATTCTAAACTTAATTGGGACTGACTTTCTCACAGCTGTCTCATTTCCAGTAGGAATTCGCATTGTTAAAGCTGTAAGAGTAGACCATACTTCCTGTTAACCCATTTTTTAATCTCTCTTTTAGATTTCCATATACTGAAGAGCCACGTGCACGATCACACGTGTGTAGCATCAATGTTGTATAGTATTAATTATTACTCTTACCTTTGTACATACCTAATTTTATTAAAATCTAGCCTGTGTTTTTAGAGATAATCGACCAAAAGTGAAAATTCGCTTAGTTTTCAGCATCAGTGTATATGAAAAAATAGAGAAAATGTTATAAGAATAGAAAAGAGAATAGAGTCCATTAGTTAAAAAGTTGTTTAGATAGGACTATAAAGATATTTTTTACTAGAGTTTAAAATCTATTTTTAGAACATATTACTTACTTTTAAAGTGTCATGTTCTCATACAAAAATCAAATCCTTTCACTTTTTGAATGAGATAAAGAAGTTGTTTTCATGAATAACAAGCTATATTACTTGTGTATGCCTTTCTAGTTTTAAAACTTTTTTTTTCATTTTGAAGTTTTTCAGAATTTAATACCAAAGATTATATTTTACTGTTGTTTTGCAGGGTCCTCCTGGGCCTAGAGGAGAGAGAGGAAGAGAGGGTCCACCTGGGCCTCCGGTAAGTATTTTTAAGTATTAAATATATATTAGGATAGTGTTTCAAAATAATATTGTGAAAGTTGTTATCCTTAAACATGTTTGTTTACTGTAATCTTTCCTGATAAATCTGTTTAAAAAAATATTACTCTTTAGAATTATATGTTATGTATACCATTTAAATATATATTTATGAATAAAATGTTTTACATTTATAGTATAGTTATATTTGTTCTTAAACTTTACTTTAATACAACATATAATATATTATTTTGTACTGTTTTGAATTTTTTTTACTGAATATATATTTTTAACAATTTGAAGTTCATATTATTTCAAGTGTTACAGTGAATATTTTTTAGATTGACTGTAAAATATGTATTAAGTTCTAAAAATATATTGCTTTTGATGATAAAGTATTTATGATAAGTTGAGGTAAATATCACTTTTATTGCTTTATTACTAAATTTTTTACTATGAAATATATGTAACTTAAACATAGCTGCAATTATTATAAAACATAATATTAATTATTTGATGACAGTATCCCTAAATCAGAAAACTATTTCAAGTTAAATTTCAATGTAGTTAGTATTATTAAACATAAATAATTTATTCATAAAGTTTAAAATTTGGTTTTTGACGTGAATACGTCTTTAAAATTGCTTTCATAGTGGGAGGCAAATGAAAAACGAATGATTACATAATTGCGATACAGTTTGGTGTTGCAGGTACATATCTATCATCTCCATCCAAAATTCTATTACACCACTGGATAGCTAAAGGATCAAAGAATTCATTGCGCTAAGTAAGGACTGTGACGCATCGCGCGCTTTGGAGGGGTAAGCCTCGCCATTTTGAGGTCATTTTGTTGCATATCCACATTTTATTTAGTTTAATTTTTGACTCTGTGAAGCTCGCGCGCGCTACGATGTTCGTTTTAGTTTCAATTGTCAGCTCTCATCAAAATCTGTCCATTGTATATAAAACATTATTGAAAATAGTGACAGTGAATGTAATAAGGTGTTAAAAAGAAAAAAAGTATTATCAAAAATATATAATGTCGGCCTATACGCTTTAAAAAGCCAAACCTAAATACAGAGATCGTATGCGATTGGAAATGTTCTCAGGAGCAATCAAATGGTACCAATAAAACACCATATAATCGAGTCAAACAGTGCGGGAAACGTAAAAGAATGACTGTGGCCGAGCAGATCAACGACGGTGCCAGTACATTTGCAACTGGGGCAGTTGAAATTGTGCAAGCAGATGATGTAATTGCTGCTATATTGACACCGGACTGTGTAGGCATCGATTGTGTATAGTCGTCGTTTATAAACACATTGGGCAGTAGCTTGTACATGTTTCACTACATTTGTCAACATTCCATTCGGACATTAGTGTAATGTGTGTGATCGTCTATAGTTTCTGCGCTCATTGAAGCCAGCTAAAGAAAAACACTCACCCGCTACTTAATAATACTTTTACGGAAGAGCTAGTGGCTGACTTTAAACTGTGCGCTACGTTTTCACTGGATTCGTACAAAGTGCCCACGCTGTCACGTTCAAACGGATTTGTGTATCCACCTAAACAACATTAGATGTTCCATTAGATCCGATTAGTGCACGTTTAGTATCACTGCGTCTGCCATTCATGCAGATATGTCGTTTGCGTTACGATATAGTATCATCAGACGAGTCATTAATGTACCCGTGGATGTGGTCTTAAGCATAATAAGTGGTGCCGTGCTCTGGCAAGCATTAAACTTCTATACACTACAGCAAGTAATGCGGCAAGGCGATACTACGTTCTCTGCTATACTTACTAAAGTCGGCAATGGAGAGCGACTCGACATTGATGAAATTAAGCTCATTGAGTCGCCCGACCCAACCCAACAGTGGTGCATTACGAACTTGATCAACGTTGAGCGTTTGTATCTTCAAAATCACAACGTAGACATTTAACAGCAGTGCTATCTTGACAGAGACCTTCAACGTTGCCGACGATACTTTGATTGGCTACAAGAATCACACTGAAGCTGCTACAGCCCGGCAAAAGCTTACAAAATGACTGCCGTCGAGTTGGGTGGACTGCCTTATAAGATCCCGCTTGCAGTGGGTTATCCTTACGTGATTACGACTAACAGTGACGTTGAGGATGGAATAGTGAATGGCGCGATTGGTATCTTAAAGAATATAGAGCATTATGTAGTATTAGAGACACAGGACAAACCGTCAACGTGTCTGTGGCCACACACAAACAGTGACTCAGACTATGGATTGAATTCCCGCTCGAGATGATAGGCCAGCAATGTTGACTCAAAGCTAAACCACATTTAATCTGCAAGTATGACGTTCTTGACTTCAAATGGACACCAATAACAACGCGGAGTGCCAACATACCGCTTGGTCCGACGATCAAATGCCGCCGAATACAGTTTTGCATCGCGCTAGCGTGTGCGATCACTAGTTTATGTGGCTTTGAGTCGCGTCACATGGGGGGGGGCCTTTATATGACCAATACTCGAAATGATTTCAATTTTTATCACGGATTGGGTCTCAGGCGTATCCTACAGTTAGAGATTTACGAGATGAGTACCAGAGATTGGCCCCGACATTCGTTGACGATACTAGTCGCCAAAGTAAAGTTTTGTGATAGTGTTCCTGATAAGGTTGTCTTTTACTTATCACCGCCATTAATTCTCTATTGATTCCATCATCAACCGATCTGATGATTTGGCTATCAGTGAGACTTGGATGGAAGATTCCATGCCAGTGAAATGTGCCTGGTTTTGATCTGAGATCATGTTGTAATACCGCTAAGCGCATACAAACTGCAACTACATTATCGGTGGTGGTATCATCAAGTCACAAAGCCGGTGCAGTCGTCATATATCGCAACATCAATAGCTTCACTAATTGTAATAGAGTTAACATTGACATTTCGGAAATTAATTTGGGGATGAAAGACCCAAAGGCTGGTGATGTCTGTTTAGTAAACGTAAATGTCAATGACATCTTCCATCCGGGCACAACGTTAGCAGAAATTAAACTCTTTTCTTCCGATCGCAATCAAAATACTCTAAAAATATCGCTAAAATTATACCCGATTATGATCCTGATCTTACTACACCAATTATGATAGTCAGAGACTTTGATGTTAATGTCTCACAAGACCGCTCATTGCCCTTTAAGCTCAGCGAGTTTAATTTGTCTTACATCGAAACGTATCCAACAGTGTTCCTGTATTGATTTAACGCTTCCCAAAAATCCTGTATGCCATTTGTGAATTACTTTTTTGTATCACAGACCTATAATTAATAAAGTTATATTATAACACACTAATTTTTTGTTTACTTGATTTCTTTTGTGAATCCGTTGAGAGGAAATAGTTGCCATCATAAACAAAACATGGAAACCCTGAGGACTTCTTAAGGTTCAAATATGATTATTGCATACATAAATAATATTTGATACAAAAAATATTGCCCGTTACGAGACTTATTCACGTACATCACACGGCCGTGTCCATGATATAGCCACACCTTTTTTTTTTTGGTGAATTCTATGAAATTTTTTGAATATTGTCATATACAAAATTAGCCTATGCCTACATATGTGCAACTATGCTTTTTTTCCCCTGGATATTCAAGTAAAATAAGACTTCAGATTTTTGTGTATTACTTTTCAGCATTTTACTCTATAGTTACTTTAAGTACTTTATTCTTTATTTTCTGCTCGTTTTACTTGTTCACCTGATATTTGAATATGTAAATTATTTTATCAATATTTAATTTTCAAGTAACATTAATAAGTTATGAAAAATATTACATTTTACTTAATGTTACAAATTTTTGCCATGCTTATTTAAATCACATTAATTGGTACTTAATGAAGATATCATTAATAAATTTCTTTTCACTTTTAAGGGTCTTAGAGGTGTAGATGGGCTACCAGGACAACCAGGACCAACAGTGAGTTGTTATTATTAGCATGATAATTTTTATCTACCTTTAATTACTAGTTACTATTAATTTAATTACTAGTTTTAAAAAATTTGTATGATATAGTACTATTTTGACATCATTTAGCTTTTTGTGCATTAATTTAAAAATGTACTTGATAACAATGTCTTAGTTCTAATTTCTCTTGAAAGCTCATAAAACTGTTAATAGTATAAAATGTGTTTTTTATGAGATTATAAAATTTATAAAAAAAATTAATATATTGCTTAGAGTGATAGCAAAAATGAAACAATTAGATAATAAAATGGATGTATTTCATATTTTTAAAAAATCAGAGTGGGAATTCATACGTTCATAAATGATGTGTAGATTTAGGTGATTTTTCTTACCATGCTCAGTGAAAAGTATGTCAGCTATATTACAAGTATATAAAATATTGATCAAGTGTTCTGAAATTCTAGATGTTTTTAAGCAGTTTTGAAATCTTTAATTACATTTTAGATCGAGGTTTTATATTAGCAAGAATAGGCTGATCCTAATAGCTGGCTCTTTATTAAAGGTTCATGCAAGAGCATTCATATAATGATTTGTAGCGATATTTTTTTGTGTGTGTAAAAGATACAGTAGGGTTACTGATTGTGGAAATTGCTATGTAGTTCTAACAGCCTTAAGGCTCTTCAAAATTATGCTCAAGGCTGGTATAAAATTGCCATTGACAAGAAATACTAAAGAATATAAACTGGGATCTTAGAATATTAAATACTTTATTGCTCAACAATAAGTAACAAATGTGTATTATATGAGTTAGAAACGTGAAAACCTTCCAGCTAAAGTAAAGTAAAATGTTCAAATGCAGTGAATTTAAATTTTCTATTAAGATTTTTGCTATTTGCATAACTTATAGGTAAATCAAATTCAGCTTTTTCAAATTTTTCTATAATGGAAGTTTTTTTTAATACTTCAACGCAACTCAGTAATAACATGACTACTTTTTTTTTCAATATTTCTATTGAATTATCAGATATCAGGGCCAGATTAAGTATTCCTATGTTTAATTTTTTTCCAGATTTTATTTTTGTTCATTTTTACTGAGTGAAATTTTTCACTAATGGTTGAAATATTTGTCTGTATTGCTTAACAGCTGATTATGTTTTACCTGATATTAATATTATCGAAAATATGTAACTAAAATTAATGTGATCTTGTACTCATTGAGTTCTGTTTGTGACTTATGGCTCTATACCTCTGAAAAGACTAAATTAATACATTAGGGGGGGGGTGCCAATTCTAACAATAGGCTTTAGTTGCTATTACCTTTTTAAAAAGTTGCTTCATTTGGAAGAGAAAATCATACAAAAATTCTTTCTCTGCATTTTTTTTTCATACTTTCATTTTTAGTCGACCAAAATATGGTTGATAATTGGTAAATTGATAAAAGTATTGTTGAATAATCATATCAATGATTGTGTTTAAAGTTACTAATGTTTTTAAAACATTTCAGGGACCTATAGGAAGATCAGGTTCTCCTGGATTTCCCGGTGCACCTGGACCAAAAGTATATATACATTTTTTTTGTATATTTTTATTTTGACATTATTTTTGTTTTAATTAGTGAGGTTAACTATTTATGTAATATTTCTTGCTTTTCAATTATAAAATAGAAGCTTATTGTATATCTATATATATGATTTTGTAAAAATCTTTATTTTATGGAAAATAGCTCGGTTACAAATAAAAAATAAAAAGGTTAATTTTTACTAACCCACTTGAATAACCCGAAATGAATCACATTTCTGAATCAGTTACTCATTATTTCTTCCAAAACTTATATCATTAGCATATGTTACAAAGTATGTTGTCATGTGTACTATGTTTGTGGTATGTGTAAAGCATTCAACATTGTGAAAAATATATGGAGTATGGCTTTTGTAAGCCAAAGAAATAAAATAATCATCCCCTTTCATACAAAATATAAATGTTTAACTTAATATCTTTAATTATTTTGGAGACCTCATACCAAATACTCTGCAGATATGAGTTTAAATTTTAAGAGGAAAACAGTTTGCTTCATTAAATGGTTTTGTGTGATTTTAGTTTTGATCTAAAAGGAGAGTTGTCAAAATTGCTTTAATTTTATAGCTTTTTCATTTATGGATCTGAATAAACTAGTGAGGAATATCTCATGTATCATTAAAAGAACTACTACCATTATTATTTAATAAATAACACTGTTATGAATTACACCAAAACAAACTATTACAAATTCAATTTGTTAATAGTTACTGATTTAAAAGTAACTATTTTTCAGTTATGGTGTTGAGATTATTTTATAAACTCTATTATTCAGCATTTTGAGGAATAACTCGTTGTTTGCTTTAATTTCAAAGTGGTTTTATGCATAAAGATAGTTATGAAGCAAAAAAAAATTAAATAATTTGTTGCCATTTCATTTTTAAATTTAAAAATATTTTTGGATCAACTAAGCTTTTATAAACATTTATGTTTGTACTTTTATAGTAGCTTCCTACAAAATATTTTTTTTTATTAACCAACAATGTCTCAGACTCAAAGCTCCTTTACATGTATTATTTTTAAAAGTTTGATAAATTTTCAATGTATTTTCTTGTAAAAAAAAATTCATTTTAGTCGATCTCGTTCTAATATCAAAATAATTACTTTTCCTTTGTAAAAATTAACAAATAGACAATTATGTAATTTTTTAATTTACATAATTGATTAAATTGCTTTGATTATGTGCTTTAAATTTCACGCATACTATTTTATAAAAGCGAATATTCAATCCAGTTTATTTGGGGCTGAATGCCCTAAATCTGTACTTTTTTAAATTTTATTTTTAGTATTAAGGACTACATCTTTACAAATGATATGTTTTTAAAAATATCTGCTGTCAGTAAAGATAAAATTTTCAATCAGGTGTCTTTGCCGCATTTTTACAGATTTTAGATATGACTGGATAAAATAAAATTATATATTTTAAAATTTTGTGAATGCTTCACCAAAATTTTAAAAAGTCCGTCTTAAGTGATATTTTCATTGATTTTCAATTGTATATATTTAGCTCTGAAATATTTATACAAAAAATGTATTCATCTTTGGAATTACAAATTTTTTCTGATTTTAATCAAACTATGTTAAATCTTTCATATAGGGAGAAGCTGGTGCTGTTGGACCCAAAGGCAATCAAGGTGAACAAGGTATAAGAGGAGAAGGGGGTACTCCTGGTATCAATGGTGAAAGAGGGCAATCGGTAAGTATTAACATTTGAATGGAATTAAACATTTATTTACTGTTAAATACTCATTATATTTAACATTTATTTATAAATTTAAATAGTGTTCTATAAACAGGTTTGTAAAATTTAGGTTTGATAGTTGCAATTATTTTATTCCTTTATTTGAATAAATTATTGGAATAATGTCCATTATTCCTATGATTTTAATTACAAATCAATTTCAATTATCTGTCACACTACTTTGAAGTTGCCATCCGTAAAAGATTTATGTCAGAAAGTCTAGTGAAACTGTATAATTTATAAAATATAATTCCATCCCCTTTAAAAACATTTTGAAACAATTTTTGTGTATTTCATAAAGCGTAGTTATCACAATCAAGAACAAATATAGAGTAGCAGAATAATATTTGTGGATGTTTAAGCTACTGCAGCTTGAGGAGTCCAACAGGCATTCACTTTATTGTGCTTGTTATAATATCACTAATATTTATAATTTAACTAACAAAGTTCTATATGTTTTTAAAATTTTTTAAGAAAATCAGAATTTGTTATGAAATTTTAAAAAACCTTTAAATAAATTTTACATGATTCACATTAAGTAGTATTTATTAATAACCTCTATAAATATGAGTGATTAGAATTTGTGTGTCTTAGAATATTGTGATATTACATTTTAATGTGGAAATGTGTTCTCTTTCCACAACTACAGTTTTAAATAGCCTTCATTTTTGGCATTTGAATATGATTATAAATAAACAATTTCTAATACTTGTTAAGGAGAAAAAGTACATTCAAAACAATAAAATTAAAGAACATCTGTTGTGATTATAGTAAAAAAATGGTCCATGTCTTTGTTTTGTCTTCTAAAATTTGGAATTTTATAATATAATCTAGAAATATATAAGATGAGTAGATTGTAATCTGTTATCTTAATTTTCGTTATTCTTTTCTTTAAATAACCATTTTCTTTTACTTAACATCAATTTTTTGCTGCACTAAAATCTTATAAATAAACGTTTAATTTTCTACAATATATATATGTGTGATTGAAAAATTAGAATTCTTGAATTTACAAAGGAAAGTGAAATTTTTCCTTCATTTGTTACTTTTTTATGCAACTTATATTTGAAAGGATTGTTATTTTTTTCAGTAGTTTTTAATAGTTTGTTAGTTATTCCTTTAATTAGTTTTGAAAATTTTTTTTGAATAATTCATTTACTTTTAATCTCATATTTTCCAACTGAAACTTTAAAGAACTAAAATTAATTGACTTTTATTCAGAAAATAAATTATTCACATGGAAACTAAAAAAAAATGTTAGTGTAATATGTAACTGCATATAGCAGAAAGTAAGTGGAAATACTCTGCATCTTTACGAGCTATTGTTCATTATTAAGCTATTTTGAGTTATAGCAAACTCTTTTTTTTTTACAATTTTTATTACTTTGTAGAAAAACTTAGTTGATCCATATTTGTTTCCCATAGACTGAAATAATAATTTATCTATAAAATGTGTAACATGACTTTGTGTGTTACTGTTTGTTGTCATAGATTTTTTTTCAATTCTTACTTTTTTACAGATTTCATTAAAATTTTAATATTTTATACGAATTGTTTTACACTGGAATGGTGTAAGACCTATGTTTTTAATAAATTAAACTGCAAAATATATTCCTTATTTCAATTACTCATGTAACATATTCAATCATGTTTAATACACCTGTTTTGTCAATTTAATTGAAATAAACCTTGACTTTTCCCCCTAAGTTTTATAAATATGTCGAGGGTTAATTAATATTCATTTACACTATTTAAAAGTCTGATTTTTTCTTATGAAAGAAAGTATATTGTTTTTGTTGTTTCAACTTAAAAAGTACTAAATTACATTTTATCTGAAAAAAGACAAGTATCCAAATATTATTTTGTTATAACAAAAAAGCAACATTTTTCATTGTAATTACATAATGAAAATATGCATTTACATGAAGCATTTAATAAATATTTTAGTAGTTATTGTACTGAAATTATTTTCTTTGGTAGTGTGTCGTAACTTTTTTTTTTACTCATTATTAGGGACCTCCTGGAAAAGATGGCATTCCTGGTGAGAGAGGAAGTCCTGTAAGTGATAATAAGTAACATAATTATTACAATTATATTGTATTTTGTAATATCTTTGATTCATTTCTATTATGTAACTTTTTATATGCTTCACATTTTATTATATCTGTGTGAAAAAGATTTAATAATTTTTATTATTATTCAGGGAGACCGAGGGGCTAGTGGTGTGCCTGGATTTCCTGGTGCTCGTGGCCCTCCTGGACTTGTTGGTAGCCAAGGAGTGCCTGGACCTAAAGGCTCTCAAGTACGGTTTTCTTCGTTCATTCAACAAAAAACAATACATATTTCATTTAGTCATATAGTATATTTTAATAAAAACTAGTAATAGAGGTTGAATTAACATGAAAATTTATAGCATTTGAAATTTACCAGTTTAGCAAGACCAAAATTGGTTTTAATTTTTGAAAATCATTATCCATTTAATTAAAATAGCTGATCTACAGAACTTCCGCTTAAGATGTACACTAAAATATGATAAGCCATTTTTTTTATTTCATGCTTAATAATGAGTTGAGTTAAAGAAAATATTACATGAAGGGAGTAAACAAAGTATGCCTGTATTTAAATTAAATTTACATCGAACCAACCATTTATTGGGTTGCCTGGAAAAGTTTGTGTCGGTTTTTGATAGGTGACATAAGAACTGAATAAATCAAAACGATTGAAAAGAAGGATTCTTCAGGCATATTTGGAGGGAAAAAATTGTTTACCTTACGTTAATTTTTATCGGCTTTATATGCCTTTGTATATGGAAAAGAACAAAGTGTATTATAGACAGTGAATGCTTTTTTTTTCTGGAATCAAACAAAGTAGCAAACAAAAAAAATTTCTGTTTATTGCGAAGGTGCCTCAGCTGAAAAACTGTCTTGAAATGATTTTTCAGAACGTCGAGGTTGAACATCCATTACAGATGAAAGTTTGATTACAACTCTGATCAGTAATAATGATAAAAATATCAAAATCCACCATCCACAATCATTTTCTGAAGCTTGGCCACATAAACCGTTTTGATGTATCAGTTCCCGCTATTTAAAAAAGAAAAATCTACATTTCTGTTTGCTACTCTCGCTATAAAGACGAGAGACAGCATTTTTGAAGCCAGCAGTGACAGGGGATAAAAAAAATGGACCATTTTATTATAATAATCAGCGAAAAAGATCTTGATTAAAGCAGAATAAGCGATTTTTAACCATTCCAAAAGCCAATTTTTATCCGAAGGTCTCGTGCTCCGAATCTAGTAGAAATTCTACATCATAAGCTTTTACCAAACAACCCCAAGGTACATTAAGAAAATCATTGCTTCCAATTAGAAAGATAGCAAATGATCGAAAACATCAAGAAATAGTGGATTGGAAGGGCGTTATGTTTCATTAAGACAATGTGCGCCTTCAAGTGTCTTAGAGAATTCAAATCGTTTTTAAATCTCGATTTGGATGCTCTACCCCGTTCACCATATTCACGAGATTTCATGCTGTCAGTTACCACCTATTTTGATCAACATTTTTCCTTTAATGGAAAATATTTGTACTCTTTACCAAGATAAAAAAAAAACACGTACGAAAGTTTTTCGCTGAAAAAGTCGAAGGAGGAAATTTGGGGTTGTCTGAAAGATGGAGAAAGGTTGCAAAATCAAATGTCAACTGTAAATTTAATAAATGCATTCTAAAACTTAAAAAAACGTTTCAATTTCCCTTCAGAATCGGCACAAACTTTTTGGACAACCAAATAAATTTTTTTGAAGTTCTCAAAATGTGAACTAATGTTTTTTTTGGGATCTGATTATGAGATTGTTTGCATACTGATAGGTTTTATTTTAACTTTTAAAGGTGTTGATTTAATATTTAAAAACAGGCTCTCTAGGATTTTTCGACCAAGTTCCCTTTCGATTTACAGGTCGTACAGTGGCACATACAAGAGGAGCTCCTCCCCATAGACCAACTGATTTTTAAATTTTACCATTGAGATTACCTCTCGGCGCTTTCGTCTACATATTTTTTAAGATGTAAACTCCCCATAAGAGAGCTATGTGTACGCTACTGAGGATTTAGAGTGAACCGGTCACTGGCCTAATTTATATTTTTAAATACCTTTTTTATTCAAGCATTTAATTGGGTTACAAAACTCATAATCAAATCTCGGAAATATATGCATTGGCACTTATTGTAAATAATGTGAACAGTCCAATGTATTCTGTTGTGCATCAGTTCCTTGATTCTTTCATTTCACCTACATAGTTATCTTTACTTCTTTATTTTTCCCCCTTGTGGTCATAAGTGACATAGGTTTTTAAGAAAAGATGGATTGGCTTAATTTTGTGTGTGTGTGTATGCTCAATATATCAAGAATTTGAGAAATTATAACATTTTTGTCATTGAACTAAAATTATTACATATTGATATTTATCTATATAATGTTCCTTTTCATATTTGCTTATTATTTTGATCAATACATCATTGCTTTTTGAGTCTGGAAAGTATAAAAATGTGTAGTGAGAGAATGAATGTAATGATAACATTTTTATATGTATTATTTCAACACTCGAACTTTACCATTATCATATGAAATTCAATTATCTATACACACACAAAAAATATTTAAAAACATTTAGGGTTTTTATTTATTATAACCTTTTTAATTATTTGATATTTTTCTTCTTTTTGTATCAAGTGTTTGTATTTACGTATAAAAATAAAAGAATATTTTTACATAAAAAGATTTTTTTTCTTTCTTTGTTATTAATGATAAGTTTGGGAATATTATTTTTTTAAATTTACATAGAATTTTTTTAGTGTTTATAGAATTTTATAATACTTAATTTATGGTTTAGGGGGATCGTGGTGAGCCCGGTATTAGAGGAGAAGGAGGTCGAAAAGGAGAATTGGGTCAGGTTGGACCAAGAGGATTGCCTGGTCCTTCTGGTGGTCAAGGGAAACGTGTATGTATATATTTATGAATTTATTTTTTATGGCTGCTCTTTAAAAGTAAAATTAATAATATGACATAGAACTGCTTATATTATAATTCTAAATGATAAGTCAAAAACCTTTAATAACATTTTGCCTATTAAGCAAACCGAATTACTTTTCCCTCTAACTTATATATGGGCTTTTATTTTATTACATTTCTACAATTATTTACTAATTTGTTGTAAAGGAAGCTCATTATGTAAAAAAGTTAAATTGCTTTATTATCTACATAACTTAAATTTATAATACACATATTTTTCTATTATTGACAAAAATTTGGATTCAGATTGTCTTAAAGTAGCGTTTGGTGATTTTAAACTTATGTTTCCCTTAGGGTAAAGCTGGACCCCCTGGTCCTGTTGGTGCTCAAGGTCCGCCTGGCGAGCGGGTATGCTGTTTTACAATTTTCTTTATGTATGTATATATATTACTGTCTTTTTTGATTAGTTGATAAATATTTTTCCTAAAAAAATTTTAGGGTCCATCAGGCTTAAGAGGACTTCCTGGTTCTGAAGGCTCAGCTGGTATGAAAGGTATTCCTGGTGATCGTGGACTGGAAGGACCACCTGGGCCAAAGGGCTCTCAGGTTTGTGGAATATAAATAAATTTTATCAATTATAAATTTGTGTCTTATTCATATTTTAATTGGTTTAAATTTATAAATAATTTGAGAACATTGTTTTATTTGCATATGTTATTTGGTAGTTTTAGACTTGTCAATATATTCTAGGGTGAAGTTGGTCGTCAAGGTCCTCCTGGAATGCAGGGTTTGAGGGTATGTTGTAAATTTCTTTGCACTTAAGATGATTTTTTGATTTAGACATTATAAAAAAAATTAACCGATTTTTTTTACATGATTTTAAATAGGGCTCTCCAGGAGCTACAGGAATATCTGGAAAAGATGGTTCCCCTGGAGAAAGGGTAATTTTTATTTTGTATTTTATATCTTTTTGTTAATTTATTGAAGATTTTTTTTTTCAAAAGTTAATACTTTCTCAAGAAATCTTAATCATTATCAGAGGCCTTCTATTAATGTTAAAGATGATTAAAATATCTATATAATGAAGGTTTTCTATAATGATTTTTCATGCTTTTTTAAATTATCTATATATTTTTATATATTGACTCATATTATTCCTTTTTCATGTATTTTGTTTCTTTTTCAGCCTATTATATTTTAACTTTAATGGCTAGCACATTTCAGTAAATATTTCACCTGATATATTTATAAGGATTTTCATGAATTTTTGAATTCTAATTATTATTAAATGTGTTCTTTTTTAGGGCCCTTCTGGATTAGATGGAAAGCAAGGACCACCTGGACCTCAGGTTTAACATATTTTTCTCATTGGTCTCATAGAAAATTAAACTTGTTATTTTTTAAAGCATTTAAGTTTTATTCCATCAAAAATATTTATTACATTAATTTTTTTTAAGCATCCTATAATTGAAATGAGGTATTCCATTTCATAACTTAACAATAAATGCATATTGTGCAACGATATTTTTATTTAACTTATGTAGCTTACGGATTTATAACAACTGAATAGGAAAACTTATTTAAAATACCGACATGTCTTTCCAAAGTAAAACAAAATATACTTGAAAAAATTATATTTGTCAGAAATTGTGATTTAATTCTGCTTATAAATTGTAACTAATTCTTCAGTTAAATAAGTGAAACATACCCTGTACATTATCTTGGAGTTTCTTAATATTGCATTAATCTATACCTTAAAAATAGTACTTAAGTTTTAATTATTCTAAAGTTAAATCCAGGGGCGTAGCTACCGCCGTATCAATGATATGGGGTTCTTAGGGTGACCCCAACATGTATGAGCATAAAGTCATAAAATGTTAAGGAACCTCCGAAAAAGACCCACTTGAAGTTTTGATACAGGACTATCTCAGAACTTGCTAGGCCTGTGGTTAAGTCTCAAAATTCATGCCTTAATGTTGATTATAAAAATTGTATAACACTCGATTAATTATTTAAGTAAATCGAAATAAAATCTAACGATTTTCGAATCTTTTATTAACATAGTCTATAAGGGTTTTAAAAAAAAAATATTTTTTTAGGGTGCTCAAGGATTACCAGGATTAATAGGCTTGCCAGGAAATAGAGGAGAAAAGGTAATTTCCCCCCTTTTTATTACATGTTCTTTGTTTGCATTTAAAAAAAAAAGATTTTTCGTTATGTGCTTAGAATGTTTCCTAAATTGATAAAATATTTCAATACAGTTTTCTAATATTATGTAAAGTTTTTATTTAAATATTCATTCTATTTATGAACATATGTATATGAGGTTTATCCAGAAAATATTCATTCATATACTATAAGAAAAGTAAATATTTATTCTGAAGAATTCTGCAAACAATTCTCATAAAATGATAATTCCCCATGTCTTCAGTATAATACTTAAAACATCTTGTTACTTTCATGTTCTGTTTTTCATTTTTTGAACACAAGCAACTTGACTTTCAGTATATTTGTTTTTGAGTTGTGTAGATTCATGTCAAATTATAGCGTTTTAAAATATTTTAAATTAATTGCTATCAGAGTGAAACAACACATTAAATAAATTCAATGTTCTCTCGGTGAGCAACAGAGCTTGCAATGTAAAAAATAAGGTTCAGAGTTAAGTTTTCATGTCCCTGATTCTGAATACAATCAAACGCGTGTTGGAAACTCAAAGAAGACATTTGGTTAGGATACTAGCCGCTAGGGACGATTCCTGAGCTGTGATTTCACTGCAAGAGGAAGGGGCAGCTTTACTTCAACAACTCTTTGACAGTCTTCTTCTCAGAATACACAAACGGAATAAATAATGCACAGCAGTGAGGAGTGATCCTGTGACCTCTACTAGAAGCTGGATTTTTCTTGCCAGCCTCCTGTCACATGGACATTTCGGTTTTCTATCCATTTGTGCTCCAATCTAATTTTTTTTCGAAAGTTTTGTGTACTTTTCTTATGTTCTTACGATTTAGGTTATTTGTGTCATCTTATCTTTTCCTTGAAGTTAAACATTATGAAAACCGTCTCATCATTAATTTTTGCGCACCAGTGTATTTATGCATAAACAAGCTGTCTATAAAATAATATTTTTACATTTAATTTCAGATGCATATATATTTATTTATTTATTTAGGGTGACAGGGGTACTGACGGATTACCTGGATTACAAGGGCCTCAAGGTAGACGGGGAGATTCTGGTAAGGATGGATTATCTGGTTTACAAGGTGCTCGAGGGCCCCCTGGTCTAACGGGATCGAAAGGATCACCTGGACTACCTGGTGCTCGAGGTTTCCAGGTAATTAAAAGCTAAATAAAAAAAATATTTAGATGAATACTTCCAGTAAAGCAATATGTAGTTAGAATTATGTAAATACCATTAAAATTTCTCCTTTTTATGTATATAAGCACTGTATCTCAATATTTTAAAAATAGCTTCATATTTTCAGGGAATTCCCGGCTTAGCAGGAGCTGTTGGACAACCAGGAAAAAATGGAGAACCAGGTACTCCTGGTGCTCCAGGACAAATTGGATCCCAAGGACAGCGAGGAGAAAGGGGATTTCCCGGTGAAAGGGGCCCTGATGGTTTACCGGGTCCAATAGGAATCCGCGGGGAAACTGGTCCGGCTGGAAAGGATGGCGCTGCAGTATGCTAATTTTTAAATTTCTTTTTATCAAAAATAGTGTTACTTTTTTATTCTATTTGAAGGAATAATTAACATTTTGTCAATGAAAAGTGTTTTTCTCCAAGTATAATTCTTTTGGTAATTGTGGATGATTCAAGTTTTTAAGCTAATGTGTGGTTTTAAATCTTATATACACTGCCGGCCCTTAAATTGCAACACCACGAAGGACGGATGATAGGAACGTTAAATTCACATGAAAGGAGAAAGCTAGGATATGCAAATGATTAGCATTTAAAGTAGAAAGAGCTTCTCGAATGTATAAAAGACAAGTTACGCAGCGGATTTCCCTTTCGAAAATCTCATTTAAATGTTGGCTGTTGGCAGCTATGCTTCGCATAAAAATGAGACACAGTCGGCCAGTAAGTGTCGGATTTCGATATCGACAGGAACGAGTGCTATCAAGATTGCGGTTTACCTTTCTTAGATACTGCTACTTGCATTGGTTTGAATTCAACATGTCTTGCGAATATAGAATCGATGGGTTCAGGAAGTTAATACTAAAAGCTACATAGTGCATTTCCAGACTGAGCTAATGACTAGGGTGTGTAACAAGTCTGATATACCAGAATTTACCTGACAGGTTGCTCTAGAAACAATTGATGGCAACCCTCATACGGCATTAAAAATCTATAGTGATGGCAGCATGGGCGACGGTGGTATTTCTGGAAGGGGCGTGAACATTGATACACCTGATAGTACATTTGACATCAATATTAGGAATATTAACTACTGTTCTGTTTTTAGATCTGAACTTATTACAATTTATAAGGGATTGCAATTTATTGACACTGTTTCTGACCTTGTCTTCAGGGACATTTGGATTTTAACTGACAGCCGTGCTTCTATACAGCATCTTTCTCGTTGGACAACTGTTGGGGGTATGGCAAGTCTAAATATTCTGGATGTTGTGGTTAGACTTTCTTCTAGGTCCTGTATTTACTTCCATCGGTCCCCTCCTATATTGGATTGAATGGTAACGAGATAGCCGATAGTTTGGCCAAGTGTGCCACTGCTGACACTTTAACTTTTGCTGAACTCTCCTCTATTAAAAGGATAGAATTGAATTCATTTTGGAGAATACCCCATGCTCACCCTTGGTATTTTGGGGAAAAACCTCGTTGGTGTCACCAACTTAATATTCCTTGGTATCAGCAGACGGCTCTGTCGCGCATTTTTAGTGGCCACATCAAGTCTGACTTTTCAACAGGGCTGGAAAGTCTTTCCAGAGTGTCATAGGTGCGAGGCTGATCAGGCCTCTCCCAGTCATATTCCGAATTGTTTGAGTTTTACATATGACGGAACTTTTAGGAAATCCTATCTTATTTCTGGTTTTTTTGGAGATTTTTGGTTTTATGGAGAGCTACACCATCTGGGATAAAAAAACAACAAAAGCTACATTGGATCTCAACTGCCGCCTGTTACTAACACTCGAGAGGGCTCAGGTCTGTTTTGCAGGATTGTACAGCCACATTACGGACCTTGATTCAAAAAATGAGCTTGTTTGCAGCACAACAAGCATCCGCATGGACAATGTGACGACTTCTGGGGTAGTACAAACTCTGTGCATGATGACCGTTCTTGCGACTTCACTTGACACTTCAACTTACAGACGCGCAGTGACAGTGGTACCGCACCTGGCAAGACTGCGTATAGGAGTGGTACAACGCCGAGTTCCTGTTCTGCGAACAGCAGCATAATGGACGTATTCCATGTCTAAAATTGAGCGGAACTCACGCAGCTGGCTTGCATTCGATATCGTCTGCGTACCTTGTGTGATGTTATGATCATCCATTGGTACACAACATGAACACCTTTTTTCGTGTCGTATGTAATCTGAACAACCAGCGCTACATTTCTCAGACCGTACTGCCGATTGCTGTGCCCTATCTTCGATGACTCAGAGATGTCATCTTTCTACAAGATAACGCAAGACCGTGTGTTGCCCATGGCGGTGTTCGACTGTTGCCGTGGCCAGCATGTTCTTCATTCATAGAAATCTTCTGGTTATAGGTTGCTAAGAAGATTGGGCCACCACTGCCGAGTTCGATTGAATGCCTAACTGGGTTAGAGCTGTCTTAGTTGTGAAGCGGCATCCATGTGTACTTAGATCAGACCCTGTACATACCCAAATTTCAAATTTATTTATGTTTTCTTCTTACTGAGCTGTTTATGTGCAATAAGTAAAGTTTTGTTATTTGCTTTCCTTCCTGATGTTGCGGCTTTAATTTTATATCTAAAATCTCAATCGGACTTAATTATTTTTTATTTTTGCTTTTTTTTCATTGAATATTTTATTATATTTATTTGATTGTGTGAAGTGTTTTCTAGTTGTTATAGTTTATTCTTAAAATGTAATTCATTATCTTCCCTTTTGTTATTCACTCATGCATTTTGCATCTTTTTTAAATTAAAACGAATAACGAAACTCAAGCAAACGAACAGGTATTGGCTTGCTATTGTCTGTAAAATGGCTTTTTAAATTACGATTTTTGGCTCTTTGCGGCTTTGTTTATTCATGATTATTATGCTTTTCTGGGGGGGGGGGTGACTTATCTAAATGTGCATTCTTATTTCTATATTTTTATCCATATCCCCGGCTGCAATCGATGGATTTTCGGGATGCAAAAAACTTAGGCACGCATGTCATATATGATTATATGGCATTTGAAAGATCCATTGAGGATCAATTTGTCTCCGATATTCACAACGATATTTAGCTTTCGGTGAGAGCTTAAATAAAAGTTAATCCAGGCGTCAAAATTTGGAAACAAGAGGCACCACTAGATGGTGCAACCATGAAATGGCTCTCACATTTAGGGACTTGTAATGTCTGCAAAGACTGAGTTACAGCCCCCCATTCAAAAAATATATACAACCAAAATGACGCTCCAATTTATGAATTTTTTTTTTACCTCAAAGTTTTTAAATTTTTGTTGATATTGATTTTAAATTGTTTCATCCGTAAACTTTGTTTGTGTAAGTTTAAATTATGACTCATCTCTCATTGGAAAAACTTTTAAAAAACTATCTCATTAAACAGTCTTTTATTTTACAAAAGTTTATTTTTCATTAAATTTTATACTAGTAATGTTATTTATTTAAGTCATGCATAGAAAAATCAATTGTTTTCGAAAAGGATTAAGGACTTACCTTTAATTTTACACTTTTCTAGTTTTTCTTTCTCTTAAAGAAGGATTTGGATTGTAATTGAGTTTTAAGATACCCTAAATGTATCAACCAGTCTTTTATTGTATTATATAGAATTTTTTTAAATAAGTTATACTGAGATAATGTAGGTTTGAGGTTCAATAATAAAAGCAAATCTAAAAAATCTTTTTCTCAATTGCTGTTTATAAAATAACTTGTTTATTACTTATTTATCAATAAGTTAGAAATCTGAAAAGCTATCTTAATATAATTTTTTATTTTAATTATTGATGTGTAACCTAGTGTTTTGTTTGTTTGTTGTTGTGTGTATGTATATATATACTGGTTTTTTAGAATGACTTTAAATTCTCTATTTGTCTTGTTTCTTTTTCTTTACAATTATTAAAATTTACATTTTTTTAAACTCAAAATATTTCTTTGAAAGCATGTTGATGATACCAATTCATCTGTAAATCTGTTTATGGCTACTAGTAGATAATAGACCAGGAAGTTATTTTTCATATTTAATTTTATTATAAAGCACTGGAAGGGCTCTAAAATATTTTAAAATCAAAAAGCTGACTGAAAGATGATAGGTTCATGTTTAAAGGGACACATTTGCATTTTCAGTTTAAGAGCATGAAGTTATATATAGATAGAAGGTCTTAAAATCATTCTTGAATTTTGAATAGTTTTTAATTAATTAAACTTTAGTACAAAGATTACTTACTGAAACAGTTTCCATCTAATTAATTTATAAATTCAAAATTGATAATACAATTTTTTTTGTTGTTGTTTCTTGTACATATTAAATATTATTTTTTTTTTAAAAAATATATCTTAATAAATCTGAATATTAGTTGAATATATATTTTACTATGAACTAGGAATTTGTGTGGTTTTTATAAGCAAATCATGCGTTTATATTTTTATTGGTTATATAATGTTTGTTTAACTTAAATATCTTAAAATATTTTCTACTGCTAAATAATGTTATGTGTGGCAAACTGTACAATATTTCATTGTTGTATGATACTTTAGACCTTAAATAAATTCTAAGAGAATTTTATATTTTTAGGGTCCTAGAGGAGAGAGAGGTCCCAAAGGAACTGCTGGTCCTTCAGGATTGTTGGTACGTTTCTTTATATCCATGCAAAAAATCTACAATTTCTTTTCATTTAATTTTAAAAAATTGATCAATTTTGAATAATATTTTATCTTTCCTGTTTTTTTTTCTGAACATGGGTCTTTTGTTTTAAAAAAAGATACTTATTTTTAATTTGATATTTTCCATTCTGTTGCTTGTAGTTATAATCATAAAAAATAAAATTGATAATAATAATCAATAAAAAATTAATGCACAATGATAAATCTCATGCATTTCATTACAAATATTTATACAATTATTTTAGTTTCATACTTTTTAGATATTTAGTTAATTTTTTTTTGGGGGGGGGGGATTTTAGTTTCAGTAAAATGCGATTCAGTGCGATTTTTATTATTGTGGTCCTTAAATGAAACAAGTTCATCATTTTTTTATTCATCTATCAAAGTAATCACATTTCTTTAATGTTATTTGTCTCAAAGATGTTAGCATAAGATACACTGTAGTATGTAATAAAATAAAAATACATCATGGCAAACCCTCCTTCTTATCTGATAACCATATTTCTGTTTTCCTTCATTTTTCATTTTCTATAGTATCCTCTTATAGGGAGATATTATGTATTGTTCTGGAGAAGTTGTTTGAAAGCTTTTGTCTTTGAAATTTTAATTTCAGAATTATCTTTTAAAATTTTATTTTCACATTATTCTACAATATATATCAGATAATAAATTATTCATGTAAACTAAAGTTCATTTTTCTTCCATTTATAAAAGCAAAATGCTTTATACTAATTATTTTTCTGCTCTTTAAGGGTCTTCCTGGTCGAAGAGGAGATTTTGGGCCCGCAGGTCCAAAGGGTGATCGTGGTGATTCTGGACCCATGGGACCTGCTGGTGCACAAGGAAGACCAGGTGAACCTGGACCAATGGGCTTAGTAGGATTACCTGGTCTTCAAGGAGAACCTGGTGAAAAGGTATTTTTTGTTGAAAGGTTAAATACATGCTATAATATTCATATATTCCTTTTTGTTTTTAAAACTCTTCCTTTACTCTTTTTTGTATTGCAATTTTTTCAAATTTATAATTTTAAATACTTTTATGCATCTTAAAAGGGAGCAGTTGGACAAGTTGGTCCTCAAGGTAACCCAGGTCCTCAAGGTTTACAAGGAGAGAAAGGACAGCAAGGAGCACAAGGACAGCAAGGATTCCCTGGTCCAGTTGTAGGTTACTTTTTTAAAGAAAAAAAACACAAATAACCTGAACATTAGGATATTTTTACTTCATTAACACTTCACAATAATAATTTGGAATAAAATTACAAATAATGAACATAATTTCATATTCCTCTAAGTAAACTGACTTTGTTTTTTCTTTAGTTATCTATTAAAAAATTATAAATAATTAGTTCATGTTGTTTTTTCATAACAGGGTCTTCCTGGTCCAGTGGGTAGTAAAGGTGCTCAAGGATTAATTGGATCTAAAGTTAGTAAATTTTCTCTTGCATTGCATTTTCTAAAATGAGTTCTTTTATCTTATAGTTACAATAACATACTTATTTTATCATTCAAGTAAGTCAACTGTTTTATTGCAGCTTTCTCAAATTAATAATATATTTAAATTAAGTGTATTAAAATGTATTTAATTATTGATCTTCGCTCTTTTCATAAACATGTGTATATCATTTCAGTTGATTTTGCTATATATATTTATCCTATAATTTTTTTTATTCAGCTCATAAAAATATAGAATAATTTTCTTTTTTTAATATCATAGGGAGAAATGGGTGACATTGGACCCCCTGGACCTTCAGGACAACGTGGTGTACAGGTAAATTCTTGGCATTTTGTGATATTTATATAAGTATCTTTATGCTCTCTCCTTTGTGGGAAACAAAAAATAATATTGAAAGGAATCATATACTATGATAATTGGGATTGACCAAATGCAGTTAATGTTTTAAAATGAATATTCAGTGTTCAGTTTTATCTGTTGTCTGAGATAATGTTAATCTGTTGTCTTTCAAAGAATTTAGCAAAAGATTTTATTCTTGAAAATTTGTATTTCACTTACCAAAATTATTACTCTAAATTACTCGGCTTTTTTAAAATACCAAACTGTTTCTTTGTGTATGATGTTTATTTCCAATATATTTTATACATACATTCATATATCTTCCTGTCTTCCTTACTACAAAATATCTTCCTGTCTTTCCTTCAGAAAAAATGACGTGGCCGTGGTACCCGAGTGGTCTAGGCATTGGATCGTGGCTAGCGTTTCGTGAGTTCGATCCTAGTACCACTGAAGACCCGCCGTGTAGGGGAGCGATGCACGTAAAATCTGTCAAAAGCTCAAACGTCCTCCCATTGGTGTGGTGTGGTAGTTAGGAGAGGGGGGTGCCAGCTCAGGTGTCGTCCGCGTCACTTGACTATGGTTCAAAATTACGCGGACTGTCCCCAAAAAAGCCCTCGTGTAGCTGAACAGTGGGACGTTAATACACTCACTCACTCAGAAAAAATGACAGTACTGTATTCTCCAAGAGATGTACTTTTTCTCCTATACTAGTGAAAAGATGCTTCTGAAACTAGCATATCAATTTGTATTAATAGCAAAATTTCTTCAAAGATATTTTCTGGTCTATATATAAAAATTTTTGCAAATGAAGGGTAATATATACTGGAAAAATAATAGATTAAATGCTTGAATTCAGTAGAATACGATTATTTTGTTAATTGTTACAGGATAAACTAAAAACTGTTTTATCTTTTATTGATTATAAGCAATTTGTAATATTTACCTAAATAGTAGTCCAACCCTTCCTGAAAAACTAAAACATCCTTGTAATGAAAAAATTGTACCTCTACTTTGTACCCTTCATTTTCTATCAGTGTCATAACTTGAAAAACAATTTATTCAAAAAAGTATCCAACAAAAGAATTTTGGAAATATCTTCCAAACTAATACCTTTTATATGTTTTACAGCCCCATAGATGAAATTCCCTTTTGATAAAATCTCTGATATTTAATGATGAAATACTAATATTTCATAATTCTCCAACTCATTTTATGTGAAATATTTCTGTTGGCTCATTGGCCCAGTCATATTAAGATTATAGGAGACAGCTGATGCATACAAATCTCAATTTTCTGAAACAAATTTGTCATGTGTAAATAGTATTAACTCTTTGAGGGGTTTATAACTAATTTGTAAAATTTACATTAGTAGAATTTTTCTGTACAACAATTTTATACAGTTGTATCAAAATAATAGATGTGTTTTTTCTTAAATATTTTATCCTTCTACATTCATTCAACAATATTTAATTTAAGTTAGCCTCTTTGTTCTGGATTGTGGTTAATCTATCAATTGTTTTTTCAATATTTTTTTTTTGAGTTTTCTAAATCAAAATCAGTTATAATTCTTTATTTTAAAAAGAAATTTTCAAAAGAATTATATATTTGCATTTTTCAAGACTCATTATTTGAAAATATAATGTTTACATTCAACTATTTATTTCAGGGTCTACAAGGTCCTACTGGAGCTTTGGGTGCTAAAGGTGATGAAGGGAAAAAGGTAATGTTTTTTCTGTTGTTTTACTTATACTTTTTATAATTTGGAAAATTTTACCCCTTTTCCAACAAAAAGGCATTTTTTATATATTAATTTTTGTTTCATAATTTGCTTTCTGTACTTTGATTTTTTGGGTTTTATTGTTTCGCTAGTTCCAAAGGAAGTTTAAATTCTAAAAAGTTAAGTTTTATAACAGCTGCATTAAGAGATGTAGTAAGAAATGACCTAATTTGCTCTGAAAAATATAATTATAAATATATAGTGCTTTTTTTGTGAACGAATTTGTTTATTCCGTTTAATTATTAGAAAAGATATAACTTACTTGTATGCAGTATTCTGATTACAGCAGCAAGCAGTATAAATTTACAATAATTAAACAATATGCTTAATTAAATTGAAATTTTAAAATGCTACTTTAGTTCTGTATTTCTTTGCTATGAACCATCTTCAAGAATTAAGGGATTTTCTTTCCTAAATAGTATGCAAGATAATGTGCAGGAGTTATAGTAATGGTCAATATTGTGTTATGGGAATGTACTTCCACCAATTCAAAATGTTTTAAAGATATAAGGTTAATAATAATTAATCAATTAAATTAATTGATCCAATAAATTTAATCAAATATGATTTAGTATTCAGAAACTAAAAGAATGAAATTAATGATTTACGCTTTTACAATTTTACTCTTAGATCATCCAATTTTACTCATTTTTGCAAAACTTCTGTCATCTGCTTACTTTTTCTCTCCAATTGTTCTTAACGGTCGTTTTATATTCACAACAACTGGAAAATAAGTAGACGAAAACCATAGAGCTTGGGTGTCATTAAGTTTTTTAAAAAATTCATGAGGCTTGCCCTTTTCTTCTTGCATATCATACTTCGTTAGCTATTGGTTCATGTCTGATTCATAGTGCATTTTCATTTGAGGAAGAGTTTTTTGTTTTTTCTTCTGCTGTTGCTAGTTTCTTGAACTCAATTCATTTTTTTGTGCTTATTTACGTATTCGTACTTTTTCTGCTTTATATGGCCGAAAGATTTGTTTTTGTTGATTGTACTGCGTACCACATTGTCTGAAAAAGGAAAATATGGTTTCAAACTTATGAAAAATGTTATAAAAAGAAATTCGATGGTATTACCTCATCCCTAAAAGAGAAAAAAATATATGCATTTTGTGACGTAAGTTGTACTAACATGCATTCTTGCGTTGGCCGATATGCTATTGTCCATCATGTAAAAACTATCAAGCACGTCGTAACTGATCTGCCAGTTCTCTTTAACGAAAATTTTTGTCTGATACTACCGAGCAGTACAAATGTGGAAGTACTAAAACATCTGTTGTTTTTAGTGAACTAGCTATTATTTGGGAAGAATATATACACACACACACTGATTCAATCTGTGTGTGTGTGTGTGTGTGAAACAAGATTTATTTGCTGCAGTATCTGATGGCAATAATGATACGATCTACAAATTACTTACTTTGTTCCTACATAATGTCTAATTCAAAGTAGCCTTTTTACAATTCCAAATTTTACTGGGAATTCCATTGAAGTACTAACTTACTCATTATAAATGAATTCGAAAAAGTATGGGATACTTTTTAAACATTTAGTTTTATTTATGGCAGATAATGCTGCACCAATGCCAAGGGAAATATGGAGTATATTAACTTTAAAATAATGATTTTTTCGTGTCATTTGAAACATTTAACATTAGAAAAGAGTGTTACTTTTTTACCTTTAAGAGTTGATGAGATACTCATAGGTATATTCTACTGTGTATTAAGTTTCAAAGTTTGATCAATCAAGAAGCCTCAAAAATTTTAAAGCATTCATGTTCTCCTTGGTTATTGCCCGATTGTAGTCTTGATTTCAATTTCTAGTCATTAACTTCTTTATGTGTAATAGCCCTCATATTAAGCCAACACAAAATAACTTTTTCTCTAAGTTATTTTCTTATATTATTATCTTTAATGTGGAAATTTTCTTTGCATTATTTTAAATAAATATTTTTATCATGCATTGTTTTATAAAATGTTGTTAATGCTTCATTTTTAAGAATTTTCTTGAAATGTCGATCACGCTTTATTTTACACTTTGTCATTTTCAAAAGTAGGCAAGTATATTTTTTTACTTCATCAAAATATCTTTTCAACTGAATTTCAAATATTTTAGGGTCATGCTGGATTCCCTGGAACACCAGGTTTACCAGGAACTGCTGGCGTGCCTGTAAGTTTTTTTCTTTATTTTAAAGCTTTAAACCTATTGCATTAATTTTAGTGTTTCTTCCTAAAATGCCATGCTATCTTAACGTTTATATTTCTTTGTAAAACAAAATTTTTTTCATCAAATATCAGAAAATTAAAAAATGCATTTCTTTTATCAAATATTTTTAATTATCTGTTAGAATATCAAACTGAAAAAATTTTCTTCTAAATGCATGCTCACAAATTTTTTATTTGAGTCCCAGTGACACACATTTTTTAAGCGGGGGGGGGGGGTTCGAGGATGCCTAACTGCTATCCTAAACGTTAAAGAAGTAGATACTGTTTTATGAAAGGATAATGTTAGCATTTTTTATATGTGTTTTATACCTAGTCAGGAATTGCAAGGAACAATTCTATGCTGTGGGGCAAACATGAATTTTTCATGGTTGGAAGGGGGTCCAGGGTCGAAAGTTCACCATTATCGTATCATACCCCAGTACGCTGCTAAACATATTTTTTTGATTTTATCGATTGTCGGGAACAAAAAACAGTAAAAAATAAATTATTGAATAAATAATTAGCATAAATTAATTAGAAATTTTTAATTAATTTTTACACACTATATGTATAGTTAGGAATATAATCAATAGAAAAAAAGGCGATGGGAGTGATCTGAACCCTTGGACCCCCCATTGTTTGCGTCAATGATGAGTGTTATTTTCTTTTACGTTCCTTATAGAGTTATGTGTATGTATTATGAGTATATATAATGAGTTTAAGTAATATATATATTGCTTATTATCTCTCTATGTGTTATCTAAGTTTTCTATTAGCTAATTATTAATAAATGTTGACAAAACCTAAAGGTTATTTTTACTGAAAATATATCACCTGTGTTTTAAATAATGTGTTGGAAGTTGAAAATATAATTTATAATATTAGTCTTAAAGATTAATCACATCTCACAAAATTTGAAAGTGTTAATTTGGAATGATTGCTTCTCAAAAGATGATTCTTAAAGGTTTGAAAATTTTTTGCTTAAAAATCTGGTAATATTTCAGAATGTTAAATGTGCTGAGAATATGTATCTTTTTTAATCTCTTCTGCTGAGTCATTCAATAAAGTTTCTTTTTCAATGGATTAATTCTTTTAAATTAGTTGATATTTTTAATGAATGATTCTTACGTCGTAAAATTTTCTGATATTTTATTTAACCATGTGAACTTTTCAGGGAAAACAAGGTAATCCTGGAGTTCCAGGTTCCCCAGGAGCACAAGGTTTTAAGGTCAGTTATATTTTATAATGGAATCAAGTTTTCATTTTAGTGTGAAAATAGTAAGAATATTTACATAATTGTTTTGATTCTCTTAATAGGGACCAAAAGGTGATTCAGGAAGAGCTGGAACTCCTGGTCCTCAAGGAACTCCTGGCATTCCAGGATTTCCAGGTGCAAAGGGTGATGCTGGATCTGAAGGAAGACCAGTAAGAGCAAAATCATTTATGAAATTTTAATATAGCAAACTAGGCTTCACTAGTAATATATTCATGGTTTTGTGTATATGTTTATTTACACAGTAAACACTACACACACTTTGCTCATTCAAAATTGTAGGCCTTTCTAAATGATCAATGTTTTCCAATTGTTATATAATTATATATAAAATTTCAAATTTTTCCTGTATTTATATTTTTTTCTATCTAACTTATGATATTACTTAGCTTTCTATGTGATGCTTGTTTTGATGGTAACATAAACTCTTTGTCACACACACACTCACATAGTCTTATATTTTGTGTTTTAATATTTGTAACTGTGCTTATTTAGTATGAGTAATAAAGTTATTGTGTTAGCAGCCACTGAACTTTATTCAGTAACAGTTTACAGTTCTGCATTATAAATTAAATTTTCTGTAGCCAGTGCTGAATCCCTTTGGATAAACTTAAGTCACTAAGTAATACTATCATTCAAGACTCTATTGAATATAGTATTACAAAATTTGATTTAGATATTGCACTTTTATACCATCAGTTAAACACAAGATTATGACTGATAATGTAAATAAAATATTTCCTTATTTTGAATGTGTAATATCTAAACTGCTTACTTTGAATTAGACTTAGATTTCCCCCACTTATATTGAAAATTAATTTTCATTAAAATAATGTTGTATTTTCTATTAAGGCTTTGTTGGGACATCAGACATTCATAATCCTCATTTCAGTGTATATTTTGTTACAGCACGGTTTAAAATATCCAATGTTTACAATAGTAGAATTGTGTAAAAGTATTTTACATTTTAAAAAGAAGATATTTTTCATTAGAATAGACTATTCTTTTTCTTTGCTATGGCAACCAGCATTGCTATAACCATAAGAAAACAAAATGCTTATGTGATACTAAGAAAGCTGTAAGCATTAATCAAAAATAAAAAGCTATATGAGCTGTTATTTAAAAGACTTGTATCATTCAAGATACAACAGCTCTCTTTTATTTATTTAAGCTGTCTGTGTTTCTCCTGCTTTGTAGAATAATGCCTAGTGAAAAGTTACTTTTTAACCCATGAAAGATTTTAGTGGAATAAATCATGATCAATAAATATTTTTAGTGAGTGAGTAATTTTATAAGTTATCCTAGAAATTCATTTAAATGGTGAAAATATAATGTACTCTAGAATAATTTTTTAACCATTCGTTGCTAATTTTAAAAAAAGATAGAGGCAGATTAAAATTATTATTTTATTTATACTTAGATCATTAAATTCCACCATTACTTTAACATTGCTAATTTAAAGTTTACTTCCTAACATTGAATTTAATACTAGTTCTTAGTTTGTGTATTTATAAGAAATCATGTTCTCCATTGCTGATTACATTCAATTGATTTTCTTTTCTTTAACTGTAGGGGCCTCAGGGGCCTCCTGGTCCACATGGACCTTCTGGTGACAAAGGTCCTCCAGGCTTACCAGGTCTACAGGGAAGAACTGGTCCACAAGGAATAAAAGGTCCACAGGTATGATTGATAAACGACATTATTATTCTAAGACATCTATTTATGTATATTCTGATTTTATAGAATTATTATGCTTGTATTCGTTTTTTTTTTTTTAATTCTTACTTACATTAATATTTTTAGTTATGCATCTTTTGCATGAAATTTGTTTTCTCACTTTTACTCTGTTTTGTTAAGCACATGTCTGATGCATTTTAAATATGCTCATTTGATGTACAGTAATAAACAACTACAAAGCTTTTAAAAATAGCATTACTAAAATCATCAGTATCATTAACTTTCATGAGATATAACTTTCAATCCTGTACATTTTTCTGTGAAATTATAACTTCTAATCTTGTGAGAGTAAAAAAAGGGGAAAAAATTCCAAAGAAGCTAAACAACAAAATTTAGTTTCTTATGTTATAAGTGCATGTAGTATTTCTGTAAAAGATAACTTTTTATGAAGTAATGTGCAACAGTTTTTATATACAAACAAGTATTCCCCAATTATATTGCATGGATCTCAAATTATTAATAACGTAAGTTTTTGGCTAAATATAATCGCTAGTCACCCCGTTTTCTACTTTTAATTTTTCTTATCATGCATAAAAGTGTAAATAAGTAGTAGAAGAAATTGGGGAGCTGTGTATTTAAAATAATTTATTACCTCAGGGTGAAAGAGGCCCTGAAGGAAAACCTGGACATGATGGAAATCCAGGGTTGCAAGGGTTACCTGGTCAACCTGGACCGCTTGGTGTGGCTGGAGAACGTGGACCAGAAGTAAGTTTTTTTCTCAAAATTACTTTAAAAATTCTAAATAATCATTTATTTTTATAATTTAATACAAAATTTAAAAATTTTTTTATTAAGTAAGCAATGTTAAAAATTCACTGTTAAATCTTAACCTATAAGCTTTCTATGTAAAACTATTTTCCATCAAGCATTTTTATTTTTATTTACTTTCAAAATTATATTTGTTTCCAAGATGTTTTAATGACTACGCAGTTGCATAATATCTTTTAAATATTTTATATCATTAAGGAGAATGTGCTTTTGATATTATTGAAATTCGAAATGAAAAAAGCATCTTCTTTAAGCATCTTTCGAAAAAATTTCTATGCTTATTACCAATATTCTTTTCTTTCTAAAAGTTTTGCATCCAGTTTTATATATTTAAAATTTTGTTGGGCCTTCAGTTGAAAATTTAAATTTTTAATTTCACAATTTATTCAGTCTTTGACATGTTTTCCCTCTTAATATTATTAAAAGTTTCTTATGTTTAAGATATATGTTCTGGTTTCCAAACAAATTATATATTTACAAAAAAAGAACGTAATTTTAACAGTTCAATATAATTCATGTGTCTAAGTTGACAAAAGAACAATATTTTCACATAGATTATGGTACACAGGTAAGATAAATGAAAAGTACTGTAGCTAATGTCAACTCGAAACTTTATTAGTTCGAAATAGAGATAGCAAATTATATTTATATACATTTTAAGAATTTTTCAGAATTTTTGAAAGTTCTAGAAATTAAACAGTATGTAGCAAAGAGATATTCTGGAAAAACCGAGCTATTTTCTTTATTATTGCCTTCACTAAATTCCGATCTAAATGTCTTCCATTTACATGCAAATACAATACCACTTGACCATGACAGAGAAAACAAGTTTTCCTGATATGTGTATATACATATATATGTTGTCCTCAATTAACATCAAAAGATAACAACAAAAAGTAAATAGAAAGTATAGTCTTTGCCATGGTTATGTCTGGAAATCGGAATTACTTGGTGTATCGAAAAGATTTTGAACTATCGATTAACTGTTGAATTACAAAGGCTGGAAGATAGCAGATTAGAAGAAGGGTAAGGTAGTCTTGTTGATATAACCAGGCTTTAAATATGAGCCGTTCTAGGGTCAGTAAACTTCGCTAACCTTCTTATTATCAGTTTTGTCTTCAAGAACCTTCCACTTAGGAAGTGGTAAAATTGCAAAGACTGGTGTTTGCTGTTGTGTTATCTAAATACATTATATTTACGTAGAACAAATTGGAATTTTTTCATTGTGTTGCTAGAGGACCGATGCCTACTTTTCATCGAATTCTTCTCATTGAATGGAGCAAGTAAAAAACTAGTTTCAAAGTCAGTTGGTAGCTATGCTTTTTAAAGACGAGTTCATACTTAGCTAACAAAGAGATTTTTTAAAAAAACATTTATTTATTTATTTGATATGAAGAGAACATGTCTCATGCAATTTTTCTTTCAAACTCTTGAGATGAAGTTTCATTTTAAACATAAAGAATCATACTAAAGTTATCAATTCTTAAGTTTAATGTCACACACAAACGTAATAGCAAGGAATTCGCTTTGTAGCTCAATAAGGAAGAATGTTTTCATTATTTAACATCAATTGCAAGAAATGAAGCACGAAAGAGTTTATCCAATAAAATATAATCAGTGGGAAAATTTATAAAGGTATATTGTTATCTTTCTATAAACAACACTGTGTGACCTATAGAAGAAATTCATGTTAGCATTAATTGATGATAAAACTGAATTTTAATTTGTGTAAAAAATATTGATATAACTAGTAACACATGATTATAAATATAAAATATTCAACGCGGATTCTTGAACTTCAGATCATTGAATATTTTTTGGTCATTATAAAAAAGGACTGAGTAAGAGTTACTGCTATTCCTATAGTATATTTTAAATAATCATAAAAAAACATTAATGTTTCACAGCTGGTTGTTTTTTTTTGCTTAGCGAATCATATTCTATTTTGTAGACTTGTGCTTTTCCAGTCCTAGAAACTTTTTTTTCTATTTTTGTTCTTATAATAATTTGAAAACAAACTTATTATTTAGATTTCTTTAATGCTGCATTTATAGATTCAATACCTTAAATTTTGAAAGTACCCATATCTAAGTTAGAAATTATAGCTATTTTTGTGATTCTTCTTGTTTCTTAAATTCAAAGTATGTTATGATAATATCTTCTTTTTAATACCTTGTTTTTTTATGATCTCTAAAAAAAATTTCAACTAATTGACTGTGTTTTATCAAGGGATCTCCAGGAAAAGATGGCCCACCTGGAGCTCCAGGACGAGTTGGAGATAAGGGACCATCAGGACCTCCTGGATTACCTGGACCTACTGGCTTACCTGGGCTTCAAGTATTTATTTTACTTATTAAATATTATGCTATACACTGTTACGAAGATAGAATTCAAATATGGAAGCAAAATATTTTATTATTATAAATACCTTTTCCACTAATAATTGTTTAACCTATTGCTATTATTGTAATAACTTACTTTCTTTGAAGAATTATTTTTAAGTTTTTAAGAAGCTGTATTTTTATGCATGAACAAATTTTTAAAAAAATACAATATTTCCAATGTTTATTAATTTGTTTAAGGAGGAATTTCATCACTGATTAAAAATTTTATGATGAAAAAAATTGTAAACAATGGGGTTTAGAAATATTTATACTTATCATTTTCGATAGTATATTGTAAGATTTAACTGTGCGCATTCAGGTGCCATCTTGCGTTCTGTAGAAACATTTAGGAGAATTAAAACCATGACTGAATTGTTTTTATCTTTAATTGCCTATGATAATAATGTATTGATGTATGATTTATGCTGAACAGTAACTGAACTGATGAAAATAATTTTATGAGCTTTTTAAAGCTTGTGAGTAATTGGGGTTTCTTTTCTTTTGCAAGTTTTATAGGAAATGTTATAAGTGTATGGGTTAAGTCAGTACAAATTTTAAAATGTCTTTATTTTCTAACTACTTGTGCTAAAATGATTATATTATTTAATATTTATAATTACATGTGAAGTGTTCATTTTGATACTGATATGAATTTTTTATATTTGAAAATAAAAATAGAGAAAAATCGTGTATCTGAATATATGTAATGTTTTCCAAATCGAGTATCCAAAATATCCAAAAGTATGGGTGTTTTTTCTCTCACTGAAACTTCTAAAATGTTTCCTCATTCATGTTATCTTTTAAAATCTTGTTAGTAAAAGTGAATAAGAGTTATTGAGCTATTTTCTATAGTATTTAATTTAGTTTACAATAATTGAAATACCAAATAACTAAAATTTAGTTAGTAAATTTTTTATATTTAATTCAATGCGACTTACTAATAAAATCCCATTTAGATGTATTTTATTTCTGCTCAATGTGCCATTTTTTTTAATTCGCTGTGTACCATTCAAAATTGTAGGAGCTATCACTTACAAAAACCTCATGTTAATTTATATAAAATAACCCTGAATGTCATAAGGTACAAGTTAGTTCTTTAGATACCATGACTTTAGAAGATATTCATCTTTTTATGTATAATGTTCTTAGTTATCCCTCTCCAATAGATAAAATAATAGCAATACTTTTATTTCAAATTTTAATACCTAATTCATTTAGGAAATATTTATGTCTAAACTATTAAAGAAATCAAATGTGTGGGTTTGTTACACAGAGTTTAATTTTTAGGTTATTTAGATGTACAGATTAACTTTTGGAAAGTTATCACTCACTTTTTTTTTGTTTTAGGGTGTCCCTGGGCCTTCTGGACCAACAGGTTCTCCTGGAGAAAGAGGTGCACGAGGAGAAAGAGGTATCCAAGGTCCACCAGGACCTCAAGGTCAACCTGGTGTACCAGGACCAATCGGTTCTACTGGTGATAAAGGCCCTAAGGGGGACATTGGGTCTACTGGTGATAAGGGCCATAGAGGTTTGATGGGCTTACAAGGACTTCCAGGACCAGTGGTAAAGTCTTTCTGTAGTCTTTTTTTACAGTTCATTTGTGCAAATTGTGTTGAGAGGAATTGATTGCCTTTTTGTACATTTCTTAGGTTTCAAAGTTATATTCAAACTGTCATACACTTTTACAATAATTTTGTTATAATTTTTAAATTTAAAAAAATAGAAAATATATAAGCATTTTACTTTTTCTGCTTTAGTATTTTTGAACTCATTCTGTATTTTTTTAATTTCAAAATTATTAGTGAATATATGTAATTACAAAACATTACAAAAAAACTAAAAATTAATCAATTATCAGGAATTAGCAAAAAGTATTTCCATTACTTTTTAGCTGTTTATATGTATATATATAAATTTGAAAAATTTTAACTCTTTTGATTTATTCTAGGAAAATTTATTACTTTTTAATGTCATTTTAAATATTTGTTACCATATTTTTGTAACAGATTGAAATAACAGATATATAAATTTAAATAAAATTTTTGTTGTGCTTCGCAGTTCATGCATATTATTCATGGTAATTCTATCCTGACACATAATTTTTGAAATTATAATTTAAATATTTATTATGTTTACTCATCTACTTTCTAGGGACCTCCTGGTGATAAAGGTATGACTGGAGAACCTGGTCCTCCTGGGATGAAGGTATGTTTTGTTCACCATACATTAATTTTCTTTTAATACCAAAAGACATGATAATTACTAGTAGTATTCTAATATACTTTCATTATAAAGTGCACTACAAGCTACGTTGCTAAAAATACTAGCTTACTTTGTATTAGATATTTGCATCATATGATTTATTAGGTTCTTTCGTAATTATTTGCCGTAAATGATACACGAAAAAACATGAGTAACAAAGGGGAAAAATAGATTTTATTCTGCAAAGTAACTATTATCGGCAGCCAAATACACTTCATCCAACGAGTTTTGGGTGAGAAAATGCCATGGTGGCAGAAGTCGGCGTCACATTGGTCAAAGAAATAACAAAAACCCTAAATCAAAGCATCCTAGTTCGGGAATCGTTTGTCCCTCATAAACCTGTCCAACTGACGAAACATGTGATAATCAGTTACCGCTAGGAATGGAGAATAAGATGGGTGCGGCAGAAACTCATACCCCAACTCCTGGATCTTTTGCTGGCTACTAGCTGAGACATGAGGTTTAGCTCCATCATGCAAGGGTATGGGAAGTGTCCTATTGACCAGTACTGGTTTGATGCAAAGTTTCCTGTGGCATTCACCCAATTCACAATGGTGCACGACCGTATTATTGGTCTGGCCCCTGGGAGGAGTTTATAATGGACCACAGTCTTGGTGGTTCACCAAACGAAGACTAGAATTTTCTATGGATGGAGATTTGGTTTTGGGATCTGTTTCATAGGCTCGGTTTTATGCAGCCTCTGTACCTTATGCTTGAAATAGTCGTACAACACCTATTTTTCATCCACAGTCAGGATACAATGCATTAATGGCTTTCTAAGCTCGCGCTTCTGATTCTTCCGGTGCCGCACACGCTGTTCCTTTGTTTTTACATGTGGTACCCATGTTTCCAGCTTTTTCACCATGCCCATTAACACCAAATGTCGAGAGATTGTCTGTGGTGATACAGAAAGTTCGGTTCCTGGCTGTCGCACCACTGACGTAGATTGGAAATCGATTTTCTGCCGTAAGTGATCCCCATAACACCGCACTATATGACTGGCTCCAAGCTAATCCTCCGTCTCCATATCGCCGCTGGGAAAATTGACAAACAATCTAGACTGTTCTCTCACTTATCGTTCCGACACTCCATGCTTTGTTGGCGTTGGCCACTGTTGCAGGCAGCTGCCGAATGTCCTAGCCGGAACTCGTGCTGAATCACGATTCGCACGTTGCATATCTCCATCACCTCTTAAATGTTTCCAATGCTTTTACTATTATTTATATAGTATGTGGAGTTTTCCACTTCATGTTGTAATGTTGGTTAGTAGTGCATCACTACTGAACTGGTTGGTACGATGCATAAAAGTTGCCTATATCAATTGCGGCCAATAATTATGGAACAACTTAATAGATTTAGATGAAATTTCAAAACTATTTATTATAATGAATTTCAAAGAAAATAATTCAGTGTTTTTGATGATTCTATAGTTTTCGCGCAAAACTTACTCATAAGATTAAATGATTTTTTAATGAACGTGGAAATTTCTAGAGACAAAATAGATGTAATATTTACAATATAATTTTCAGTTATATGCAATCGGATGGTATTAGAGATATGGTGCCATAAAACAGTAATACAACGAACTTTTTCACAAATGAAAGCATCTGCATTTCAGGTGTGAATAGTTTTATAATACAACAATTTTTGTCTTCCTAATCTATGTGTAACGAGACAAGAAATGTTAGGAACAATTTTCTTTATTAAAGGCAACAAAGTAAAATTCATAACACACACAATTTGGTACAGTTGTTCTAGTTTTACCATGTTTCTCTAGATTGCTTCAAATTTTACAGAAAATTTCATATAATAGGATATAGTTGCAGTCTAATAAAATATGTGTAATTGTATCAGAAAAAGACGTTAAGATTCTTATTATAAATGAGCATTGTTTTTAATCATGTCTAATAAATGATGCAATCATCATGGTAAACTTAAATCTAGACAGCATTTCTTGAAAAAAATTTAAAATCTGATATTTGAATGTTGCCTGTATATATTTGTTACCAATTTCTCTATTAATCTACAATTGCAGTGCCATTCTTTGTCAAAGAACATATTTTTTTACCACCTAGAATTTACTCATGTTCTTAAAGATCATTTTTTCAAAGCATTATAGTTTTCTTTCTATTTACATGAGTTGTGGAATTTTTGTAATAGGAATATTTTTTATGTGTTATGCATAAAATAAAAATCTAATCTTAAAAATATTAATGCACTGATTTGGGGGAAATTAAGTATTTTTTTTTTTACTTTGAGTTAAGATTATCAGTCTAATTGTACTTAACCGAAATTCAATGCATTTCAGCAGTTTTGAAGAGCAAAAATGTAATCTCTGTTTATTTCCCTTATTGATAAGGGATATGAAGTACAGCCTATAACTCATTTTTTAAAATTTCTGTAATAGACTTAACATACTTCTAAACCTTCAAATAATAAATGCAATCCATACTCATTTTTAGTTGGAATTGAGCCAAAGTTATTCGTGATGATCTTTAGATTTGTTATGGTCCCTTGTTCAAATGGGTAATGAGAGAGAGAAAGAAATTTATATTTGTATTATACTAAATTTCAGTGTTAAGATGTGTAAAATTATTTTTATTATATATTTTATGTAATTATTAAGATTACAATATTATTTCTTTGAAAATCAAATTTATCTTCAAATGTAGTTTTTTGAATCCACTTATATTTCTAGCAATTGTTTGTCAAAGAAATTTGAGAAAGTCTTAGGTAACTTATGTCAATTATCTTTAATAATGTTATTTTTGGTTTATTAACAATTATGCTTGTTTCTTGTCTTTTGTCAGGGTCCTGCTGGACCTAAAGGGCCTATTGGCAACCCTGGAAATCCTGGTCTCCAAGGAATAATGGGTCTACCTGGACCCAGAGGCTCCAATGGAGAATCTGGAAGAGATGGACCTCCTGGACTGACAGGTCCACCTGGTCCCCCAGGCCCACCAGGTCCTGGCTTTCAGTATGATGCTGCTGCTTTAGCAGCTTTAATGTCACAAGGGCAAGTTAAGGTAAAAATATATATAAATACCTTTTATAGATTAATTAACTATAACATCTGAAAGTAATATCTCATACTGACAAGTTAAAGTTTATATGCAAGCAGGTATTTATTTCAAACATTTCTGTGAAATATTTAAATATTTTAGCTGTATTAAAATTGAGACTAAAAGATTTAAAGTATTCCCAAAATAGGATAGTTTATTTAAAGAAATAAAATGTTAAGATTTTTTTGTAATGTAAATTTTATTTTTAATGTTTAAAATGCTAACTATTAACTTTAAATTAATAGTTTTAGTTTAAAATTTTTATCAGATGAAAAATTTGAACTGAATAACAGAGCAAATATATAAAATTTTTATCTTTAAATATAAATAATCATATTAAGAAAGAAGATTTTACCTTATGTTCAGTAAAGAACTTTTAATCATAATATTTTATTAAAAATTTTTTTCTTTCTTGGCTTTGATTAATCTTTTAAACGTGGTTTTGAAGTAGTTTAGTAAATTGATAGTATGTTTCCAATTTTTCTCTTTTCTTTTATGCTTATTTTGATATAAAATTTTAATATGCTTAATAATCAAGGATTAATAATGTTAGTAATCAGGAATTAAACTACACCCGCGTATTTCTTGAAATAAATTTGATATTAATAAATAAACAGGGCATATATTGACTGGAGCTGAAGTTTTTCTTTTTTGTAGCCACTCCTTGCAGTTCGCAATATTCAAACAGCAATATCAAGCATCACTGTTTGAGTCTGTTTTTTCATTCTGGTCTTTATAACCATGATTTGAAAATGCAGATGTAACCTTTTATTTGTAATCCAAAATCAAACATACTTTCCTCTTCCAAGTTATCTTCTCTACTGATAATTGTGTGCCATAAAAATAGAGTTACATTCTTATTGTACTCTAGCAGTAAAAATATTAAAATGCATGAAATATTGCACTATGCAATCCTTTTCAAAATCTCTGAAGTGCATACAATTTTGAAACATTTCATATATTTTCAGCAAAAGCTTGTCCATTAGGTCATATAATAAATACATTTCTTTTAATTCGCTATGCATTCAGTTAAATATTGTATCTTTCAACTGTTTGCTTTTAATTTTAAAACTTTACTTGTATATTACTAGTCTACTAGAGTATACTTTCAAAACACAAGTTAAAGGAATGCATATTTAATTTACAGATCTTTGACACAATTCCTTCTTATTGCCGAGACAATATTTTCAGTAATATATTTACTTTTTTTAACAGTGCCATTTTAATTATACATTCTTTTTTTATACTTCCATCAAAATCATGTACTTAAAACGTTTATCTGTTTTAGAAAAAGATTTTTTGGGGAATTGAAAGAGATGTAGTTAAACATAAATCATAACTTCATAGTGCAGATTATTTTTTATTTCTTATTTTGATTTAATTTCTTTTTGTATTCAAAGAAATCTAAATATTTACCTTGCATAGAAAGCAAATAAGTTGAATTAAACCAAATTAGTAATGAAATGTAAAAGTATATTCATTTCAAGTTTACTAATTTGAGAGGGTTCCTAGGGTCCTGATCCTTTATATGGAGATCAACCTGACCTCTCATCTGCTTCTGAAGAAGAAAAAAGAGAACTGATTTTTAAATTCTATGAAAAATTGGTGAAAGATTACAGGGAATCAAAAAAGCCGACTGGAACAAAAGAATTTCCAGCAAAAACATGCAAAGATTTATCTGAAGCGCAACCAGACCTTCCAAGTGGTATGATAAGCTTTTGTTTATGTCTTTATAATATATTATTTGTTATTGTTCTATTTTTTTAACAAAAAAATTTATTGAAAATGACATTTCTACTTTTAAGAAAAAAGTGCTTCTTTTGTGATTTATTTCCTTTTTTAATGTCTTTTTTAGCTGTCTTCTGGTGAATTTGGTGCACTTTATCCCATAAGAAATTCTCTCAATGTTATAAACTTGTTAGCTTGTAACACGTATTCCTGTTATTGTTATATATCCTTAATATTATGGAACATGCAACAAATGTATAGGTTTTTGTTTGATACATAAAGACAGAATTTTAAAATCATTATAAATAAATTGTTTATTTATTAAAAAAAAATTAAACGAACATTTTACATTCATGTTATGATTTGATTAAAAGACTTATGTCTGTTCTTGAAATTATTTTATTATTTTATGTTATGAGATTTATTGGTTTAATATATTCTTTCAGGAAAATATTGGATTGACCCTAATGGAAACAATCGCAATGATGCTATTGAAGTATTTTGCAATATGGATTCTAAAGAAACATGTATAATACCTGATCCTAATGAGGTAAAGCAATTAACATAATGCTTAAATGTATAATTAGTTATGTGTTTGTTTTTTCATAGTATGCCTTTTGTATAAATTCTCATCTGCTAAGAATAACTCAAAATTGTTGGGAAAAATGAATTTTTTCCAAGAAAGTAATGTAAATACTTGTAAAGAAATGGAAACTATGAGCTTCAGAGTAGGTTTATTTCAGAAACCTGAATAATTTATTGGAGACTTTATAATATTCTTCCATGAATCTGTTCATAGCCTGACTTTATTATGTAATATGATCTAGATTAGGTATATATATTTTCTCTGAAATTTCCTGAAACTCATTTCTTCTGGAATTTTTTTACTTAACCACTCAAATTGTGCTTTTTCGTTGAATATGTAGAATTTGATTTCCTTTTATAAAATTTTAGTCAACTATTAATATAATGCATGCAACCCTTAATAGAATGTGTTTACATGATGGTGACTTCACTGGAAAATCGTTTCTCATTGTGAGTTCAAATTACCTTGCAAGATTTCAAGTGGAAAGTCTTGTAACACAAAAGGAAACAAAAGTGATTTCCAAAAGACATCCATAGCTGTGTATAGCGATACGTAAGATCCTTTGTATCAGTAATCGAGAACGTCTGTTTTCACCAGTAAACACTGCTCCTATTCATTTAAAAATTATATAGAATCCCAGCTTAAGAGGCTAAAAATCCATTGACGCAAACTTTTCTCCTTATTTGCATTAAGCTAAAAATATTACTTTTTTCTAGCCAGTTAAATAAAACAAAATTGACTATGGAATTTTAAGCAAATTTTTTATATTATTATTATTAGTTAAATATAAGATATATACTTTTATCTATTCCATGTGAATTCAAATTATTCAATTTTGTTTGGGTAACATTATATTAATTTGTGTACTTGTGTCTGTAGCTACCCTACAATTTATGTAATCAAAATAATTTCAAATTATAAGTTTTCTAAAAAATAATAATTTATTACTCTGCTAATTTTTTTGCTTAAATATTATATATGCATTTTACATTTTGAAGCTTATTCTAATATTCAATTTTTCTCAATATTTTTAGAAAGTTTTCTAATATAGTTGTTTGTATAGTTGTAAACAAATATAAGTGTCATTTATGTTATATGCAGGAAACAGTGTTGAAACATGAAACTCATTAAAAATATCCAATTTCATAACTGTAATAGTGTTATACGTGTTTTGTCAGTTTTATTTGTATTTCAGATTTGAATAATTTTTTTAACTTTTCCTTAAATTCTGATTTTAAACTAAAAATTTATATTTTACTCAAAAGGAAATTTTATCAAGGATTTTACACATATATCGCTCTTACAAAAGTTTTATTTTCTTATTATGCAAGGAATTCATATTTATAAGATTTGAAGCTAAAAACTTAAAATTTGAAGAAATTAATATAGTTGTTTTAGTGCTTAAAGTTGCTGAAAACTCACATTCAAAGCCTATTTTACTCCACATATTTAATTATTGTTATAATTTTGTTCAATTATATCTTAAGTTTAATTATTAGTAGGGTTTTTATTCATGTATCAATACATCCTTCATTTTGTCATACTTTCATTAATTTGTGAATTCAACCTATAATTTAGCACTTATTTTTATATTTTAATAGATTATCTTAAATCAATTCAATATTCTATTAATGCTCATGATTTGTATAATGTAATACGCATTGTGTATTTATACTTTATATTTTTATCGATATAGACACATTGAAGACGGTATGCATTGAAAACTATATAGCCTCAATTTCCATGTAAATCCCATAAAGATAAATTTTGAGAAAATATTTCTTTTTATTAAAAAATACTGTGTACAAAATGTGATCAATGTATTCCCTAATGATTGACATCGCTGCAAATGACGGGAATTTCCATTATCTGAAGTCAAAAAATAAAAAATCTAAACTCACGTTTTCTGTCTTACAGTATAAACACTATTCATTCTTGTGTTACTAAAGCTGGTATTTATTTTCATTACATTATCTTCCTTATTTTCTTTCTCCAAAGATTCCTCGTGGAAGTCATGTAAGAGGACGTGGACAAAAAACGTGGTTCAGTGAAATGGACTCTGGATCTGTGGTATGGTCATATTTTTTATGTATCCCTACTATTCATGTAAATTTGCAATACATCTCTAAATTTTATATTTGATAAATTGTGTGTCACAAAATATATGTTTCTTTTATTTTCAGTTTCATTACAAGATTGATCATGGGCAACTTACATTCCTCCAACTTTTAAGTGAAAAGGCTTCCCAGTCTATCACATATCATTGCCGAAACTCTGTTGCATACTATGATGCTAAGCATAAATTTTTCAAACGAGCTCTTCGATTGATGGCCTATAATGATTTGGAATTAGGAGCCGATGGAAATAAACACTTTACATATAGTTCTTCATCTGATGGATGCCAGGTAATTTTCAGAGTGGTATTAAAATAAACTCAGATATAGTTTAAACGTACTTTAACTTACGACTTTTTGTTCTCATACTTTATTTTAGCACTAGAATTCTTTAAGTTGATTTTTTTTTTTTTGTTGAAACATAATAGCTGAAGAAGTACCACTTTGTGTTGATTCAATGCACTTTAGGTGCCTTTTATTTTTATAAAAAAAATTCATTAGAATAATTATATTTACTATGTTAACAATTTTTTTATAGATTACTTTCCTTTAGAATCACATAGATAAATATAGGCATTGTTAATTATTATTGAGTTTTAAACTACCTTGTACCAAATTATCAGGAAAATGTTATATTATTATCTGTCCTTTATTAAACTATACTTTTATAAACTTATTTATATTATTTTATTGATTTTTTAATGTATTTATTTTTAGAATCGAAGCAATGACTGGTCTTTTACTGTACTAAATTATTCTACTAGTAAGCCTCAAAGATTACCTATTATTGACATTGCACCTCGTGATGTGGGTCTAAAGGATCAAGAATTTGGCATTAGTATTGGGCAAGCATGCTTTGTGTGATCTCAGAATTCAAGACATTGAAACTTATATGTGTGATAATGAATTTTTTATTTGATAAATACAAACAGTAAAATATAAATGCATCTTTCGTGCCATAATGTATGTAATAATCATTTCTAACTGTATTCTCTTTTAAATGTCATTTCATAGAAATTCATAAATGATGCTCAGAGTTTGAAATGCTCAAATATGCCAAGAACTTTTTTCCAAACAAAAGAGCATTCTTGAAATAGTTTTAACTTTGTCATACTGGAAGTTTTAACAAGAATTGTTAAATATTTCACTGCCATTTTTGCTGTATTTATAATAGTTTTAATATAATTTTATTTAAAAATGTATTTTGGTTTGTTTCTTTTTCATTTAATTTTGTCACACAAAACATAGTTATTAAGTAAAAACACGGAAATTTTCAAATTTTGTTTTATAATTTATTTATTAATTACAATGCAATAATTTGTATTATCTCTAAATAAGGGGGAAATTACTTTAAAATGTTTAAAACGTTTGTGAAACAAGTTAATTTCTTAATACAAAATTGAAATAACATATCCTTCAAAGCTACTTTTGCTTTCTTTAAGTCTTTAAAAATGTATTTGGCATTCTTACTCGAAACGGCTCATTAATTAGAAAACTAATAATTTCTTGCTTTTTTTTATTCTAATTGTTGAGAAAACTATATTTTTATTCTTTTTCTGTATCATATATTTGTATTGTGTACTAGTTATCTCTCATTCATAATTAATTGGAATGAGTCTTATTAATAGCACAGTGTGGCTAATATGCCTTTGCTATAGATACATTATTACTGTTATCTATACTGTATGTAAGGAAGTTTAATTATATCTCTTCAATTTTTTAAATCAGAAAACATATTTAAAAATGAGTATTATTTTTCTATAATATTTATATACTCAGATCAAGTGAGGAAATATAAACTACTTTGTCCACGTAAAAGTAGAGTTATAAAAATAACATATAAATGTAACTTAAAATAAAACATATAGATATTTAGCTAAATTTACCTTATCAATGCTCTTAAATAAATCTGTAACATTCATACAATGTCACTATTCCAAGAATATTCTTAAAGCATATAACCTTTTGAGTTGAATATATCACTTTCAGTGTACATGTGGTACTAAATTCTTTTTGAGTGTATGATATTGACTGAGATTTGTGTGTGACGTAAAACTCAAAATTTCTTTAACTGTTTTTTTTTTCCTTCAGAGACTTTTAAGACATTTTTTTTTTGGTAGAAAAGTTAACTGTGCAATAAATTCGATATTTCTCTTCATGTACAGCTCTTTTCTTCTGATTGCAATGTTGGAATATATTTGCGTGTGTGTGAGAGAGAGAGAGTGAGAGAGACGAAGATAAGGTGCATATGAAAATGTATTTCTTTTTCATTTCATTTAAGTTCTATTAAAACGCATTATTCCTCCCTCCCCCCTTGCCTTAGAAAAATATCCAGCATCTTAGTGACTGTCATAATATCATTTATTATCAACTTACTTTGTTTTAATGCAATTGTTTCTGTATCATTAGGACTGTTTTATGCAACACTTATATTTTTCATAGTTTATGTATGTATATAGATAGATAGTTCCTATCACATTCGGCTCGATAAAGGTTGGGGTAGTCAAATTGGCAAAATAGCGACTTTTTTGGTTATTGGGTTATAGTCTCATAGCTGCCTCCTTGAATGACGGTCATATTAAATAAAAAATTTTAAAAAAAAGCCTTTCAACTGGAACTCAAAGTTATTGCGTTATGCAGTGTGTGAAAGTTTCGAATCTCTGATCTCGAAATTTTCTCTGTCATGCCTTTCTTGCCCCTAGTTTAAGATTCATAATTACATGGCCTACCTCTATTAGCCCTTAAATGATATTAATTCAAACAAATCCTGATTAAAATATGAACCCAAAAATAGCTCCTAGCGATCGAATTTCCTCAGATCTTAACATACATAATACACTGTTAAAGATTAAAAACGCAACCCGATAGAAGATGGATGATACAAATTCACACGAATGAAATAAGATGCTCCAAAATGCAAATAATTAACTCTTAAGCGCAAACGAACGATTCAGGAGGAAATAGCATCTCAAACTCGATGGTGGCAGGATCGAATGAAGTATTTATTGTTCCGTGATATTGTTACTCCCATTTGTCGGAATCCAATGACATATCTGGGAAATATGGAATCGATGGATTCAGAAATGTCATACTGAACTCAATGATCTTCCACCATTAACACCTGAGAGGGCAGACATATTGTCAGATCGGCCTTACATGATCATACAGCCAATTTACAGACCTTGAGTCAAGTAATGGATTTGATTACAGCATGGCAAGTATTCACACGTACAATGCGACAACGTCTGTAGCGGCACGATCTGTTTAGACTGGGACCATTATTGTGACTTTCTTTGACTCTATAGCATAAAGAAGCGCGCCAATAATGATGCGCCCAAAGATAAGCTTGTCAACTTTTCAGACGAGTCCTGATTCTGCGTGTTGCATCATGATGGACGTATTTGTATATGGAGGTACCAAGATAACTCACACGGCCAGCTTGCATTCGATATCGTCATACGGGCCCTGCGCCTGGTGTGATGGTATGAACAACCATTGTGACATAACAATAACACCTTGTTGTTGTCATCGGTATTCTGAACAATCAGCGTTACATTTCACATATCAGAGACGGTAGTTGGGCCCTATTTTCGAGGCCTGTGAAACGTCATCTTTCAACAAGACAACGAAGGATAACATGCCTCCTATCATCCCCTAACTTCTTAACATAGCCGGTTTCGACTGTTGCCTAGTCAGAACAGATCCAGGACAATCAGATTTCTCCTCCATTGAATTCCAGTTCTCTTATTCTTTAAAAACACTTGTTCATGGGCTGCTGACTAGGCCGCTACCGCTCTCAAACTACTACGATTGATGAAGTATGGCTCAGACTAATGGAATGACCTTTGCCTATGTTTATTATTCAAGCCTAGTTCAACTATGCGTACCCGGCCTAGAGCCGTTTTAACTGACAGAGACGGCAGCTGTATGCGTTAATTTCAGACCCTATATTCCCCGAAATTGCCTACAAATTGAATGATGTTTTCTTCCTACTATTCTATACGCACAATAAATAAAGTTTTTTTTTTTTTTTTTTTTTTTTTTTGTATTTGCTTTACTTCCTGGTATTGCAATTTTAATGGGCACTAGTGCATGCATAAAGGCAGAAAGAGCACAAAGAGTTCAAAGCATATTATTTCACACATATATCCAAAGCATATTAATTAATCCTCTAAAAATATCAAAACATTTTATATCATATAATTAAAGATATAAACTAAATCAATTCTTGTATGTTAAGAAATATAAATGTTTTATCATTTTTTTTCCTTCAGATTCGACATGTTTCACTCAAATCCATTTTATTTTTCCATTTCAAGTTTTAAACATAAAAACTTACTTAAATCGCATAATAGATTATTTAATCGTTTCCGAACCGAGCCCAACCATAATTGTGCCTTGCTTACCTAACTTTTGTTTTCTTTCTATTCCTTTAATTACACATTTTTGTAATTATTATAAAACAGATATTGTGTGCGAAAATTCAATTCTTGAATTCACGAGCCAAATACAAAGAATCTCTACAACTAATAAATGACTTGCTGAGAAAGAATTTTGAAGATTTATTTCAGTTAAACTTGATCCCATCCATTTACCTTTCATTTGCTTCCTTTATTTAAATGTAGAAAGCTTCTGAAAATCAGACATATATTTCATATGTAAATTAGGCTTTTTGAAATATATCACTTTCTTTAAGTACATTTTTTCTCTTTTCATCTTTTTTTTAATGTTAACTTCTTGCTAAGTTTTATATAAGACTTCTCCTATAATCGATTTCACTGCTCTTTTTCTGTAAAAATGAATCATTTTAGAGGATCTAATTTCTCAGAAATTTCTAATATAACGGAAAAGATATCGATATACGAGTCAAGTCTCCGTTCAACCAAAAATAATCGGACAAATAAGAATTACTTCTTCCCGTTATCTTCAACTGGCTTCAAAGTCCTAACGTATGCAAGTTAGAAAAGTCCAGCACATCAGATTTTATCTTCAGCATCTTACCGATGTCCAAGGATACCATGTCCGACTCTCACACTTTTCTAAAGTGATACTCAAACCAAACCAATTCAAAAATATATAATTCTCAAAGAGAATCTCTCTCTCTCTCTCTCTCTATATATATATATATAAATATATTTCAAAAATATGCACAAAATAGTTATTAACCTAAGATAACTATAGTCATGATAGTATAAAGTCTTAGCCACTGTATAGTACTAATATATATATATATATCTTATCTAATAAGTTTATCAAAACTTTGTAGGATTCTTATAACCTCCCTTTATTATAAATAAGTCCTTAGTCTGTAATGTTTATAATACTGCAGCATCCAGTGGCGTAACGTACACTCCCGCGTCGCAGAGGGGCCCAAAGCTTATGTTATGTTATGGTTTTGCAATCCTTTGTAAGGTCCGGGTGGAGGCCAAAACCTGACTTTGCAGGGGGGGGGGGCTAACATTCCCTGTTACACCACTGGCAGCATCTATTATTTCATTGTTCCCAAAATTTCAATTATCTGTTTTAATCTTTAATATTTAAATTATTCTTTTGTCCCTTAAGTGTCCCGTAGACAGAAATTCCAACTCTAAAACGATGAAAGCGCCCTCTTCAGGGAGGGGGAATGGGCGTTTCTAAAGGAAAGGCCAAGTACTCATGAGTACTGGTCTTAATGATCGAAGGTAAATAGTTCCTTCATAAAAGATAAATTATATGCCTTTTTTACTTAATTTTCTATATTTTCTTGACTTTGAAAGAAACATTTTTTTCAAGCTATTATTTTTCCAAATTTGCATTTACTTTATCCCATTTTCTGATTATTATGTTCTGACAGCTGTCATGATGAAAGAAAATGACGTCACAGAATTATACAAGCCTCTTCTACAACAGTTGAGAGAGGAATTCTGAGTTCTCTCAAATTCCAGATACGGAGCGGAGGAGCTTGATTAAGTTCCAGTCTCCGGTGACAGATCAATTTCAATTTCTGAGTGCAATCGGTGCTCGAGACAGGAAACCCTCCCCCCCTCTCTTTCGCCTTCTATTTTTGTTCTTGGAGGGTCCAGTTTACAACCATCTATAAGACTATTTATATGACAACTGACCCCTCTTTTACTGCCCACCCCATGGCAGTTTTCACGTGCATGAAAACTGCTCCTCGACATTCTAGTTATACAAAGAAACTGCTTTTTTTACGCGGTTTGTTTCTGTCTGAGGAACGTCAGTTTTTCATTTGAATTTTATAAAAATATAAGTTTTAGTTAAAGCAGAAACCTTTATATATATATATTTCTGTACATTCAAAACAATTTTCTGTGATATTCCTCAATATTAAATTGCATCAAAATCCTTTTTTAAACAGTTTAATGGCAAGAAAAATTTATAAAAATAATGGAATGAATAGTGTAATGTGATTTAAATTATTCTCTTTCCTGAAATATTTCAGGTCAGTTCTTTATTTCCGATTCAGTTCAATAATTTTATTTAAAAACGTTTTAAGACATGAAACAAAATATCTTATATAAATTTAATAAAGTACAGTGGCGTAACTACCAATGGGCTAGGTGGTGCCGTGCACAGGGGCCCTTGAGCTCAGGGGGCCCTTCGCGCCTTGACCACCAAGCAAGTCGAACTTGCGATAATTTCTCCCATAATTGAGGTATACATATAAAAGATTGTTACATAGCTGTAATCATGGCAACTCCATTGAAAGTAATTTCAAACTTGTGAGGAATTCCCCTAAATTCTTTCCTTTGTTTGTATAGTGTTGCGAATTTTACTTATTAAAAAGTTTATATTATTTTTCATTTTTCTAATTTTTACTTGAAAATAAACATCAAGTTCCATGAAATATCTTACCATACATCTAAAAAAAACTACACATGAAGCTATTTCTTCTTGGTCATTTTATTTTTTATAACAATATGATTCATAATAAGCTATTTTCCTGTTTCAATGTTTCGCAATCCGGTATCTGCAACAGACTGATGTAATTTTGTACCCCCTCCTCTTTTTTTTCCTAAGTGTGTTTTATTTTAAATAATAATAATTTTGTGTTATAGTTTCTTGTTTATGCATATTTTTTTTATCTTTTCTTGTCTATCACGTGTGAAATCGAACCTGGGTAGTCACTAAATTCACAAGGAAATTCATACGCATACATGTAAGTTGTATGTAGCTTTGCTTTCCTATGTTCTGCAGAGCTTGACACAGGGCTGACGTGAAAGTAACTTTGTATATCTAAAATACTAATATATTTTTCTTAATAAAACTCAACCAACATTCTCTTTATTGTTTTTTTTTTTTTTTTTTTTTTTTTTTTTTTTTGCACCAAGGCCTTTGGATACCTAGCTACGCCAATGATAAAGTGGTTTGGGGGCCCACACAATTTTCCGGAAGAACAGTTTTAGTGTTGGAATTTCTAATATAAATTCAGTTACAAAAAATCGAATGAAACTGTGGTAAAGGAAGCTATATTTGCCATAGTTTTCGTTTTAAAGCTATTGTACTCGAGATGTCAATTTCAATTACCTTTTCCCCCCAATCATACTAAATATTTTTCTTATTTATCACACTAATGTGATATCTTTAATATTACAAACAGAAACCAGCAATATATTTTATAAATAACAATACAAATAATTTAAATCAGCATTTAAAACCGTGGAGGATCAGATACCATAATGGCTAAAGACGCGAGATTCCCAAGTTCAAAAAAGGGCATGAAGAATACAAAGAAACTATAAACTCAAGTGTCATTCTCGCTATCCGATCTTGGCTTAGAACAGGGATGGCGAACTCAAAGGACCTTGCAGGCCACTTCGGAAAAACATTATAATCCTGCGGGCTGCAAACAAAAATTATATATTTTTATATTATATTTGGACTTATCACAAACATTTATTCGAATTAAATTTTAAAGCGGACTGAATAATTGATTCATCATTGTTCATCTTTGCAAGCACAGATAATTTAATAATAATAATGCAATGATCAAATATGTCTAACTCTAGCAATAGGCAGCGCAATGGAGTTACAGGAATCGAGTGTGATGCTGCGCTGCAATACCGCATACTTCTAAGAATGTATTAAAACACACAAAAGAAACGTAATAAAATAGAAACAGTTATGGAATATATTTGTTACAAATCACTACATTAAAAACAAAAATATTGTACAAAATAATCGTATTTTGAAATGAATCTCGAGGGTCTCAAAATTATTCAAGGTCGCGGGTTAGCCACACTTGACTTAGAATTACGGAGTCTGTCGCAATTAACATATATTGCTCTAGAGCAGTGGTCTTCAAACTTTTTCAACGCATGGAACCCCTTGAACTTGAAGGTGCTTTTGTGGAACCCCTAGAACTAGAAAGAGTTTTCGGGCAACCTCATTCCAATCAGAATTTCCCGGGATTTTTGGGGAAAATCTCTATAATTCCTCAGATGTCAAACATTCAAATTGTGGAGTGAGTGAGTGAATATTAACGTCACACTGTTCAGCTACACGAGAGCTTTTGGTAACGAACCTCGTAATTTTGAACCATGGTCAAGTGACGAGGATGACACACCTGAGATAGCACCTCATCTCCTAACTACCAAACCACACCAAAGGAAGGACGTTTGAGCTCTCGACAGATTTAACGTGCATCGCGCCCCTACACGGTGGGTCTTTAGTGGTGCTGGGCTTGAACTTTAAAATTGTGGAACCATTTGCCTGTATTTGTACTTGCAGGGGTGCATTCTTCATAGCGCATTCGCTTAGAACTCATTTTGAAAAAAAAAAACATTGGTGAGTTATCTTGAATAATATATAAAACACATGTATAAATGAAAATGCAAAATGTGCAGATACTGCTTTCCAGACAGAAATTTTTAAAAAAATTTCTGTAATGTTATTTGTAAGTTGAATTTTCAGTGAAGGAAATAAAAATGGAATAAAAACATCAGTAGCAATAGTAAATAAATTGATTGAAATTTATATGTTTTAAGAAGAAACTATTAATGTTACTAAAAATATTCTTAAAATTATGGAAAACTTTCTGGTTTATTTTAAATCAACGTCATATAGATCAAAGGTATTTCATCTTCGGAATATTTTAATCTTATTTAAAATGCGATGATCAATAAATCCATTTAGTATGTGGAAACTTTCATAATATTTGAAATGAACAGCGGAACAAGAATTTAGAAAAAAGAAATACACACTTTTCCTTCCAATTCCTGAAATTCTGTCCTATATTCTTTTTTCGTTTAGGCGAAAGAAATAATATTTTTTTGAAGCTGTGATGATGATCCATCTTATTTAATAACTGAAATAAACTGTGCAAAATAAGTTTTAAAACAGCTGATATTCAAATAACTTAAACTTGGGGGAAAAAAACACGAATTTCGATTTTGGAGATATGTAAGAAAAGAATGCGAAAGCTGATTCAAGATGCATTTAATAAATATTAATTGTTCATTTTAATTATTAATAAAATATAACTTATTTAGTATATATAAATAATTTTAAGAAAAGTGGAATAAAAAACAGAGGATAGCTTTTTGTACAAAACGTATTTGTAGTTATTTTCAAGCTCAGACTCAAACTCAAAAAGAATGATGTAATTGTAAATAGTATCTTGAATGCGCTGTAGATTCTTAGAAAACAAGACCCATTTGGGGGGGGGGCATCTCTGTTACACAATCCACCGAAGAGTCATAAATTACCACCTTTCACCAAGGGAACCCAGGGGAAATTTCACGTATCCTTCCGCAAGAAGGCGGAGTTACAAGTTTACTTTCCCCTCATTCCAAATATGCAATGCTGACTTTTTTAATTACTCGCAAATAAATTAGTCTAAAATTTTTTAAGTATATGCGTTTGAAAGAGCATAAAAAATAAAGGTATTCCGCATTTTTACTTTTTTTATCCGATAACTGAAAATATTTTTATGATCGTTTTAACGCACTAAATGTAAATTTTGAAATTTTTAAAAAATATTTAGAAATTTTTTTTAAAAAGTCGAAATCAAGAGAAGTATTAGTTTTTTTTAATCTTTAGGATACATTTTGTTTCATACAATTAAAAGCAATACCTTAGACGTAAATAGAATTATAAGAAACTCCATAGGATTAACATTACGCTCGGGTTTTCGTGGTGGCGTGTGTTTAAATTATGTATAATATATATATATATAGTGTGTGTGTGTGTGTGGTTTCTTTTCAAACAATATTAAATTAAACTAATATTCAACGACATGGAACAGCTTTTTTTTAAACAATAGTATTAAATGTGTAAAACATTATTACTCCAAATATCTGTATGAATTTCATTATTTTAAATAAAAAAGAAACACTTAAAAAAAACTAATTTGAAGCATAGAGAGTAAGAATAAAAATCCAATTTACTTAAGTATATTAATTAGAATGCTGCTGTATTTTACCGTAGCCTACACAGACTACTTTTATAGAAGGGGTAAAAATTTTAACAAAACGTAATCGAGAAAGCACAAAGTTATAATCGTTATATTAAAAATCTGTTGGTCTATAGGAGCTGTGTTTAAACCCTCAAACCCCACCCTGGTGTCTTACATCATATTAACTATAGCACATAATCATTTTTAAATCAGTTTACATAGTAAGTAATAAAATCTAAAAATAATCTTAAATCTTTAAATCTTTTTTTCATTAAACTTAAATTCTCTCTCTCTCTCTCTCTCTCTCCCCAAGGAAAAATTTATTGCATATGTGCACAGTTCATCTAATTTAAGATGACTATTAAATAATATTTTGTTTGTTTGTTATATACAAGCAGTAGTTTCAAAATAGTGGGGATTCCAAAAACACACTCCTATATCACAGTTCACTGATTATGTTTAATTGATTCCAGTCAGATGTTTCTTATAATGTATTAAATATGTAAATATATTTCTCTTTTTTAAATGTGAATTTTGATAAGAACTCATAACGCGAGTGTGATTAGTTTCATTGTAACTTTTTTTCTTTTTATTGACATTCCCTTCTAAAATTTCTATGTGTTTGACGAATATTAATATAAACAACTATATCGTTGTATTTATTTTAACTCCTGATTAAAGCCAGAATTATTGAAATAGTCAAGATATAATTTATTTTATTATTAAAGTGTATTAAAATTTTTAATTAAATTTTTTTAGAAATAGAATTTTAGAAGCAGTATGGTTTATATTAAGAGAACACCAATTTTTGTATTTTTATTATTTACTTATCTTTATGATTTGTAACATTTTTACACAAATATTTTTTTAATTTTACCGTTAATTTTAATACTTAATTACTAATATTAATTACTAAACAAATGAGATAATCTCAAAGTTTTCATGCTAAAAATGTGAAAAAACAATAACTCATTCTGACTTGAGTAATATAAATATGAAAATTCTTTGCTCAAATATATTCTTACACCTTTTTTAAATTCAGTTTATTAAATTATTTTAATAGTATCACCAGTGGCGTAGCTAAGTATCCAAAGGCAATGGTACAAAAAAAAATGAGGGCCCTATTTTGGTTGAGTTTTATCAAGTAAAAGTATATGAATATTTTAAATATACAAAACTACAATTTCTGTTTACTATGTTCTCTTTTTTGGTGTTGTTGCGCTTAAACGCACCACTGTTTTTTTTTAACCATAATTTTAGTTTTATAATTTATACAATACAATTCGTATGTGCTCAAGTACTTACAGACGTTAAAAGTAGAAATGTGATGCTACGCTACAAAATGTCGTTGGGAAATCCCTGGTTATTTATTTTTTTGTACGGGAGAATCGAAATCACACACCAGAGGGCTTAGAGGTACAAAAATATCCTCCGAGAAAGACATGAAATTATACAAAAAATATGCATCAACAAGAAAAACAAATACAAAGTTATAATATATAAATATTTTTAAAAAAACATCTCTGCAAAAGAGCAGAGGATAAATACAAAATTACATTAGTCTATTGCAGGCAGGTACGAGGTGAAAATTATTGAAACAGGAAACTAATTATGAAGCATATTGTTATTAAAATAGAGTGTAACTAGGAAGGAATCACTTCTTGCGTAGTTTTTTTAAGTTATAATAATAAGTATGGTAAGATTTTTTATGAAACTTGAAGTTTATTTTCAAGTAACAGTTTATAGAAAAATGAAAATAATATAAACTTTTCAATAAATAAATTTCGCAACACTAAGCAAACAACGGAAATAATTTAGGGCAATGTCTTACAAGTTCAAAAATACTTTTAACTGAATTGCGATGATTGTAGCAATGTTTTGCAAAAATTTATATTTATATCTTAAATTTGGAAGAAATTATCGCAAGTTTGGCATGCTTAGTGGTCAGGGTGCGAACCCCCCCCCCCCGAGCTTCGGTGCCCCTTTGAACGGCACCGCCTAGCCCATTGGTAGCTATGCCACTAAGTATCACTAATTGTAATCATCAATAAAATTTCGGCAATAATTATTGAGGTCCATAGAAGGCCTCGAAAAAAAAAACCAAATCAAAATTTGATATTGATTAATTTTTTGGGGGGATATTTAAAACATTTGTAGTTTAAATGTTTTTTTTATAATTCGTTTCCTAGCCTATGACACATTTATAAAAAAAAATAAACATCAACATTTATGGTGTATAAGAGTATAATTTTTAATTTAACTTTGAGATAAGACCGCAACAATAAAATTTTACTTAGCGCTGAGTTATAAAATTTCAAGTGTTATTTTAATATATATATATATATATTTCCAACAACTTTTTCACTATTATAGAACTATTTCCCAAATTATTTTCAAAAATTCTTGCACTGAGTTAAATTCAATTATAATAAATTATTCAAAAAACAATAAATTTACCAAAAGTCATAATTGCGGAAGAAAAAAAAAATCTTCAACTTTTTCTTCAATACTCATTTTTTCCATTTTTATTCAAAATATTTTAAAGGCATAAACCTCATCTAAAAATAATTATTATTTCTCTCGGATACACACATTACATTGAGTATTAAAAAAGTTATCGAACAGTAATTTGATTTTTGAATCCCAAGTTATGATTAATCAGAACTTTATCATAAATATTAGCTTCATTATAATTTTAAAGGAAAAAAAAAAGCATTACTCTTTTAAATAATATAAATTATTTAGCTCATTTTTACCATATTGACTGTTGTCCCAAAAATGGATAAGAATATTTCCAGCCGACAAAGATTTCTTGGTGTATCAGTTCTTTTAATAATACTTTTTGTAAACTACCGGTGAAACAGGCCATTGATGATTTGACATATATTCTTTTACGGTTTAAGGTTTTGTGATAAGGTTAGAGACCTTTGATAAACTCGGTTCAGTAATATTACTTTTTTTCCCATGAAGAAACAAATAATACGTATCAAAAATGTTATTAAAAGGTTATATTTAGCTTATCTTTGTCTCTCCCGAATTTGAACGAAAATTTCAAAGCTTTTTGATTTTCTCACATGAGTTGACTTATGGAACTCTCACTGAAATATATGCATTTTACAGCAAAAGACGCCTATTAAATATATTTTTTAAATAAAAATATGACTTTATTGTAAATATTGGTATTTAAGGTGCCAGCAAGGAGCTATAAAAGCACACAGCTTTCGAAGTTGAAACCATCCAGAATTTGCTAAGCAGTTTCTAGATCTATCTTATCTCTACACCTTGGATTAAAATTCGAAATGGAGTTTAAGGTAAGAAAATTTACCAGAAGCTTTATTTAACTTTCTTTCCTACGTTTCATTAGCTTTTATTTTAATCCATCTTGTTTGGGTCAAAGGAATGCTACTTTAAGTTTTTATAAAGTAAAATTTATTTTAGTTTAGCTTATTAGAAACAGGGTAAGAAATAAAGCTTTCATTTGAAACTTTTAATACAATTAAGTATCTCTTAAATTCTCATTCTATCTCAGCAGACTTTAATAATTATCAATTATCTCTTAGATGTTGGTTAAATTGCTGGTATAAAGATAAAAAATAAGCATATATATAGTTAACCTGTGTAACCCATTTAAATAACCTATTTGAAAAACTCAAAATAGTTTTTACTGTCCAAATATACTGAACTTGCTAATGATTTTAATGCGCAATATACTAGTAACTAAGAAAAGACTAAAAATTAAGAAACGAAGCATGTCCTAATACTTTGTATACTTTGCGTATTACTTCGCTTATTCAAAACTCGAATTGCGTGTTTCAAAATATTTCATAAGTTAAAACTTCCATTTTTTTTAAAAGTAAACCAAAACTTAACTGTTTATTGCATTGTTGCTAAGACACACATTAGTTACTGAAATAAACTATAAAACATGTTGCAGGAATCAGAAAAATAAATTTATACTGCTTAATTTATAAAACTGTTTTAAATAGCATATGATTTTTAAGAACTAAGTATAATATACATTTTGGATTAAAATTTCAGTTTCATACTTTTATTAATGAACACTAAATAAATCAATTTTTGAATGATACATAACTTAACTAGTAGTCACTTGTATTTAAAAGAAAATTTATTTCAATACTTTAAAAAATATTTTTAATAAGGACAAATTTAAAACATTATTTTTAAAATAATAATAATAAAATGAGATTGAACTTATTTTAGTTTAATTTTTTTTAAAGTTAAGGCATGATTTAATATTTATTCAAATTTAATTATAAAATTTTAATTGATTAACAAAATTCATAGAATTTTTTTTTCTTTATGAAGTATTTGTTACATAGATTCCCCCCCCCCTTTTTAAAGCTTAATTTTGACGTACAAAAAGAAAATTCTGTAAAAGATTATGAGGAATACTTAAAAAACAGCAGTTTGGATTTAATTCTTTTTAACTTAAAACTATGTTTCTCTTCCTTTTTAAAAAAAGAAATGATCATTTTTTTTTCTGGAATAAAATGAGAAAAATAGTAAGCTTACTTCATGAAGTAATAAAAACGCTCAAGTTTTCTATTCAGATGAAATTAAAAGTTAAATTGTTTGTATAACTATATATTAAAGAAAATGGACTGGCATAAAGAATAATAATTAATCTAATATTTGACAAACCTCGTATTATAAATCAATTAAATGTAAATTAAAATAATATTTAACATTTAAGTGTGTAAGCTTATATACGTTAAATTGAGTACATTCTTTAATATAACAAGTATTTAGTTTATCTTCCTTTAACACACACATAGTTACTTAAGAAACATTAGAATTTTAAAATGGAGTTAATTTTAATGTTTAATTTATTGTGTTAGAATATGCAAAACTTCGTTTTAAATTTTTATTATATTAAGTGTCTTGGGGAAAAATGAATTAGAAGAAATTATTTTACAAAAAATAAAAAATATATATAAAAATTTTTAAGCTTTCTTCACTTTAAGAATATGTCTTAACCTTCTTAATTGAAAAGGCTATTAATTTTGTATATATTATGCAGCCAACCATATTAATATATTATTTCACACAACATTTGTAATATTTTACAGTACATTAATACGGGAATAAAATGTAAATAAGTCATTCTAATTAATTTCTTAGATTCCTAGCTTTCAGTTAAGGAAAACTAATGAATTAGAATAAGAAAATAAAATTCCAATTAATTAAACGGAAAAGTGAATAAAACATAAGTAAAGTTAATTTGTATACTTTTAATGGTAATTATTGGGAGAAAATGAAAATTTTGTCAAAATTTTTAATTGTTTCAGTTGATTTCGCCATATCAGTTCTTTTATTGCTTAACTTGATATGTACTTACTTTGTTTACATAATTATATTTAACATGATGCATTTGCCTTTGTACAGGGAAATTTGTTTATGTTAAGTATGACTTACTACTCGTTAACACTTGCAGCTTAAATTATTTACAATGTAATCTTCATTTTCATCTCTTTCACGATCTTCATTTCAACTATGTGAAACTTAAATTTTTTTTACTATTCTTTTCAGGCAATAGCAATAATAGCCATGGCTTTAATTCAAATGTGTCAAAGCGGTTTCGTCGGTGTTGGAGGGGACGGAGGTCATCTAGGTAAAGGTGGAATCGACATTTTGAATGGTGGATATGGAGGAGGAATTGGTGCTGGTGGAAACAATGCTGGATTAGCTCTTGTGGTTCCTGTAGATGGTCTTAAAATCGGTGGACAAGGAGGTGGATTTGGAGGTGGAAAGGGAGGGTTTGGAGGTTTTGGAGGATTTGGTGGTAACAATAACTTTGGTGACTTTGGAATTGGTGGAGGAGGATTCAACATTGGAGGAGGACTAGGATGGAGACCCAAAGGAGGACTTGGAGGTTATAACTTGGGTGGCTTAGGTGGATTTGGAGGAAAAGGTGGATTTGGAAACTTCGGAGGAGGATTCGGAAATTTTGGAGGCAAAGGAGGATTCGGCGGAGGATTTGGTGGAATTGGAGGCGGTGGCTTCAATTTGAGACCAGGATTTGGAAATAATAAAGGAAGTGCATGGTGATGAAATAAAAGTAAGAATTTAGTATGTAAGTTAAAATTTTACGTAAAACTCTTTTCCAACAAAATATTTGATGAATATCTTTTTTTAGAAAAATGAACCAGCTAATTCTTTTTAAACAAAACCTAAGTTATAAAAAATATAAAGCCTTAAACGTAGTTACCTCTCCTTTCTTGAAATAATGAAAAGTATAATAGTATCTATTAAATTAAAGTTAAACAACAAAAAAAAAGGGGGGGGCATTTTTGAAGCAATAAAAATTTTCAGATGAACTTATGCCCAAGCAAACTATTCACTTCTGGTATTTTTTGTTTTGTGTTTTTTGTCAAAATATCCTTGAATAAAATTGTAAATATATAAAAGAATATTTATAAAAGCATAATGTATATCTATATATAAAAATGGCAAAAGTAAAAAAATATTTTGTGTTAAATAGAAATAAGGAAATGACCGGCATAAATGACATAGATTATCTGTCTTAGATTAAAGTTGTTTTTCATTTCTCCCTGAAGTAGAGGAGGATTAATCATCGATTTACATTATATTATCGATTTACATTCAGTTTAATATTTCCAAAAATTGTTATAAAAGAAGAGATTTCCACTCTTTTGACAACTTTATGTTTATTTTTTAATTAACAAAGGAATATAAAATACGAATTTAATCACTCTTATTTTCCAGTTATAAAATTCTATTTGTTACCTTCGATAAATTTTAAAGCGTAAAATAAATTTAAAAGTTTATTTTAAGAAATCTATGCCGTTTCATGAGTGGGAAAGTCAGAGAGAGCGAAGCATTTCTTTAAACCTCTTCAAGTGTTCCTTTTATTAATGTTTGATCCTATATATATATAACTGTTAATATACATGATGTGGTACATCTATTTAAAAAAATTCTTAGCGCGCCATAGTCTGAGAAATGTAACTTTAAGCAGAAAGCTAGTTTCATGAAATAATTTGTTTTATTTATTATTCTTAAATAAATAACATTTTGAAAGTCTGCCAAGTTTTGGAAATTATTATTTCTAATAATTTTTTTAAGATGTATCCTTTTATCAGAATTCATACTTTTCTTCTGTTTGTTTTAGGAAACTTCCTTTAGTTACAGCTGATAAATTAGGAGCTCTCCCTTACCTGCCACGAAAATTGTCAAGATGTCTTTAATAATATTTTAAAGAAGACAAATATGTATTACTTAGAAGCTGTAATAAAAATATGGAAGTTATTTCTAGAGCTTTCTATTCATTCATTGCTAAGAATTAATGCACACATAATTACAATTGACTAAATGGTCACCGTAAATATTTTGAGAACAAGTTAAAATGTGCAACTTAAATGTTTTTTCAAAATATTTTGTTAAAATCACTATATTCAAAAGGTTTTCATAGCAGAGCTCATAGATAAAACTTTAGAGCTAATTAATGTAGGTAAAAAAAAACCACTATTCTTTACCTTAATAAAAAAGCTTTAACGTTGAGCTACCTGTGCTACAGTTACATTAGCTTAATATAGTTTTTTATTATTTTATATAAACATACTAATAAATATAACTCGCAAACTAAATAATTAAATACTGTAAAATCCGTTTCATAACAGCTTAAAGCTATTTTACTCAGTTTCTCTTGTAGAAAAAAAAACAAATGGGGATGAAGAATGTAAAAAAGAAAAAAGCTATATATAGAATAAAACATTTCATATAACATTCGCAAGGAAAAAAATACCGGTCACGCATTTGCTTTAAATAACTGAACAGTTTGAATCCATTTTTCAAATTTAATGCTTTCCTTCTTATGCATAAACTAAAATAATGAATAAATCAAAAGGTTAGAAAATATTTTTGTGAGAGTTTTATTTCAATCCATCTGAAGCTTTGAACAAAATTCTATTTTAAAACTAAAACTGTACAAATCCAAGCTTAATGTAGCTGCTTATCATTACACATATTGTGATGCTGATATCTGAAAGATCTTGTTCCATATTAAAAGCATGCTAAACCATTAAAACCGTACTCTTTGCAAATACTGTTGCACAATAAAAATATGAATAAATTAAAAAATGAACTTATCTTCAACATCAGTGATTATTGGATGATTCAAATAATTATTATTTGGATTTCATGAAATTGGTTTCTCCCTACATTCATAAATGTAGTTGCTTTATGGGCATATAGCGTGATCTTAGGTGTTTAGGCGGCCAAGCGTGTCATTCCTGTGTTCAAACTATTACAGAAAGTATTTTCCAACCTGTTTTGGTTTTTAAAAGAATTATTTGTTATGTAAGTTATTAACTTTGTTGATTACCATATTACCAATCCATGTAAAGAGACTCGTGTATATATTTTTCATGTTAGTGGAGTTGTTTAGACAAAAAAGTTCCCTTTTTCAAAATGAAATTAATTACAACTGGTTGCCTTGAAAGTCACGAGTTTGATTAGTATATGAAAAGAGAGTACTATTTTTTGGAGATAATATACAAAAGAAAATGTTTAAGAGTCGTATCATGAATACGAAAATTTATAAGGTATATGGTGAATTCTTAAGATACCTGACTACCCTAAAATTGTGAATTTTGTCAAAAATACAACTTTTTATGATTCTATTTTATCGACCCTCTTATTGTCTTTATAAAAATACCAAGGTTATTATTTTCCGTTTACTAGAACAAAAACTACAAGTGTTTTAGTAAAAGCAGATGCCGTAACTTTAAGCAAGATATGTCATACTTTAAAACGCGTATTACTGAAAATGTGTGTGTGTGTGTGTTTTTTTTTTTGAAAATGCTTAAGCGGGGCCAACGATTGCTAAAAAAGTTTTGAAAATAATTAACTGAATTTTTTTGTGCATTTTCTGTATCACAGTGGAAGTGTTTTAAACTTCATATTTATCAATCACTGTTTTATTACAAAATTTACAGTCCCTTATGTGAATATAATCATTGTTTTTTTAAGCAATTTCATGTAATAACTAAGAAAAAATACTCTAGTTTTTGTAAAAATTTAAATATCTCTTATCCTGAAGGTCATTTCAAAAATGAATAACATAGCAACACATCAGAATTGAAAAATTTAAAATTTGTGTATAAACTTTTGTTACAGAATGGGCAGAGTTTACGTTATTTTTTGCAAATTTTTTACCCATTTTTTCCATTTAATAATAATTTTTTTTATATTTTTAATTTTAGCATATTTTTCTTAAAATGCACTAATAAATCTAAAAACAACAAAAAAATCCTCATGTCTCCATTTAAAAAAAAAAAAAAGAGTTGTCTCAAATAGTCGAATGCCTTAAGAAAAGATGAAGCAAATCCAAAACGACAACCATAACTTTGCTATTAAAACGTCTATGAAAAGCAATTAAAACGTGAGTTTCAAGTTGTAAATAAGTTATAAAGTATATAATAAATGACCTGAAAAAATTTGAAGCCAAAGTATTTTAGTGTTTCAGATATTTACAGCTCCTCTTTTCAGATAATAAATATTAACGGTGTAAAACATCTGAATAAGTGGTCTGAGGGCCATGGATTTCCTTCTCAACTATGCTAATAACCTACATGTAGAGGCTACACTTGTGAACTTTAAGTGAGCCTCTAAGTTCCCCAGGGGCGTGATAGGAAACTTCAGAAGGGGTAAGATATTATCTACATGCTATTTGTGTCATACCACCACTGAGGTTCATGTCCAAAATCCAATCGGAAAGTTTTAGTGATGTGTTATTTAATGAAATCGTGTGCTTAGAAAATTAGTACGGTCGAATAGGTACGTATGAGATATTTTTAATCTCAGGTTTATCCAAAATGCAGCTTACATTAAATTGAACCATTTGAACTTATAAAAATATGTTCCGGTAACACTTGGGAAGAATATTGAAGAACAAATTTTATTCCTGATTAATGATATTTATGAATAATATTCCAATATGTATTTAATAAAAACTTTTGAAATTTAACATACTATTTATTTTGGCTATTATTTTTATATAAATACGTCTTTGTCTCAGTTTAAATTTATTTTCAGTGTTACTTTTTTGCATTAAAAAGGTATTCCATAAGAGAAAATTTTAAAAGTTCATTTGAATATGTATCCATAAATAAAGAGAAAGAATGATTAATTTTATTGAAAAAAAATTAATACTCATACTATATATAAGCCACTAAGAGAAAATATTTCTTCTTTCTTTCTTGTATTTATTTTGGGCTTATAATATATTTTTCACTTCTTATCTGTAATAATTTTATATATAATCCCCTGTATTTTATAATTTAAAAAAAAATACAAGATTTCTTTTTCTTCTTTTTCTAAGGAAAACTGTTTCATAGTATGGAAGAAAAACAATCACACCCACGTGGTGTGTATCTCAGTGCTCTCTTTAAATAACATTCATTTCAATTCCCTGCACATTTCCGCGCATAAATTGTTCAAATCAAATTCAGCCTTATTATATGATGTGAACTTCAATCTTTCGGAAAAGCACAAACAAACCTAATAACAGATGTAAAATGAAAACAATAACAAAATATAAAAACGAAAGTGCATTCATACCGATGTGCATTACTGCCGGAGAAAGTGTTTTGATCGAACTGCAGATCTTTTTCCCATGACTCCATTAGCTTTCTTCTACATGTTCTGGTCACTCAAGTATGACGGTGGCCACTCATTTTCCATAAGTAACGCAGGAAGTAGAGCAAGAATGAAAACTGTAGAATGAAATAAAATGAAGATATGGAAGGCGAACTTAATATGTCTTTGTTGCGTGGAAATGAGTATTTTATCTAATTTTTTTCTGTTTGACAAACACCAAAAAAAAAAAAATGTTTTTGTCCACAAAGCTTTGAAAACAATAGGATATTAATCAGGGTACTTGGTAAAATATTTGGTTCATTTGATAGACAGAAAGACCAATTGTTATTGTTGTTCAAAGAGTTAGGAAATAAATAAGAGTGTAAAGAAGAAAAATTTCGTCTGATTATTAAATGGAAAAAATCCATGTGATCTTAAATACTTGAAATTATGACACTTTTCTGGGTTAAAAATACAAAATGTTACACGAAACCAGTTGCCTGTTTTTCGTACAAAATATTTATGTTAGCGTACCGCATAAATAGAATAAATTATATATAATAGGACATACATGGCTTGCTTAATGATATTAGACATTTGATATCTAGTTTCTTCTTTTATGGATACAGATAGATATAAAAATAAAAATCAATTTTTAAATCACTGATTAAAAATTACTGCCATACATAAACAATCATTGAATAATTTATAAGTGTTTTAATTTATTTTCTGAAGATATAATCCAGGTATCTAAAAAATTTTTTTTACATAAGATGCATTTTTTTTATTATACATATATTTCTTTTCGAGCAGCAGTATCTCTTGAAATATATGTCTCCTCCCCCTCCCCGCAAATTTTTTTTTTACCTTTTAAATATAATGTAAAAATCCTTCACGTACGTATCAGAGAATGAAAACAAAATATCCTAAGAAATTTTTTTATGCAAAAATGTTGGCGTAGAAAATATTTAAAAACTAGAAAAGTAAATTTGAATAATATGAAAAGGACATTTGTGAAATATTCTGGAAAGGGGGAGTACAGTGCGTTTGCTTAGGACATATTTCTAATCAAATTAATTCCTCTTTTAGTTCAATTTGATTCGTAAGGTAAAATCTATTCTATTTTTCGACTAAATGCTGTTTTGTGATATGAAAAAAGGAAAAAAATTCTTAAAAGAATGGGGTTGTTGCCTCTGCTAAGAATATAAATCATTGAAATATAACATGTTTGTTTCAAAAATTACAGTGATAATATTACACCTAATTACTTTCTTACATGGTTTTGATACGTTTCTCAAAAACCAGTGTAAGAAACTAGGGAGAAAAAGTTCGATAAAAAGTAAAGTAAAAAAGGAACAGATTCCACATTATCCAAAAAACTGTGTAATATGAAATAATATACGTTTATAAAATTTAACATGTTACAAATATTTATACAATTAAGAATAATATTAAATTCATGCATATTTCCATTAATAGCTAAAATAAAATTTGGAACGTATACATATCCCTTCAGAAAGGAAAAAAGAAAAAAATCAATTAAAAAAAATGGTAGAAATAATATTAATTCATTATTCATCTCTGCTTGTTGATAACAAGAGCACTTGTTTAAGGCAAGACGAATGAACATCACAACTGTAACTAGAAAAATCCATCACATTTTGTGTGCTTAAAACTGACGATGATTTTCGTTCAGTAATAACATTTTGAGCTGCTTTCCAAAACATTTTGTAGTACTGGCTTTTTTCTTATCATAAAATTTGTTGTTTATCAGTTTTGTTATTTGATCTTGCATGTTTATATAATTCACATACTACCCAGCAAACAATCTTCTGATCTCGCTGGAATTTCTCTCTCTCTCTCTCTCTCTCTCGCTCTACGCTTACGTTTATATATTAAAAATAATTTTCCAGACATGTACCACACACACACACACAATTCAAATCCTCGGAGATTAACTCATAAGTTAACTGGTGAATTTCATATTCATCCTTTCGTGCTATAATCAGCGATCTTAAATCGTGTTAGAATAAATCAACCGTTTAAAAAAAAGAAACGCAGCCATTTTTTTATTGACTAAATTTTGTTTCAAAATAGAGTGAAATAAAGTCGAGCGCATTAATGTTCCCCCAAACAAACTTCTCCAATATCTTAAAGCATTTCGTAATTCATCTTGATTTCAAATATTATTGTAAATATATCGCTATAGAGTCTTGCAATATGCTTAGTCTAACTGAATAATTTTATAGAAATTAAAACGTGGAAAAATCGGGAATGCAGTTTTTCGTACAATATTATTTTATTTAAAAATAAAAGGCTTTTAGTTTTAAGCTTATTTAAGTTTTCACACTATTTTTATAGACAATTCCTTCATAGTAACAATGGACATATATGTATTAATTAGTACTGACCAAAAAACAAAAAACAAAAATATGCGCATTACTTTTAAAACTTTACTTTCCTTTGAAACAATGTCACATTTGATATGCATATCGTGCAAAATAAAGGAACATTAACATTTTTATAGGAAAAATTAATTAAACAAGTATTTACAAGTAATACCCTAAGATGAAAATTTCTCGTGGAGGCTAATATTTATCTCATTTAAAAAGTTATAAGCGTTAGAATTAAATTTTTCTGTATAATCATAGTTTTAAAGTAAGTGTTAGTAATATAAAGTTTAGACAATTATAGTAATTTATAGTAATAAAGTTTAAGACAATTTGCAGCACATTGCTAACCCTAAAAAGAAAAACTTTTAAAAAAATGTCTTTTTAAAGCAACCGGAATTAGAAAAAGAATACATTTAACAGATTCCAAGGTTTAGATAACAATCCCCCCCCCCTTCTTTCTTTCACTTGGTACTTTCTTCTTTTTTTTATGTTTACTTTCGTATTTGATAGGACATGAAATAATATAAGGTCACATCTACAGCAAAAAAAGACAATTAATCAACACATGCAGGGCAGGAATAATTAATACGATGAAAAACTTAATTCACCTAGAATTCGATCCAAACTCTGAATTTAAACTGAAGAAATTGTATGCACTTGTAATAATGCTGCCGAAAACATTAATCTTCTATTCTGAGAATAGCAATTATATACTTAGTGTTTTTTAATATCTTTTAATGCAAGTAAAACTTAAAAACCTATTGAAAACTCTACAACCAAAATAAAAACAGTCTATAAAAAGAACTCTATCACCAAAAAAATAAAAGAAAAAAACTCAGTAAATAAATTATAGTTTGAAAAAAAACTAAAGAACGCGCTTTTATACTGAATCGAACTAAAAAGTAAAAAAATAATTCTCAATAAAGAATAAAATGATTAACGAGAAAATGAATGTCATTGTGGTAAAAGCGTGGGGTGCTTTGTACTACATTTTTACACTAATTCAGCTTTTCGGAATAGAAGTTAGAAACTATAACAATTGATACATTTATAGAACACCCCACGCTTTTACCCCAATGACATTCATTTTCTCGTTAATCATTTTATTTTTTATTAAGAATTATTTTTTTTACTTTTTAGTTCGATTCAGTATAAAAGCGTGTTCTTTAGTTTTTTTTCAAACTATAATTTATTTTTCATTTTTTAGTTCGAACTACAATAAAAGCGAGTTTTTTAGTTTTTTAAACTATAATTTATTCATTGTTGAATTTATCCTTGAGTTTGATATTTGAAGCTGGAATTACGTGGCTGTGGAATTAGTCTTGCTCTTCAATGGATATTAATTAAGGGGTCTGAAATGTATTTATTCTCTCCGTTTACGAGGCCTCGGATCGTTATATTAGTTTCCGTCTCTTTTGAACAGGTCAAACAAATAAAAGTGTGTAAAGAAGAAAAAGTTCGAATTACAAAAAATTTTAATGTATCATGTTTTTTTACGGATTAAATATTATAAAATTCCTAATTTTTTTTCTTTTTCTTTTTTCACATTTTCATGCATTGTCATCCACTTCCGAGCTATTGTCCGAATTTCAAGTCTCTAGCTCATGGGAAAGTCACACATTTTAAAATCAATTACAAAATTCCACCCGGATAGACATTAAAGAAAGCGAGTTATTAAAAACATGGTAATATTAACTGTCAATCGTTTTTTCACCTTTTCAACGTGTTCCTTTCATGTTAATTCGTAACATCATTTCTAAGCGTATTGCTTTATAAAAATAAAAAATATTTAGCAAGAATGCAAATTATTTTTTTTCACATGCTCTAGTCTTTTTTTTTATTTTCATTTTCAGAAAAATGTTTCTATTATGGTTAGAAATTGCTAACACACACCCACCCTCCACTTTCTCACATACCGAACACTTCTTTTGTTTGTTTTATTTCTTTTAACCGCAAGTGTATTTTATACTTGCATATATAATTAGCATTAAATTCAAAACACTTAAAGGTTACACCTTATTCTTTTAGCCGCCAAATCTGGAAATGATGTAGGAAATTTGTCGCCATGTCTCAAAATGGTATATGGAAGTAGTCGCCAAATTTAAAAATGATATATGCAATAAGTAGCCAAATCTGGACGTGATATATGGATTTTCTCCAAATCTGATTATCCTTATTCCTGACGATCCTGAAAAGGACAATGGAACAAAATTATAAAATTATTGTATTGTCATTGGTCCTTGACAAGTGTGCGAAATTTCGAATGAATCCGATCTTTTTAAGTGGGTAAAAATCGAGTTCTAAGATTCCGTTACATGCAAGTGAAACTTATAAAATCGTGTTAATAAAAACTGTGATCTGTGAGCTTTGTTATTGATTGTATGCTTAGTTTTAAGCTCTAATATAGTATATTAATAAGGAAAAAAAGAAGTATCTTGTATAAATTTACCTTTGTTACAAGTCGTATGGTGAAAAGCCTTATGTTGAAATTTTTCTGTATTTTATTTATTATTATTAATATATCAGTAATTTGGAATATTTTGTACAAAACTATGTACTGTAGAGATATTAATAACTTTCGTTATATAATTCTAGGTTTAAATCAATTTTAGAAATGAAAATATTTTAAAGTAAAATATTTTACGAAACGATACTTAGCAAAAGGTATTGTAAAATTTCCAATACAGGTTAACATAATCGGAATAGCTTGTTACATTTGAGTGAAAACACAAATTCAGGTACCGTGGATTGTATTTTTACATTACTTAATAAATCTATGAAACAAATTTATCTAATTTGCAGTAAACCATATTAGTGCTGTTATATATTTCTGGATTTCTATTTAAGTAAAAAAAAAAAAAAAAAAAACAGAATAAATTTATAAAATCTGAAAACTAATACAGTTTTGACACTTATTTCACAATAATAAGTTTAACTTATAATTTTTTTAAATACAGCACATGTAACGTAATGGTTATAAACGTTAGTCTTAAAATTCTTAAATTAACTATAAATTTCTAGAAAAGGTTCATAAAAGTTAAGCTTCCCGTTAAATATAACTGAATACACGTTTAAAAATTTCTATTCGAGATAAAAATTGCGTCCAGAAATTTACATTCAAGAACATTTTAGGCTAAAATATATGAGATCTGTGGGCTTTTTTATAATATTCTTCTTAAATCATTACAAGTAGAAAAATTAATCATTAACGTAAGAAAAATTGATTAAGTAGTATAAATTAATAAAATATACAAAAGTTGAAAATTTTTTTGTATGTAACATTGATATCCGCATTTTAAATTACTAAATAAACGTACAGTATGATAAGACAAGTTTCAGAAAATAACAAGATATATATCAACTAAAAAAACTATAAATCTTCAAATTGACGTAATCGAAACTTATTTAAATATAGAAAAGACTTTATTGCTGTAAATGAAAAACATTTGTTCGTAAAAGGCTCATTTCTAAAAATCATCACTTAAAAGAAAGACACGTGGGAGCTCAACTAAAGTAAGCCTTAATATGGTATAATATCAATTTTTTATATCGTAATTCTAAAAACGGATTATTTTCTCAAGCAAACACAGAAAACAAAAATACTTAAGAAATCTAGAAATTGTTCTTCTCTTATTTTTAAATGTTATCCTGGTATATGTGTTTTAATAATAATAAAAAACTGTGATGAATACTATTTCTTATCTGAAATTTAAAGTTAAATATAGCAACTTTTTGCTACAAAATATTTTTCGCGTGGCATTAACGAAATTCATTTTAAAACGTATGTTTATCTGATTATAAAATCACTCCCGCTTCGCTGAGTATTCCAAGATGTTGGGCGCATATATAATATTTACCTGTGCTCTCGAATGCAATGAAAAACATTCTAATAAATTTCACCTCTTGATTTAAAAAGAACAGGATTTGAATTTCAAAAATTGAAGTAGAATTTTTTGTGCTCCTGCAACCTCCTTCCCCAAAGTAGATTTCCACAAAAGCCATTTTTAGTGGATCTACTCAACTAAATAAACATGGAAGCCACATTTATAAATTTAAAATCGAAACCTAACAATTGAAAAATGGAATTTTTTATCGATAAGGAACCGTAGCCCAATTTGAGAAACTATTTTCCTAAAACCCGTTCTTAGCGGATTTCAATTCAACAACAACAAAAAAACGCACATACCAAATTTTATTACCATAAGTCTATTAGTTCGAAAACTGATTTTTTTTTTTTATCTATACGCCCCAGTAACTCCTCACTTCCCCATAGAAGTCAATTTCCGTAAAATCAGTTCTTAGTAGATCTTTATTCATCAAAAGAAACGTACTTATTAAATTTCAAGTATTTGAATCTAACAGCTCAAAAACAAAAATGTTTTTTATCCATGACGCCCCTCCTTAAGCCTTCTGAATTCCCCTTTTGTAATGGACATGTAATTCTTGAAAGAAACATGCCTACATAATTTCAAGTTTGGTAGGCATCTAATATCTCCTTAAACCCCCTCAACGCCACTTAGCAGTCAATTTTCGCACATAACCTTTTGTAGCGGACCTCTAATCCTTGAAAGAAACGTGCCAACAAAATTTCAAATTTGTAGTTATAATTGTTCAAAAATGGGTATATTTATCTATGTGTGTGTGACACTCTTCCTTAAGCCTTCGAAATTCCCTACAGCGGTCAATTTACGCAAAACCCTTTTTGTACCAGACCACTACTCCATGAAATATAAACGTGTCTATAAATTTTAAGTTTGTAGGTTCAATAATTCAAAATCGGGAATATTTATCTATAATGGTCCTTAAGAACTCGTAACGCCCCTCGGGTTCGATTTTCAAAAAATCCGTTCTTAGCGGATCTCTACTCCATGAGAAAAACATGCCTACCAAATTTCAAGTCTGTAGGTCTAATAGTTCCGGAGATATCCTGATTGAGTGAATGTGGGAGTCACTTTTCTCCTTTATATATATTCTAGCCATAACCCACCCTCTTCGCTCGGTATTTCATGATGTTGTATAAATATATTTACTGTATATATATATATATATATAAATTATCGATATCTAAGTCCTAGCAATAAGAATTCGATTGTATTGAAAAATATTTATACCTGTAACTCTCTCCTCTTGATATAAAAAGGACAGAACTTGTAATAAAACCCATTCTTAGTGGATCTTTATTCAACAAAAGAAACATGTTAAATGAAAAAAAAATTTCCAGTATGTGGGTCTAAAAATTCAAAAACAGGAATTTTTTCAAAGACTTCCCTTGACACCTCACCCCGGATGTCTACTCTATAAAAGGAATCTTCTTACTGAACTTCAAGACTGAACGTCGAATAGTTTAAAAATGGAAATAATTATGCCTCTTAATAAATTGCCCCCACAATGCCACTTGGGAGTCGATTTTTCTAAAAACTATTTTGTAGAGGATGTCTATTTTATGAAAGGAATATGCTAATAAAATTTCCAAGACTGTACAACTAATAGTTTAAAAATGGAAATAACTACCTATAACGCCCCTTAAGCCCCCGTGAAGCCACTCAGAGGTCGACTTTCACAAAACCCATTTTGTAGTGGATCTCTACTCCATGGAAGAAATCTGCTTAACAAATTTCAAGACTTTACGTCTAACAGTTTAAAAGTGGAAATAATTATTTGTTACGCCCCTTAATCCCCCTCAACGCCATTTGGGGGCCGATTTTTGTAAAACCCATTCCGTAACGGGGATCTCTACTCTATGAAAGAAATCTACTTACCAAATTTCAAGACTGTACGTTTAATAGTTAAAAATGGAAATACTTATAACGCCCCTTAAGCACACGCAACGCCACTTGCGGTTCATTTTCGTAAAAACCATTTTACAGCGGATTTCTACTCCATGAAAAGAATCTGCTTACTAAATTTCAAGACTTAACGTCCTGTTATTTAAAAGTGAAAATAATTATTTATAACGCCACTTAATCCCTCGTAACGCCACTTTGGGTTCGATTTTTGCGAAATGTGTTCTTATCGGATCTCTACTCCATGAAAGAAATAAGCTTACCAAATTTGATGTCTGTGGGTTTAATAGTTCCGGAGATATCTTGATGAGTGAGCCACTTTTCTTCTTTACATATATACATAGGCTCAAAGATTGCACTCTACAAAAATGGATATCTATTTATAAATGATCACGCATTTCAAAACTCTTTGTGAGTGTAATTTGAAGCACCATAGTAAAACCGACATAATTTTAACACTATTAATTTGATTTCGTTACAATGTTTTTGGTTTTAAGTAGCATATAGAAAAGACTGTTGTTCATATGTGACAGGATATAGCCCAATCTTAAAACTATATTAACCGACAAACTATAATGAGAAATTTTTTAACTAAGGAGCCAATTAATTAGGAGCTTCAGCTACTTTGTTTGTAAAGTGATTACTGCTAGAACCCCGATTGATTTTTGAGAGTTAATAAAATTTACATACCTTAGAAAATATTTTTCTAGCAATTAGCGGGGATAAGTTACTTCTGTGTGTGCGCGTGTGCTTGAAAGTATCAAAGAAACTAGAAAATTTTAAAAAGTGAACATGTATTTATATATATATTCATTTTTCTTACATCCACTGTCTTGTTACATTTTTATTTATTGCTTTGCATTTTTATATTTATCGCAGTTTTTGTGTGTACATGATTATTGATTTATATATATATACATTTGAAAATGACTCTAATTCCTTTCAAAGTAGAGTCCTTGTCCACTACATACTTAACCCAATCGAAACATTTATAGTAAGCTCCTTTTGGAGTGATGTTAGTTTCCGTCGTCGCTTTTCGCGTTGTCTCTTCTCTACTCTCTAAACAGGATTCTTTCAAAGGCGTCTTCACTTTCGGAAACAGCTGTAAGTGACAAGGAGTCATATTGGAGAAAAGGGGAGGTTGGGAAAGACTAAAATTCAATGCCCCAAAAATTCTGGATTCGATTCGATGAACGAGCTGCAACATTGAACGGAATCTTTACTAATCTCAACCTTTTCGGAAATATCTCATTCAATCAAAAAACAATTCACTCTCCCAAAATCAATTACATTTTCAGCGTTTTATGGTCTCGCAGAGCGTTGGTTACTCTCCATCAATGTGTGGCTATTTTGAAATCGGTACAATTACTATATTTGTGTTAATCCCATAGCATCGTCTCCAAATACCTGCTGAATCTTCGGATTATTCCATTTTAAGAACCACCAAGCTTTTGAAGGAATTTTTATTAATTAGTTTTAATTAATGGAGGGAAAATTTGATGCAATGTTTTTGCTCAACGCCTTTACACATTTTGAGAAAAATTAAAAATCCGATGAACATTTATAACAGCACCTTCTTTGGCGGCTTGAAGTCTTAAATTTTGAGAAGAAAAAGTAAAACATTTGCTTTGAGCATATGATATATTTGGCAACAATGTGTAGATCCTTTTAAATATTACTGAGCAAAAAGTACATCAGTGATAATAAAAATATTGTAAAACTCATATTGTAAAAGAATCAACAAGTACTTTCAATACAGTAATATCTCGACGTACACTCCCCCGACTTACGCTTACCACGAGTTACGCGATTTTCATATCTCGTCGATTCGTCTTTCTCTACACAACTCTATTACTCCCTCCCCACTTCCTGTTTAATTAATGTACGTGTTCAGACTTATGTGGATCGGACATGTTCGATCATCGGTGCTAGAACCTGAGGAAATTGGTAATGTGACTGAAGAGGTTGTCGATCTTGCCAGGAAAATAAATTTAGAAGTGGATAAGGATGGCGTTCAAGAAATGCTGGATTCCCAACATCAGGAGCTAACAACTGATGAACTCATAGACATGCCTAAGCAAGAGCAATGCATTAAAGAACTTGAATCCTTAGGCAAAGTTCAATCAGAAGATCGAATGACGGTTGGGAATTTGACAGAAGGCCTCAGTTTAATAGAAAAAGGGTTACAAATTTTAAAAAATATAGACTCCAACGAAGATCATACTTTTTCAACAGAATAGGGAATAAAAAATTATCAGTATTCTACGAGGAAATTTTGCGGAAGAAAAAAAAATCTTAGAGTCGGCAGGCTACTTTGTTAGATTATATGAAACCTTCCACAACAAAATTACTTCGACTTACGATTTTGTTATCTAAAATTTTATTAAATATTTCTTTTCTAAATCATTATTTTCTTTCGTCTCTGGCCCCAGCTAAAAATAATTTAGATGTATATATAGGCGAAATCATACCCCGACTTACGTTGTTATCACTCAGTTCCCCCTATCATGTAAGTTCGGGGGGGGGGGGTTACTATACTAAAATTTTTCTATAGATATGATAAAAGTCTTGTTTCCTTAAATGACAAAATTTTTGCACCAGTTTTGTCCACGTTCGAATTTGCAAAAATATCAAATAGGCAATATCTCCTAACAATACTCCAACGTCATTAAATTATACGTCAAATTTGGTACAAATCAAAGAAGAAATATGTCGAATATTTTTAAGAAACACACGCTATGTAGAAAAGAAATAATATCCAAATTACTTCTTTTCCATTCATATAACTTAACCTATTATTATAATATATTCTTCTCAATGAAATAATCTTCCTTGAATTTGTGATGCATGTGAAGTCAAGTTCTGCTATTTTAAAACCAATTTCTCAATAACTCATTTGCATTTCAAAAGGTCAAAAAATTCTGTTTCGATGTTCTCACATTTATTTAATTTTATTAGCCGATGTTTAGTTAACCGTTGAGGTTCTCACTGTGCATTTTAAATAAACCTAATATGATGTGCTTCGCTAAGCAATGAAAAATTTAGTTTTCATGTAGGAAATGTTTTAAAGGCAATTGCAATGTTAAGGTTGCTTTCACTTTGTAATGATAAATTCGGTTATTTCATGGTGTTGGTTTTATATATGTTTTGAAGTTTTGATAGAACTTAAATTTGAAATCACAGAAAAACTTTATATATACGAGATATTATATATTAGAAAAAGCACAAGCCTCATTTTCTCAATAATATTACCCGTATATAAAAGAGTGTGTTTTTTACACATTTTGCAATGTATTGTTAAAATACTTAAGAACTTTAATATGTTTTCATTTAAAAATTAAATGCATTAGAGGAATATCTTAAAAAACAGGTGCATAGCTTCTGCCTTATCAGCCGTATCAATGATATGGGGCCTCCTAGCTCAGGGGGCTCCAAGATACGTAAACAAAAAAAATCATAAAATGTTAAGGGGCAACTAGCAGGGGTCCCCAAGGAACTTTGATACAGAGCCCACTCGAGACTAGCTACGTCACTACTTATACAGAATTTTTTTACATAAAATTTTCACTAGAAATATATTACAATGTAATTATAGGGTTAAAATTTAATGATATAGAGCAATTGAAATTCAGTTGACACATCTGCTGAAAAGCACATAAATAATTTATTTGAATAGAAAATATTAAAAAAATTTTCAGACTGATGTATGTTTAGTTTTATTTAATTTGTGTTATGCTTTTTAACAATACTGCAAATCCTCATTAATGTGAACTTATTGGGAGAGAGAGAGAGAATCTCTCTACGTTCGTCTGGATTAAACGAAATAACTATAAAATGAGCTAAAGTACGTAGGTAAACACTATGTATGGTGGATTTTGTCGAGGCTCATATTGGCATGTTGTGGAAATTTGGAAAGTGGGACACTACCAGTTTGGGTATCGTCCTCTTCACCTAGTCATGGTTCAAAATTACGAGGCAAATTACCAATATCTTATGTTGCTTCAAAGGGAAACTTTACTAAAGAATCAATCAATCATGATAACAGGAGAGCGAGTTAGTGAATGAATATTAACATTGCACTGTTCAGCTACTCGAGGGTTTTTGTCGACGGATCTCGTAATTTTGAACCATGGTCAAGAGACGAGGGCGACACTTGAGCCCCCCGGCACCCCTTCCTCTCATACCACATCAGTAGGAGAATGTTTGAGCCTCGACATACTTAACGTGAATCGGCTCTCTCTACATGGCGAGTCTTCAATGGTACTAGGATTGAACTCATGACACTCCAGCCGCGAATCCGTTACCTTGACCACCAGGCCACCGTGGCCACGATAACGGGAGAAGTATTTTAGTCCTTCACCCCATCCCTTAATTCAATTAAGCATTACGGAAATGTAAGTGTCCCTTTTAAATCAGGATTAACAATTTAAAATTGTAATGATCAGTACTTCTGCAAAAAATTTCGGTATTTTCAACATTGAGAGAGAGAGGGGGGAGTGAGAAAGGAGAAGCGAGAGAGGAGAGAGGTGGTATTAAAATAAATCATTGTGTACTGTGTGGTTTAGTTATTAAGTTAGCTAAAACATTTTTATGCTACTTCCAATTACTATTATCGAATATTAATGAACATTTTTCAATGTGTAGAGAACATACAAAAAGTTTTATCAGTGAGTTTAGACGCAATGAGGTACATTTTTATATTAGATTAAAATTAGAGTTTCAGCACGAAATGTACCAAATACGTGTACTTGAAATCTATCAGCGGAACAGAAGATAGAGATAAGCACTGCCCTTAAGAAGATATTGGAATCGTTTCCGATCGCCCTATTGAATCTGTGTCTTCAGAAACCATAACGACACGCACATATTTCAGAATAATTATCACAAGTTCTTTCAAAGTTTCGGTCTATATAAGAGGAGTTTTTACCAAAGATTAAGTTTAAATAATGCAAACTTTCAGATCAAAAGCATGTCATTAATGTCTTCTTTCACGGTAAGGAATTTGAAACTTTTCTATTTCTCAGTTATATGTTAAAAAACAACAAACTGTGAAACATCAGAGTAAATATTATAGTATTTTATATAAAAATATGTATAGTGTTTTTCTTGTTACGTATAGTGTTGTTCTTATTATATCTTTACATTCCTCTTTAATAATGATTAAAAATTCATTTTTGAAGATTTTCCTTGGTACTAAATTCTTTTTCCTTTGAAAATTTATCGTGATGTTTATTCTAACAATCATCGTTTTTGGAAAGATTAACAATCATTTCATAACAGTTTTTATTACAGTTTTGGCTTGTAAGGTTTGGCAGAGAGTTAAACACACACGTAAATTAGTATATTTTATTCTTCTTTTTATTCATGAAATCTGAATAAACTTTCCCGTTTTCCCTTTAAATATATCTATTATTGCAAAATTATATGAGAAAGATCTTGTAAGTAATAGTATGCGATGAGAAATTCATTTATTTAAAAAAAATTCGCTTAGTTCCTTTATTTTTTGTTGCATGTAACTTTGATGTTAATCTTTACATATGTTTTGTGCCTTTTAAAATTTTAAAATTTATAGAAACACTTTTTCAAATGTATCAATGCCTTATTTAAATAATTGTGTCTTGAATATCTCTATTTTGGGGGAACTCAACTCTAAATAATTAAACTGGTAAAATGCCTTCACAAAACATAATTTTAATTTATGTGAAATATTTTAATAATGTTTATTTCTTTTTACATGCTATGCATTATTGAAGGCATTATCTTTTCTCTTTACAAAACTTTCTGCTTTTTAACACGCTTTTATAAATTTCACTTGCATGTAACGGAATCTTAGAACTCGATTTTTACCCACTTAAAAAGATCGGATACATTCGAAATTTCGCACACTTGTCAAGGACCGATGACAATACAATAATTTCATAATTTTGATCCATTGTCCTTTTCAGGATCGTCAGGAATAAGGATAATCAGATTTGGCGACAATTCCAGATACCACGTCTAGATTTGGCGACTTATTGCATATATCATTTTTAAATTTGGCGATTTGTTCCATGTACCATTTCCAGATATATGGCGACTAATTTCATACATCATTTCCAGATTTGGCGACTTATTTCAGATCTAGCGACTAAAAGAATAAGGTGTAACCATAAAGCGAATGTTTTGAATTTAAAGCTAATTATATATGCAAATATAAAATACACTTGTGGTTAATAGATATAAAACAAACAAAAAAAAGTGTTCTGTATCTAAGAAAGTGGAGAGTGGATGTGTGCTAGCAATTTCTTTCCATAATATAAACATTTTTCTGAAAATGAAAATAAAAAAAGTATGGTGCATGTGAAAAAAAATAATTTATGTTCTAACTCTAAATATTTTTTATTTTTATAAAGCAATACGTTTAGAAGTGATGATACGAATTAACATGATGAGGAATACGTTTAAAAGGTGAAAAAACAATTGACACTTAATATTACCATGTTTTTATTAACTCGCTTTCTTTAATATCTGTCCGGATGGAATTTTCTAATTGATTTTAAACTGTGTGACTTACCGATGGGATAGAGACTTGAAATTTGTACCATAGCTCAGAAATGGATGACAATGCATGAAAATGTGAAAAAAGAAGAAAACGAAAAGGAGGAATTTTATTACTTTTAGTCTGTTACAAAAACTATAACGATACGAGACTCATCCGAGGCCCCGTAAACGGAGAGAATAAATACACTTCAGACCCGTTAATTAATATCCATTGAAAAGCAAGACTAATTCCACAGCCACGTAATTCCGGCTTCAAATATCAAATTTAAGGATAAATTAAAAATGAATAAATGATAGTTTAAAAAACTAAAAAACATGCTTTTATTGTAATTCGAACTAAAAAATGAAAAATAAATTATAATTAAAAAAAAACTAAAGAACACGCTTTTATACTGAATCTAACTAAAAAGTAAAAAAATAATTCTTAATGTAAGAATAAAATGATGAACGAGAAAATTAATGTCATTGGGGTAAAAGCGTGGGGTGCAATTACGGAATTGAAAGAAGTTAAAAACTATAACAACTGATATATTTATAGAACACCCCACGCTTTTACCCCAATGACATTCATTTTATTCTTACATTAAGAATTATTTTTTTACTTTTTAGTTAGATTCAGTATAAAAGCGTGTTCTTTAGTTTTTTTAAATTATAATTTATTTTTTATTTTTTAGTTCGAATTACAATAAAAGCGTGTTTTTTAGTTTTTTAAACTATCATTTATTATAAAGCAATACGTTTAGAAGTGATGATACGTATTAACATGAAAGGAACACATTTAAAATGTGAAGAAATGATTGACACTTCATATTTATATGCTTTTATTAACTCGCTTTCTTTCATGTCTGTCCGGGGGGAATTTTGTAATTGATTTTAAACTGTGTGACTTTCCGAGGAGCTAGAGACTTGAAATTTGGACCATAGCTGAGAAGTGGATAACAATGCATGAAAATGTCAAAAAAGAAAACAAAAACGAAAAGGAGGAATTTTATACTTTTAAGTCCGTTATAAAAACATGGTACAATAACATAGTTTTAATTCGAACTTTTTCTTCTTTACACACTTTTATTTATTTGACCTGTTCAAAAGAGACGGAATCTAATATAACGATACGGGACTCATCCGAGGCCTCGTAAACAGAGAGAATAAGTATACTTCTTACCCGTTAATTAATATCCATTGAAGAGCAAGACTAATTCTACAGCCACGTAATTCCAGCTTCAAATATCAAACTCAAGGATAAATTTAACAATAAATAAATGATAGTTTAAAAAACTAAAAAACACGCTCTTATTGTAGTTCGAACTAAAAAAGTGAAAAATAAATTATAGTTTGAAAAAAACTAAAAAACACGCCTTTATACTGAATCGAACTAAAAAGTTAAAAAAATAATTCTTAAAAAAGAATAAAATGATTTACGAGAAAATGAATGTCATTGGGGTAAAAGCGTGGGGTGTTCTATAAATGTATCAATTGTTATAATTTTTAACTTCTATTCCGAAACGCTGAATTAGTGTAAAAATGTAGCACAAAGCACCCCACGCTTTTACCACAATGACATTCATTTTCTCGTTATAATCATTTTATTCTTTATTAAGAATATTTTTTTTTTTTACTTTTTAGTTCGATTCAGTATAAAAGCGTATTTTTTAGTTTTTTTCAAACTATGATTTTTATCGTCAAATTATTAACTTATCTTATTTAGCTATAAAATAACGTGTTTGAATTTATAGCTATATATATTTGTATTTATAGCTATTAAAAAACATTTTTTCCTATTTAATGGAAAACAAATGCATTTCTCCTTTTTGATAAAAAAAAAAAGTAAGCTTTATTAAATTACTAAGGACGGGGGGAGTCAAATTAATTAACATTTGTGCACCAATCAGTGGCACGCACAAGACGGGATCCACGAAGCTGGACCCCCATAGCCCTTCATTTTTTTTAATTGATTGTAATCCTATGTAAATAGTACATAAAATTTAATTAAGTATTTATTATTAATAATTTATTTTATTAATTAATGCTCATTTTTATTTATTAATTTACTTGTTACTGTTTTTCCCAACAATTGACAAAACCAAATGAACATGTTTGGCGGCGTATTGTGGTATGATAGGAAAATGATGGACTTTCAACCCTGGACCCCCATCCTAACCCTGGAGAAATTTTTGTGTGTGCCACTGGCACTAATTGCTTATGTTTCATACAATTTTTCTCTTCAATAATTTTTAAGATTATAATTACGGTCAATGTCCCTCATTTGTTTTTAATGTAATGAATATCGGGATGTATATAAGATCATTGCATGATTAAAAAGTTTAATTATAATCTTATATATAATTATGACTTTCATAATTATTCGATTTTTCTTTAGACTCAATAAATTCAACTGTAACTTTATTAAATTCATGTCATTTGTTATTGTGAAAAAAACTGCAGGATATCTTTATTAATAAGGATTAAACTTAAGTGATTTAAGTGTTTAAAAAAAATTTGTTAAAACTTTAGGTAGAATATTTAAACGACTTATTGATTATACTTATTATTTTTTTATTTTGTAATTAATTCTTAATAGTTATTGATTGTTAATTAGCAAAGAAATAGAAAACGACACTTTTTGAATGGATAATATTTAAGCCTAATAACATGATGCTAATGGGCCTAATAATGAAGCTAATCAGCCTAATAATTAATGCATCTAAAATTGAACTTCTAAGAAATAAATTTATATAAGGAAAACTGTAATGTGCTCTCATATTAACTTCCATTTTTCATTTCATATTTTCCTAGGTACTCCTCACATTTATTGTGTTACAGAAAAACATTATCTGCTTTGAAGCCTTTCCCAAAGATGGATTGAACGTGCTTGACTTTGAAACTAATAGATTGTTTGATCCACCATCGAGAATAAACTTCCAAAACAAAGATATTTTGGATTATATGGATAAAGAAATAAACAAACTCGCTTTGAAAGCAGAGAATGTTGTCAAGCATGGTGAAAACTTCGGATACAAAGAATATACTGATGTGTCGCTGATAAAATTACCTGAAAAACAGAGTGTGGAAAATAAAACGGACAACGTCTATACTGTCAAGGGAACTGAAAAAAACTTAAAAGCCGACTTAGGAAATTTTATCAATAAACCAACAGGCAACAGAACGGAAGCAGAATCTAACTATCATGTTTCGCAACTGGCCCCCAAACAGGGATATAATCCACAAGCACAAGATGTAATCATTAAAGAACTTGGAAATTCTAATCCAAACTCTCCTGGATACCAAGACAAAGTAATATATATACCAGTGTATGATTCACCAAATGTACAACCTCAGAAAGATTATATACAACAGAATTATGCTCAAAGTGATTTGAATGGTGGAACTCATTCTAATGAAAACAAAAAAGCAATCGGATTTATTGGAATCGTATTTGTACATAAAATGCAGCCTCAAGATGCTATAACTCCTACTCATGTAAATAATAATTTTAATCAAAAAAATAATGGGATTTTGCATAATGTACAAAATAATCGACCTACTTATATCGATGTTTCTGATGGATCTCAGCATAAACTTTCTAACTCCATTACTGCTGCAGATATTTTTCAACAACAGGCAGGGATAAGTGAATATGATGATGAAACATATCAACCGGTAGTACAACAAATAGATGGCAACCGTTCTCCTCAAAAAGTGTCATTTAGTTCCCACAATGAACAATGGCAAAGACAAAAACCAACTAACAATGGATGGAGTGCTAATCAAGGAAATACAAATGTTCTAGACATAACACAAGTACAAGGACAATCAATATCTAATCAAGAAAGGCCTTGGATAAATTCACAAAATCAAAATACTGTCGCTTTTCAGAACGCATTTGTAAACCAAGATATCAATCCAAAAGGAAATTCAAAAATCTACAATACGGGAAGACAAAATTTCGATAACAAAAGACAAATACCTGAAAATCCTCTTTTTCCACCACGAGGTAATGCAATTCCAAAAAGTTCATCAGCTAATAGTAACTCAGATAAACAACCTAATTTTTTAAATAGTAAAAATGCTGTACAAATTGATAAGCATAGAATGAATGCCAAAAATCAACCAAATAATTACCAAAACGTAAACATTCAGCCTACTTTTAAGCCAAATAGTGGAGTTCATTACAATGATTTGAATCAAATGATTTCTATAACGGATGAAAAAGGTTCTGGCCAATTATTTCCAGTAATTAAACATGTGGTGATAGAGAAACAGGTGCCTTCAATTAATAACGCTCAAGGATTTTTAAGCAATGAGAGGCCTCCTAGATATGGCCGAAACCAGCAAGATATAAATCAAAATTCTCAAACGTTTTATCAAGCTCCTCAGCAGTTAAATACTCCACTACCCTCAAATTTTGCACATAGTAACGTAAACAATGGAGAAAACCATGATTCTGCATTAAATACAAGAAATTTCGTGCAGCCTCAATGGGATTCAAATTCCAACAATAATTTAAATAACTCTCCACAACCACATTTTAAAAATTTAGCAAATCCAGAGCAACATAGAAGAAGTGGAGGTGTATTCCTTAATAATAAGGTTTACGAGAATTTTAAGTCTAATGACAAAAATATTAAAGAATATGAGAAACAACAAACATTTACTGAGAGAAGTGGAGTACCTGATGTTGATCCACAGCATCTGTTTTTCAATAATTTACCAAATCTAAATAATAATAACAATAATCAACATTTCTCTGAACAAATAAAAGTTTTTAAACATGGGAATCCAGTTGATCAAGAATTTTCTACTGATGCTGAAATAAAAGAAGCATTTAGAATAGCCGGAATCTACATACAAAATCAAAACGAAAACTTACCGAAGCATACAGGAAACAATGTCCATTCTCACAATCAGTTTGAAACAGTTAATTCGAATGAAGCATATTCTCAGAATAGTAAAAATGACCGTCATACTCCTTCAAATTTAAATGATGTGAGGCCAACAACAGATCAGAGATATAATGCTTTATATCACGAAAGAAATCATAATTTTAATGTTGTAAAACTGAGAGATCACTTACTTCAACCTCACAGGAACTCTGAGCATTCTTATGAAATGAAAACTAATTTCAACAAAGAATTACCCAAACAAAATGGATGGAAAGTAGTCCTGAACCCTCAGAACACTCATTCATCAGTAACAGAAACTTACAAAGATAATGTTAACAAAAATCCTCACCATAGCTCAAAACCAATTATTTCTACCAACCTGTTGAATTTGAATAATCAAAGAGAATCTCTGGATCACACAAACAATCAACATTCAAGACACAGAGTAACAGCTTCATTTCAAATAAAAGATGCAATAACTCACCCTCAACAACGAAATCCAAGAAATCAAAATTTGAATACAAACCAACATCATCAACCCCAACAATTTTACAACACATCACTAAAACAGACAATGCACTCACACACACAACCTTCAAATACAGATTATCGTTCAAAAGAAAAAGAAGGAGTCTTAGTGTTTACTGGCAACGAAAGAAAAGACTGGAAGACGAACCCTCAAAACAAACCGAACGAGGATAGACCACATTATCAACAACCTGGCCGTTACCAACAAGAAAATCATTATAAGGAAAATAGCCCGAATAGCTCAGAGCAAAGACCTCTTGCTTCCGTTATCGACAGATCCGAAAGCAATAGTGATCCTCATGACAAAGTCACCAAAGCGTGGTACAGGAGAGACTCTCAAAACACAAAGGACAATTCAGTAAAGAAAAATAGAGGAAAAATTGATAATACTGGCATTTACAACGTCAATGACGCTGACGGAGCGATTCAAATGGTTTCGGAGGAGAAAATTTTTGGTAACTAAAGCCACGAACGTAATTATTCCAATTTTTGTCTTAAATAATCAAAAACCAAAATTCATAAGCCTAAATTTTATTAATTTAACTGCAGGATATTTATTTTATCTTTAAAGATTTCAATAAGTTTAATTTCATTTATTTTATCGTTTTTTTCACAAAAGCAAAATATGTCAAAGCTGGTTAGATGTAAATCTTTGTCAGTAGTATATAATTTTCAGATATTTATATCAATGAAATTCTTTCTTGAAAGTAAACAGGAAGATTTAATAATAAATATATCTCAAAAGAGAAATGTATAAATCTTCTTTTGCTCGTAATTGTACTCAAAGAATATAATTTAAGGAAAATTCATTCACATTATGTAAATTCAGAAGTAATATATTCATTACAATTTTTCATTAAAGAAAAAAATTCTTAAGTATGTTATTGGAACATTATTTGAAAAATATTTTTGTTTCAGATGTAAAAGGCTTTTTTATGAAATATTACTTGTCGTTCATTATTTATAACCAGAATTTTTAAATATTTGTTTTCTCTTGTTATCAATTCTAGTATTATTTGAAATGTGATAATTTTCATGGTTTTTTATGTCGTATGTGTGTATGTTCACTTAAAAGTTTTGACATAGTGTAAAATAAAACTTATAATATTGTAAAATTACTTACATAAATAAATCTCTTTAAAGGAATGATAATTATGTCTTGTCAAATAACCGAAATTTTTGTGCGAGTTCTTAGAACTTTCTTCCTCGGAATGGATTTTATAAGTTTTGGTAAAATAACTACAAAAATTGACACAATTTTGTAAAAAAAAAGTTATATAGTCATTCAACAGATAGTTCTCCACCAAAAATTCTTAAGTGATGCAAATTTTCCTCAACATACAAATAAAAAATTTTCTATTTGTATATATGGTGAGTGTGCCTGTGTTTTCATTCATATCCTTTTCTTTAATCTGACCCGAATTTTCCTTTATGCAATATATATACAGATAGATTAAGATAAATATGCAAATTAAATGATGTTATGTCGATAAAGAATTGTTATATCACTAAAATGTAGCATGATTTTAGAAATTAATTCAGTGTCCTTAACCCAATAATTTTCATTTTTAAATACTTTTGATGTTAGTTTTTATCAATTATTCAATGAATTCTAGCACTTAAGGTATCCGACTACTTGCGACAAATTTTTTTTTAAAAATGGAGATATGGGGATTTTTTTGTTGTTTTTTATATTTTTTAGTACATTTTAAGAAAAATATGATGAAATTAAGAAGAGAAAAAGAAATTATTATTATTAAAATGGGAAAAAATGGGTAAAAATTTACAAAAAATACACGTGTAATTTACAAAATGCAATTTACAAAAATTACATAAACGGGGCCCATTCTGTACCAAAAGTTTATATATAAATTTTCAATTTTTCTATTCTGATGTGTTGCTATGCTATTCATTTTTGAAATGACATTCAGGATAAGAGATATTTTAATTTTTACAAAAACCAGAACACTTTATCCTAGTTTTATATGAAATTGCTTAAAAAAGAATGATTATATTAGGAGAAGGGACTATAAATTTTGTAATAAAACTGTGATTGATAAATCTGAAGGTTAAAACGCTTCTACTATATTATACAGAATATACACAAAAATTTTCAATTAATTATTTCCAAAACTTTTTTAGCAATTGCTGGACCCATTTGACATTTTCAAAAAAAGCACATTTCGAGTAAAACGCGTTTTAAAGTATGACATCTTGCTTAAAGTAATGGTATCTGCTTTTACTAAAACACTTGTAGTTTTTGTTCTAGTGAACGGAAAATAATAAACTTGGTATTTTTACAAAGCTAATAAGATGGCCTGTAAAATACAATCATAACAAAATCTGTCAATATTCAACAAAGTTCACAATTTTAGGGTAGTCGTTAAGTTATGATTTGAGAAGTACCTACAGTTAAAAAAAATATTTCTAAGAGAATTGGACTTGAATTCGATGAAGACATTTAAACATTAATATACATTGATATGTTAAATTGAATTTTTATATTATTAGCTCAATCTTAATCATTTGCTTTTTGTGCATTTTATACTTTTATTCTGCAATCAGTTTTAAATATTTTGCATCGAAGAAGTACTAGTGTTTCCATTTTGATTGATTTTTTCATTAATTTAAACTATGTAAAACTAATGGTTTCATAAGTATTTACAGCTCCTGCGTGTGTTTTAGCTCAGCATATGAATAAAAGGAAGTATTTCATACTGTTTAGCTATCAATAAATCAAAAATTGCCGTTATAAATATATTTAGTATCAGAGTTATCAATAACTCTAAGATTACAATTTGATAACTATCTTGAATATAACTTTCAGTGTTAAATAAAATATTTATTTTTTAAGGGAATTTTTAAAGATACTTCTTAATAATATGTTTTTTTTTTCTGTTGAAGGAACTTTCCATGAAATACTTTATTATTGATTTTGGAGACATTTGCGATGGACGGCGTAAAACTGTGGGAAGAAGAAAAACATGGAAATGGATAAAAGCGTTTATTCACTACAAAGAAAAGATACCGTCGCAAAAGAACCGTGCAAATCAAATGGATATTCACTGAATCAGAAGTTTATCGTTACTCACCAAAGATGAAGCATTTTCTACGTTTAACACATACAGTTTTTAGTACAAACCTTTTGGGAACCATGATGTTTTTTAGCTGGTAAAGTTTGAAATAAAGAGTATATCTTACATATATTAAACATAATTAATATTTATTAATTTATTCAGATAATTGTTAACGAGAACGACTTTTTAATTCAAGGAAGACAAAAAAACTTATATTTATTTATAATATTGACATAATTAAATTTAACAAATCGTACCTCATAAAACCTCATTTTGAGAACTTTATTTAATCATTCAAAAACATATTTTTGCAAAAAAGCTATCTATTCATTATTTGTAATCTAAATTTAAAATTTAAATTGATACTATATTGCAACAATAATTTTAATTCGTTTTTATATCTTTGAATAACTAAATTTGAAGCTGTTGAAAATTTTTAAAAAACAATTGTTAATATTTTAGTTTCAAAAATTTTGGAATTTTAATGAAACACCTTAAAAATATTAAACTAGTTGAAAATTAAAAAGTAAATTAAAAAGTATCACTTATTAATAAACTTTTTAGATTGAAACTGATACATATATTTTGATTTTCTCCTAATCCAATGATTTCATCCGTATTTATTGTAATAAGGCTCTCTCAAGAAAAATAACACTTGATATTGATTTTCATGAAAACCTTATTGGATGAATCCAATAAAATGATTAAAAAAATTATGCAAGGTAATTACAGAAATAAAATAATTTCATATGTGTGTTCAATTACATACAAATAAGGTATTAAGAAATAAACTTTTCTTTATCATGTAAGTGATTAGCCTTATAGGAACAATATATATATGTTTTGGATATGAAGATATCTAAATATTTTAAGACACGAATAGCTCGTAACTTAATATTCCGTCAGATTTGATACATTAAGCATGGTAAACAAGGGGAAATTATGTTGTATACACGACATGGAGAATGATACAAAGTAAGAATAAACAAGATGCTTCACTTTTAAAAATACTCGGTACACTATGATACTCGTATTATCGAATTTCATTAAACTGCATCAAAATTTATGTAAAGTCTTAGGTATTTCAATTTCAATAAGCAGTTCTTTAAAAATACTAATAATATGTACACGACGATCAAAATCATTTATTTTTTAATACATTACAAAAAAAAGTTTTTTTTATTTGACTGTTGTAGCTTTAAAGTATTTTTAGTTTTCTTCCTCCTTTTTAACGGCTTTTTTAATATAAACAAGTTTAGTTTCACACATTAATCAGTTATGGCTAATGAGCAATCGGCTAAAAGTTTTGTGTGGTGCATATATTGTATATGAAATACATAACATTCAGGATTATATGTTTTGTAAATGATGAGTTTGTATCTCAGTTTCACAAAACATTTAGAGTGAAATGCTTAAGCGAACATAGTAATTTTTTTCTTATTGCAGTTTATATTTATCATAATTAATAGATTTTCTTTAAATAAAAGTATTCGAACTTTTGTAAATTAGCCTTTTGAAGTTTTAAATATTTCATATTACATAGGAAACATATATATATATATTATTATATATATTTTTTTTATCTTCTTTCTAGAAAATCAAGGAATCTATAGGAAATATTTCACAAATTTTGATATGTTATATTGTGAAATATAAATCCGAAACAATTTACTATAACTTAAAATTAAATAATAATTAAATAAGATTATCAAACTATTGGTTAAATACTTGAATATTAACTGATAAAATAGAAAAACAGTCAAAATTTATTACTCTAAAATTGGATTATATATATAGTAAACACCTGAAAAAAAGTTGTTTTAGAAAAACATAAGCAGCATTCAGATTATGTATAAAATGACTGATATTATTTTATTTCATCAGTGCACAAAAGGCTCAGAATGAGTTCATTCAACGCATTATTTCTGCTTCCTGTTAAGAACTGTATATTGCTAAATGGCAGCTGACGATAATAAGTCAATAAGGAAAATGTTCTAAACTTTCTTTATACCTGAAGTAAAGAAATATAAAATAATTTATGAGATAGATATAAATATGATAAAAATGTCGTAAAGTTAACCAAGTCAGAATATCCTTATATTTATCATCTCTCGTTAAAAAGTGCACCAGAAACTAAGCTTTTTAAAAGTTTTTGCTCTAGTTAAACTATACTGTTGGCATATAATTCTTTTAACTTTATTAAACCCCACCAAAAAAATGCTTCTAAATCAAAAGCTTCTTTCTCTCAGTTTTAGTTGCTTATTTTCAAAAATAATAAGCAATGAAACAAATTTTGAACTTTTAAAGTTTTAGTATCCCATTCTTAAGTGCATGTATATTAAAAAACGAATTTTTAAATGCAGAAAAAAGACAAAATTTAGGTCGAAATATTGATTTTATTTCAAAATAACCAATTTTCTACTGAGAAACTAGTTATAATCTTAGATGTAAGCATCGATTAAGATGGCACGCGTAATGACATAATAGTTATAATAGAAATTTAATAACAATTAAAATTATCACTTAAGTTTAGTGTATAATCATTACAATTAGTTGGATATTTTAACAATGAGAAATATTTAGTTCACATTATAAAACGGATGAATGGTCGATATAAAAGATTACTGTTATTTAAAAAATGGAATAAAGACGAGACTTTATATTACGAAATGCAATGAAAAAACTGCTGAGTGAAAATCTGTCATTCATTTAAATTAAAAAATGCATGTCTTTATTCGGGTTAAATGAGTTAAACATAACTGTTACACACGCAAGCACACATAAAAATAAAAACTTATGACGAAACAAAAGACAACGTCGGCATCGAAAAGAAAGACAGCAATTACGGCGTACTTAAATGTTAAAAAAAGAAAAAACTACTGATTTTTTTCGCTATTTATAGCTTCCTCTGTAAATTGATATATTTTAAGTCAAACCAAAACGACGTAGATGTATTCCAAGGTCATCGATATTTTTGATTTACAGGTTCGACCGGATTGAATTCGCTGTGAATGCATATTTCAGTTGATCTTCTTTCAACTGGGCTGTTTTCTCATTCATTATCGACTTTTAACTTTTTACGCTTTTATAAGTATAACACCATATGCAACGAAATAAAAACTCCCATTTTTAAATTTTTACACTTACAATAAATAACATGCGACTAACAAAAACTCACAAAATTCCTTTATTACTTTAAAAAAACTGAGCTCTGTCACAAAATAATTCGCTGTAAAAAAAAAAAAGACTGCAATGATTAATTTTTTAACACTCTCTAAAAATTTGAATTTAATTATTAATTAACTAGAAAAAAATCAATATCAAAAGTTTTTCCATTTAACAATTTTATTAAAAAAAATGACGAAAATTTAGAGACTTCCTGAGCATAAATACCAACATAATAGAGACGAAGGCAAATGTTTTATAACAAGGGTCGAAAACCTTTTAGCTCTGGCGTTCCAAACCAATCTACCAATATGATTCAGCGTGTCACACAATAGGACACATTTGAAACATTTCGATTACCACGATAATGCATCCATAGATAGAGAATAGAGGTCAATAATACAGATTTACATTGTTTTATTATGTATTAATTTTGCGTCATTTAAAGTTATTTCTAGACATAAAAATAAAGAGTATAAAATATATTTATTTCTTCTACAAAAATTTAAAAAATTAAAATTGTACATATATTAAAATTTTTTAAACATATTTATTAAAAAGAGAAATTAAAGAAAATATATAAATATTTCTCTTTATTAAAGTTAAATAAAAAGATGAATTAAAAAATATTAGTGTGAAGCTAGTGCCTGCACCAATCTACTTTCATATCTCAAAATCAAAGGCATATTTTGTGACTTTCAATTTGACACGATTCTGAGCATTCAGTTGTTAAATACTATCTTCGGGAACTTGAATTATTTTTCATACCAGAAAAGATTTTTTGCTTAGATATGTAAAACCAAAAGCAGAGAGTACATACAATTTTTCTCTTTCAAACAATTAAATCTCTCCATCAATTACACTCAATAATTTACAAAATAGCTGTAAATTTATTTTTGGAGTTATCTTTCAGATTTGTGATAATTCTGTAAATGTCCGTAATTCTGAAGATGATTGTCGAATAAGATTCATTATAAATTGTGATCAACTTCCATCCACTCAAATATTAACAAATTTGTAGAGTAGCTCAGAGTGCAATTGAGAATTGTACTGCGTGCCACATATGGCCCGCGTGCCATAAGTTTTCGATCCCTTATGTATAGTATAGGTAGCGGCAACCCTACTCCCATTACAGAATAATTGCACACAACTAAGAACAATTAAATTTTTGTGTAGTTCGACAACAAACTTAATGACATTCCTTCCACTTAGAAGCGTTACCAATGGTTATTTTTCTGCATTGATAAAAATGTTATTGATAAGAACGGTATTTTCTTACGAATTTCTCTGAAAGCTTTTTAAACTGTATTTTTAGAAATATAAGGAATATACAAATGAGATATAAATAAATTCGTTCAAGTAATTGAATCTTGCCACACAAAAATGACATATGTTCTTATTACATTATAAACTAATTAAATATTATAACACATTTACTACTGTATAAACAGTTTTGTAAAAAGAGTTTAAGAAAGATGTGAAATAAAATTAATCTAAAAAGCTGTTTTCAGAAAATTGTTTAAATGGAACTTCAAATGTTCTTTATAAATTGTTTTTCGTTTAAAGGATTATATATTTCTTTAAACTAATTCCACTGACTGAAATTCAATATGTCTATTGTCAATTTTTTTTAAAAAATTCCGGTGTTAATCTAGTAAAAATGTAACCAATACAAGGACTATTGGCAACGGACCTCATAATTTTGAGTCCTGGTCAAGTGACAGGGACACACCTGAGAGCTGGTACTTCACTCTCCAAACTTTCATCATGGCAATGTGAGAACTAAGAACTTCGACATATTTAACGTACATCAGCCCTTGTATACAGTGGATCCTTCGTAGCAAAAGAACTTGAAACTTTACATTAGATATTATTAGGAATAAGCATTTGATAATATTCCATTTATTATAAAAACAAATATAAGAAATCGTGGCTATACAGTTGAGATAAGAGTTATATTTGAAAATGTCTCAGATTTATGATTGATTTATGTAGGCGATTTCCCTATTCAATAAAGTTTAATTACAGTTTCTTGAAAGAAAAACAATTCGACAATTATTTTCTAAGAAATTTATTACAATATCGAAAGTAGAATTGGAAATTCTACTTTTTCAGGTAAACATTACTTCCTTATTTGGATGATACCATAAACAAAATGTGAAAATGTGGAGCATGTGTCACTCTTATTGCGTTCTATAACTTTTTAAATTATATATAATTTTAACTAACTTTTTAGAAGGGAAGAGGTGCCATTTTACACTGGAAAAGAAATAACTAAGAATTTTGCATTGTGAATAATAAAAATATAATGTTATAATATATATATTTAAATATAATTTGTATAAATATTTATATAAATGTATTAAATGAGCTTTCTGGTATATTTTAAAACTATAACCCTACCACAATGAAAATGTTTGATTTTTTTTCTACTAATTAATTTTATTTCGGTATATGGCTTACACATGTATCCTGATGTTATTCACTATGAAGTTGAAATCTGGATTTTCTGAGTTTCAATTTCCACTGAATTATTTAATTCATAACAACTGATTCTTTAAAAAAAAGTTTTCGAGTTTAAGAGAACAGCAGACTTATGCTTCTCTTAAGCCCATTAAAAGAATATTATTTTATGGAATAAGAAATTATCGGTCAAATGAATGAATAATAAATTAAACACGAATAGTATCATTACATCTTTAAAACTAAACTTTAAATATGCATTTAACTTAACAGAGTTCCGAATATCATTTGTTAGCTGATAATGAGTTTATGAGTTGCTTAGAAAATTGTATAATCCGGTAATAACGATGACCTTGAGCTGCGCTACTTAGAAAAACAATAATAAGAGGAAAATTTTGCATAACCAGAAACTCTCATTTTAAAATTATAATTCTGAAGCGTGACATGTGCAAGGATTTTCTTACTTAATTTCTCTTTAAGCAAACAATAGATTTAAACTATGTCAAGATATTTCCTATGTTAATAAATTGATTGTTGTTCAAACGGAAGGAACGGAAGCTAGTGACAGATATATTTGTAAAATATTGGGATATTTAAGTCATAAATGCGTGTGTGTCATTTTCAACATCTGGAACAAGATTTACATAAATTATAGTTTAAAGAAACCAAAAAACACCCTTTTATAGTTAATCGAATTTAGTTGTAACTTAATCTTTTGGTCGCCAAATCTGGAAATGGGATCTGAAGTAAGTCGCCAGATGCGGGATGGGATCTGAAAATGGGAAATTGTTAATCCTGATGATCCGGATCAGGACAATGGAACAAAATTATTAAATTATTGTATTGTCATCGGTTCTAGATAAGTGAGCAAAATTTCGAATTAATCTTACCTTTTAAGGTGTGTAAAAATTGAGTTCAAAGGTTCCGTTACATACAAGTGAAGCTTATAAAAGGGTGTTAAAAAGATTCTCACTTAACTCTAATGCGAATAAAATTTTTAAAAAACAGGTATTTTAATTTACCGTAAAATCCGGCGTTATTCGCGCACTTTTAACACACAAAAATAAGATCGAAACTTAAGGGTGCGAGTTATAACGCCTGGTATAAAAACGATTGCTCTAAAAACAACAAAAAAGATGAGCATAAATTTTTTTTTACCTCTACATACTGTTTACTTAAAAGAAATGACTTGCCTTACGAACTAAAGGAGTTGTAGCTCTAGAATAAAACTATTTTGCTACAAAAGTCTGGGATAATACCTCGAATAAATGACTTCAAAACATAAGAGCAATGTATACTAATATTTCAGATTTCTTCGTAAAAAAGGGGGTGCGCGTCATATGGCGAAAAAATATGCCTAAAAGATAAGAAAAAAAGTAAGCTTGAAAGTACAGGAACGCGATATACGCCATATTTTACGGTATATCTCATTATGTTTTCTAAAACTTCAATTATTTTAAAAAAAATAGTATAGATTTGAAATCTAAAACATTTAAAACTGTTATAGGAATATAAAACTGAATTGCCGATTGATCTGTAGAATGTGAAAGGAATATTTTTGCTAGAAATTATCATCTCAAAGTTAAACCAAATCAGTCGTAATAAGGTCAGTTATTGCTCACTTCTAAATTTACCAGTATGCGTGTGTGCGTGACTGTAAAAACCTTTCTTAGAATATTTTACAGCCGTACGACTTCTTTCTAAAAAAAAGACTCCACATCTTCTTTAGTAATATATATATATATATATATAACCTGACTAAATAATAACTCTTTACCCTAAAGACTCAATAGTGTGATTGTCCGAAGTAATGCGGTCATCAATCATAGCTTTTGACGAATGGTTATAATGAGATCCCCTCAAACGAAATTCTCCTAAATGGGTTAATTTAAAAAAGTAATTTTGGTTTTCCAGTGTTACTGTGTACTTAACAAAGCCGAAAAATGACGCAACAAATTTACGTGGAACCACAAAAAAATTACTTTGGTATATAATTTGATTTAAATGACTATTGGTTAACTCAAAGCAGTAATTTATTCTGTCGATATTAGTACTTGCTATAATGAATAGGCTCAGAAAGAGCTTTCGAAACTTAATAAGGTTATTTAAAAAGTTAGTTTTTACATTTTTTTACAAATTTTAAAAGAATTCTATAGAAATAATCGTCAATATATCATGAAAAGAAAATAACTTTTTAGTTTAACTTTTAATACAAAAAAGTTTAAAGAGTTGTAACATAGAACCTATTGTTAAAAAATATCAAAGAAACTTTGAACATTTTTAACAGAAAATGATCCATTCAAAATATTTCTATTAAATTCGAGAAAAGAAAATGTTAAGCTTGATATCGCTTTATTGAAATGTTATTTACATACGACCAATAAATGAATAAGTTTCCTTAAAATGTTTTTGGAATTCCTTCGTTTTATTTTTAGTATATAAGGGAGTGACCAAAAAAAAGTTATCTTAAATGAGTTATATATAATGTAATTATTTTTGGTAAAGTGTATTAAACACACACACACACAAGCTTTAGGATTATATGTGTATACATACTTTTAATTTTTTTATTATTTCTATAACTGTACCAATTGCAGTAACTGAAAAAATTTAGTCAAACTTTGTTATACAAAACGATCATTTGTTGTATATTTTTATAATTTAAAAGTGTCGCATGCAAATAAACTTTACATCCAGGGAAAGCCAACGAATACTTTTATTTTTTCTAAATGGGTTGATGTGAAAACCCGTTTATTTTTTTAAATGGGTTAGTTTGAAAACCCATTCAGATTTTTAATGGGTTAATTTTTTTCAAAATGATGTAAAATTTAAAAGTACAGTAATTCTCAGATTTAAAAAGTACTCTTTATTAAAACAAGCAGTATTATTAAGGAAAGAGCTTCAAAAATTGCTTTTAATCAGAGAATGTAACAATCAATTATCCGCCGAAGGAAATATTTGTATCCTCGATTTTTTTTCAAGTATTAGTTTTCTCATTTCAAAAATTGGAAAGTCTTAAGAATCAAGTATAAGGTACAAATAAAGGCATAAAAATGAAAAATTATATTTTCAAAATTCATATATATTATCACCTTTTTCCATTCATAAAACAGAAAAGAAATAACAATGAATTCTTTATTAAACTTATTTGACTCGCGCGTATAATAAAAAAGAGATCCTATATTTTAGACATTTAGGTATTTGCTTAGAAAAATACTTTAAAACTGATTTATTATCCTTTACTAAAAAAAAGAACACGTAAAAATTTGTCTCAAAGAATCAAAATAAATTTTCCAAGAAATAATATATAGCTGGCAGTAACTTTTAGTACAATTGGTAAGAAAAACGGACAAAGTGTCGAAAAACATATAACTCTTTTTATTTAAATTCACATTTAAAAAATAATTAAGTTCAAAAAGTTTCCCCATATTCATTCAGAGCTTCCGGAGTAGTTCACTGGATTTTAAAACTTGTATTTGAGAAAAAAAGAAGTTTGAGAATTGTACAGTTAAAACAGAGAATGGAAATAAAAATTATATACGCGAGGGTCATTTAGAAAATAAAGACCATTTAGTCATTAGCTCAGCGCCCAAGGCCATGAAAACTGAGATGGGCACAGTAGGCCTTGTCCCTCATAGCGCTACTGAGTTTAGTTTAGTTATACAAAACAAACAAACAAACTATTTATTGGGAAAACAAATCTTTTACATACCTTGAAACTTTTCCCTCACTTCTCTTCACAATCATTTTCTACATTTAAACATTTGTCATATTCGTTCACGAGCTTCAAAATTCCTTCTGTTTTGCCGCCAGTGCATTGAGCCAGGTGGTCGTTGTATTCTACAACTTTCCATCTCTTCCAAAACGTCTACCTCCGATAAACTTTACTCATTTCCTTCATCAGATTAAGGAAAAGATAATAATCGCTAAGAGCAAGGTCTAGACTATAGGATTGTTTGAATACTTTGAGCATATAGCTTAGTGAGCGGATAGTAGAACAGTGTTTCAAAAATTCTAAGGCTTGTGAGCAAATATTACAAATGTTTAAATATACGAAATTACTATGTAGAGAAGGAAATTTCAAGGTGTATGTAACAGAACTGATTTTTCCGGTAATTACTTTGTTTTTAATTTTTTATAACGAAATGGTCATTTTCTCTATGGCCGTCTTATATAATAAATCATGAAAAAAGAATTTTCTTAAAATATGTAATCTAGAAATTTTGCGTTTTCTAAATGTAAAGCAGTTAAAATATCTAAGAAGTAAACAAAAACATTAGCTACAAATTTATATCATTGAAATGTTCCAAATTTTTCTTAATGCGTGCTAAGAGCTTCTAAATGAAAGAAATTAGGCATGGGAAGAAGTGTCGATGTTAAAATCCCATGTTTTCTAAAATGTAAACAATTTGCTTAAAAATTTGTAACTGAATATACACTTTCCACATAGATTTATTTTCAGCTTTTTTTTTTTTTTTTTTTTACTTTGACATATCCCTTGAGATTACGTGAGGGAGGAAATTTAAGGATTGGTAATTTAAAAATATAATGACAAAAAAAATTAAGAATACTTTTATACAGCTGTTATGCCATAACTTTGAGGCATAATATGGGGATTATTCAGTGAATAAAAATTCCTTAATCATATTTTTATTCTAAAATGAAATAAATAAAAATGTATCCCACCCTGACTTGCTCTCTCACTCTCTCTCTCTCTCTTTACATATACAGTCGACTCTCGATAATTTGAAGTTGAAGGGACCAATGAAAAACTTTGAATTATCAAAGTTTAAATTATCAGAGGTGGAAAACTGCAAAATACACGAAGAAATTTTTCGCATCTAAATTTAGAAACTATGCAATAAAGCAACTGTTCAGCACATATGTGGCAAGTATTTTAAATATTTTTAAAAGCCTGTATATTCGTATAATATTATGCTGGTTAAAGTGCAATTATATAGAAATACTATTTATATAAAAACGCTATTAAAAATACATACCTTATATAGTAGTACGGCAAAATCGCATCTTTTTGTTTTAGCATTCAATCTAACTTTGTCAGCAAATTTTCTAGAATAGCGGCAATATGCATCAGCATATTTGAAGTAAAAATTTGTGCAATTTGTTTAGCAATGCCAAGCCAATAAAATTGCAAAGTCGCTCTGATGTCAAAATGGGTAGAGACAAGCAGAACATACCTTTAAAGCATGGAATAACCTGGCTGACACAGACTCTGCATAATAGTAGTGTTTGAAATTTGTCGAAATTTTATAAATCGAATTCAGGTATGTCGTGACCTATTTCGAGCAACCACAATTTTACTTTTGCTTTAAAAGTGATGAGCAAAATGTATTGTTTTGGTTCGGGATCAGGTTTTCGATATTCAAACCTTCGATATGCGACACCTCGATAATTGAAGCGCCTCAGTCTAAAAACCTGTCTTCGAAACAAACAACAAGATTTGGTACCTCCAATATTCAGCCATCGCGCTGTGAGCACGCTTTTGATAGTTAAAAATTTATCTTATAAAACTCTCAAACAAGTGAGCACTCTTGCCATTTTAGTCCTTTAACAACAGATGTTAAACACGGTGCATTGCATTGTCTCTGTGCTCCCTGGCGCGCGCGATGACGCCGGTCTACACGCTTTTGTGTTTTCCGGTTCCTCGGCGAAAAAGCACTGTACTTCCTTCAAGCGGACAACAAGCCTTTTGCACCTGTATCAACCATCGCCTTGTACTGTTTGCGTGGTCTTGCGGCATATGTTCTGAAAATTGAAGTATTGTACTTTTATGCAAGACTTTTAACCTGCTTATATCTTATACTGTTTATATACACTGTTTAAAAAGTAACTGCTCTTTATACCTATGTTGCCATTGTTCTCTGTACACAATTTCAATTTAAATGTAACAAAAATTTCTCTTCATTATTTTGTTTTCCTACCTGCAATATTCAATTTTCATTTATCCTTCAACTTTGTGCTCGAAAGTCGGCTATATATATATATATATATACTTATATGTATATATGTGTGTGTGTGCGTGCGTGCGTGTGTGTGCTTTGCTGTACGCAATTTTAAATTTCACCACCATCGGCAGGTGCCAAAATCTAATGCTTTAAAAGAGAAAATTCCTTTAAAATGTCTGAAAACAGCACTTTTTAAAGTCTCTTTCTATGGGGGCTCTTTTTAACTGTAATACAAAAATCGTAGATTTGGTCAAGTTATAACTAATTTTACATGTAAAATATAAACACTAAAATAAAAAAAAATATCTATATTTCTTAAAATTTTTAAAAGCTTCCACAAAAAGTTCTTTGAAACTTCTAGCATCACCCCCAAAAAATTCACAAAAAAACATTATCACCTTCACGCATTCTTAGAATTTTTTAACGTTGTGTTTCAAAATTATAATAACTCTGTCTTGCTTTGATGTGTCTTTTTTTTTTCCTTTGTAGTTAGTGAAACCAGGTTAATTACTGAGTTAATAAAGGGGAACTGACAGCTAAATTAATGGGTTGCAAATACTTTCTTAGAATAACTACCTTCAAACGACCTTTCCGAAAATCCCCCTTTTATTTTCTTTAACCACAATTTTCAAATTTGCTTAAATCCTTCTTCATCGCATCGTTGAGATTTCTGGCCAATGTATACACGATCAATAACTTAACGTGATTATGAAACTTGTAAAATGCCTAAGGAAAGGGAGCATCTGGCTTTTTTAACGAACTTATGTGTTCGACCAAGCTTCTCGAAAGTGTGTATTTGTTCTGCAATCATATTGCCCTCCATGTTTCCGCTGTAGTCCCTAAAACTCAATATATTTTCTTTTTGGTATAATTTTTCTTCCTCTACAACTCAAGCGTTTAGAGGGTGTGTATTTTCTTGATGTTTGTGTCTCTTGAATGCTTCTATAATTTCAATAATGGGTACAGGGAAATTAAAAAAGATGAAAAACTTTCTTCACTTTTGACAGCGTTTTGAATCATTGCATGGGTGACATATTTATTTTGAAGCGTCAAATTGCATCATGAGGATGGACACTCACAGCGATAAACGATCAATACGTAATTTTTATGTCTTTTTGAAACTCCAACTGGAGTATATAAGTCCTTCAGTTCCTCAAAGACATCAGTTCACTCTTGGATACCCTTTGAACAAATACCAATGGCGTATTTGGTAAGTTTTGACTTAGACAAATATTCCTTTTTGGAAAAACCATGTAACTACTTCGTTTTTCAACCATTATAATACTAGAAAGTTTAAACTCATTACAAATTCGATGAACTTGGTAGTTAAATTAATTTATTGTTTAAAAATGTATAACACTCAAAATGTTTCAAATTTAGTATCTTTCGTCTAAATGTTTTGAGTTTACTAAATATTCTATTTGAAAGCTAATATTTTAAATTAATATATAAATTTTTCCTGACAAATTGTAATTAACTGAACAATATTTAGAGCAAAAGTGAATGTTACCATTTAGCTAATGTTACACATTAGCTATAGATTTCGGTGTTTTTAAAGAAAATTGATGATTCTTTTAAGCTTTTTAATTATAGTTTCTTTCATACCATCTATATTTTAATATTCTTAAAAATTCATTTAGGGCTATGTTATGTATAATTTTAGAAAAGAATTTATTTTTTTAAAAATTATACATTCATATGTATTATTTATTTCCAGAAATTTATAATTTTAGATAATGCGCAAAAAAGGGACTCTAGTACCTAATTAATATCAGATACCTAATTAAGCTAATGTTATATTGTATCATATAAAAGCTTAATTAAATCAATTTATTGTAGAATGTAATTAACATATCCATTAAATGTAATTAAACGTTCAAATTTAATTAATTAGGAATTTTGTTGCTTTCTTAGATTAAAAATGTTATAATCTTGAAATGCTACTACAAAAATAAAGATAAAAATCATGCACTGAAATCGTGTAAATCAACAGTGTGCCTCCCATTGGTCTTATGAATATATCATATAGGATTTTCGCAATTTTAAATGAAATTTTCTTTAACTTCAATTTATGTTTAATTTTGAACGGGATATAGTAATATAAATTTTTTTTGAAAACTCATGAGTATTTTTTTATTTTACTGTATTGTGAATTTAACTTGAAATTTCTTACAACACTGTTAAGCAAATATAAGCTTAGTCAATTTTTTTTATAAACATTTATATGTTTGTTAAAGTACCAACTCTGCAGTTTATTATAACAGACCTCATTCTAAAGGGTGCTTTTTTCCCCTCACTCTCTTTATAGATATACGTAAGTGTTTTAATACTCGCTGTCACTCTATCATCTGCTGGCGGCATAAGTGGCTATGGAGGAGGACATGGCGGTTCCATAGGAAACAGTATGGAGAGTGAGTGGGCACGGTGGTGGAATAGGAGGAGGCCATGGAGGTGGCTATGGAGGAGGATTGGACATGGTGGAGGCTTAGATGGAGGTTATGGAGGAAGTGGAGGACATGGAGGATTAGGAGGTGGCTATGGAGGAATCGGTGGACATGGAGAGATTGAAGTGGAGAGCTATGGTGGAAGTGGGTGGACATACGGAGGAGGATTAGGAGGAAGATATGGTGGAAGTGGTGGACATGGAGGAGGATTAGGAGGTTATGGTGGAAGTGGTGGACATGGAGGAGGATTAGGAGAAGCTACGGAAGAAGTAGTGGATATGGAGGGGGTAGTGGACAAGGAAAGGGCTTCAGTGGTGGATATGGAGAGGTAGTATGGACAAGAAAGACCTTAGTGAGTGGATATGGAGAAGTGGACAAGGAAAAGGCCTTGGTGGTGGATACGGAGGAGAGTGATGGACAAGAAAAACTTTGGTGGTGGATATATGGAGGTAGTAGACAGAAAAGTCTTAGTGGTGAATATAGAGGAGGTAGTGAACATGGAGAAGCTTAGAAGTGGTTATGGTGATTTGGCAGTAATTATGGAGGTTCAAGTCATAGGTAAATATTGGTAATTACAGAGAGATAGTGGTCATACAAGTGAATTTGAAGGTTATAGAATGATCTGCTTGCAGGTTGGTGGAAGTAGCATAAAAGGATTTTCTGGAGGTCATAGTGATAGTGGATATGGAGGCTTAGGCAAAGGGGGAGATCAAGGTGGTTATGATGGAAGTCTTGGAGGAGGCTATGGAGGTGGACAGGGAGGAGACAGTAAAACTATTCTTGTACCAGTTATTAAGTATGTCCCTGTTGTTCAGCATGTACCAGTCGTTGAGCACATAAAAGTAGTTACAAAAAGTGGAGGAGGAGGTGGTGGGGGCAGAAAAAAGGGAGTATCTGGCAGTGATTCTTTGGACATTCAGGTGGATATGGAGGCTCTTATGGTGGAGGTAGTCAATCCGGTAAAGGATTGGAGGGCTTTGGAAGTGGATGGCTGATGAGTGGAATGGGAGGTGGATATGGAGGATTTTCAAGCAGCAAAGGAGGCTATGGAAATAGTGGACAAGGCAAGAAATCCAGTGGAGGATGGTCAACAGGTGGAGGACAAATAATCATCTTAGAAATATAGAAGATCTCAGTAGATCGGAAACCAGAATAGTGTCTCTTTTTATTAAAGGTATAATTAATTGATCCTATTGTAAACTTCCATTAATTTAGTGTATAAATTTTATAAAATTATGTATAATAATCAAATTTTAAATAGTTATGGAAAAAGTATTTATATTGCTTCATTTATAATAATGGTGGAAGTTAAATACTGAAAGCTAATAAGATTCTAGGGTAAAGTTGAAACATATTTAAAAAGTATTTCTATATTATAGGTGACATATAAGCAATTGAATAATAAAGAATATTTGAGTTAAATAAAAAAATAAACTCTCCTTCTTCTGGGTGTCAAATTTATAATAACAGAAGATGTGTTTCCTTCTTTTTTCTTCCCAAATTCTGAAAATTGGAAAAAGAATTTTTTTTAAGATCTATCGCAATATAAATAACTAATTGTTTGAATGGTGTGAACAATACGTATACACTAAAGTATATTTTTCTACATTAATTTACTTAATTAATAATTAAGTAAAAATCCATGGTAAATAATTGTCTCACACTGAATAATTTTACATGAGAACAATTCTGATATATATATGTATATATGCTAAAATTCTATCACAATAAATTTAAATTTATCAATACAAAATGATTTTCAACACAGAAGAGGATATTAATGCTAATAAATAACGTTTTTTTTTATTAGCAATGCTTTAGATCTACATTCAGGTTATAGACGAAGAGTCTAATAATTTAGAATCTTGATCAGTTGAGAGAGGATAGTTTTAGCATGGAAATGATTTAAGACATTAAATCGGAAATATTAAATCAAAAACATTTATTTAATACTTAAGTTGTAACTACAAAGTTAAACGCTGTAAAACTGAAATTATTTACTTGTGTTTCTTTTCTTGGCAGGTTATTGGCAAGCTTATTGAAACTGTGACTGTTGGATGAAAAAAACCTTAAAGACTGATTTATGTTGGGTTTTAAATAAACCTCTTTGTAAAGGTTTAATTTATATGCATTATTTATTACTGTAAAATAAATTATTTAACTTGATTGAAAACATTTGTGTTCTTATTTTCCTCAAAATATGCACCATATGAATTAACTCGAAGCACGAATTAAAATTAACAGAAATTCTTAACACCATGTATTTTAAAAGTAGGTTTAGTTTCATTTCAAGTTTCATTCTACTAAGGAAAATATTACATCTTCTTCTAAAACTTTTCTTGGTCAGTATAAGCTAAAAACATGTTTTAATTAACAGCATTGTTCAAGGAAAGCATGTCGTAAAGATCAATCTTTGGAGTATTGTCAAGAAAAAAAGTTGAATGCCATTGTATTATTGATCAAAACTAAGTACAGTCTTCGCAGTAGGCTTGAATTGTATCTTTAAAATCAGAAATGTAGCCTGTGTTATTAGTTTTGAATAGTAGTCTGAAAATCTTTAATCTCACAAAAGGATTAGATATTGTGGTTAGGTAGCACAAATCAAAGTTTTAAAAATTGATCCAAATCTAAGTCGTTAATAATAAGAAAAAGTAAGAAAGAGAATAAGTAAAAAATGTAGCACAAAAAAGAATGATCTAGATAGCAGTAGTTTATTTTTGTATATTTGAATGATATTCGTATTCTTTGAAAATAAAACCTATAACGTTCCACACACACGATTAGAACGGAAATTTAAATTATTAAATTTTGAAAAGATTTGCGTTGTTTGTGTGTGTGTGTGTTTTTTTTTTTTTTTTTTTTTTTTGTAGAATAGTTTCTTTAAATAAGAATTAATAAAGTAAAAACAAGAATAAAATGCAGCATTTTTTTAATCTTTCAATTAAAAATAAATAACCGAATTATTAAATCGATAGAAATTTCTATTTAAAACGGGAAATTTGATTAAATTATGCAACTAAAAATTTCAGAGCGTTACATCCCAAAATAAAATTAAAAATGCTTCCTACATTAATATTTTAAATATGTTCTGGAAACGATTTCACGTTCGTTTTCATATATGAGAAATATAAATGCTCAAAGGTGCTGCCAAGAATACAAAACTTAAAACTTTCACAATTCTCCTCGAAACTGGACAAAACTGATATCAGTATAAAAATTCAATGGAAACAGAAACAGGATGGATGAAGAGCTTTTTAACATTATGTTAAGAAGTTAACTTTTTTAATTAACAAAGTTAATTAACTTTTTTAAAAAAAATTTTACATTACAGAATACATTTTTTCATGGAGTTCATGTTTCATTATAAAAAAGGCCCAGATTTCAATAGCATTCTGTTTGAAAATTTATGAGATATGAGGACTTAAAAAGTGAATTTCCCTATGTTTAATGAGTCAGTCAATATTTCACGTTTTTTTCTCAACATTTTCAAATACTTTTAAATTAATCTACAGAGAATTTTTTTCAATTCTGAAAATATATGAAGATAAAAAAAAACTTTATTTTTCTCAAAATTCAGAAATTTTTATCAAAAAATATATTTTTACAAAAAGTATATTGTGCATAAATTATTTTTTAAAAAAATACATTTACAAAAATACTTTTTAACAACAAAAAAATCTTTAATATTAAATACAGATACAAACTTTACCCTAAATTTTACAGTCAGAAATCGTAACATACCAAATTTTTTACTTATTAAGATTTCTCATGTCTTAAAAATTCTGAATATCAAATTCCATCAAATTATTTCCAATAGTTTAGGAATTATTTAAAGAGGAAGTTACTATTTCATATATTTTTTTGGTGTTAAAAGGTCGTATACTAATTTATAATTGTTAATTATCGATTCGGCTACTATGCAGTGTTCGAAAAAGAAGAAATACTATGAATAATCTGATTCATTTTTGAAAATGCCAAATTTATTCAAAAAAATATTTGGTATTTTAATAAACATAAAATAAAATAATTATGTGATAAAGAAAAATTATGTATATATAAATCCATTGGGGTTTCCCCGCGTAGGTTTAAATCCTACCGGCTTATTGCTGTCGTGTTTTTCGAGTGAACATCAAGACATATATATACAAGTATAGGACAAAATAATAGGAACACTTGTGAAAAAACGAAAACTTTTGATTAGTAAGAGATTGGGCCAAGTATGGCCTGAATAACAGCTTGCATTTGACGTGAGACTTACAAATAAAGGTCTTGAACAAAGTTCTTCGGAATTCGCACCCATTTCTCGTGCGGGGTCAACTCGAGTTCAGAAAGAAAGCTTGGAGGTGGAAACCGAGCACCGACTTTGTTCTTTAAAAAATCCCACAAACATTCAATTATTTTTAGATCAGGTGACTGGGGATACTACGTTAGATATTTCCCTTCATAATCATTTTTAAGTAACCAGTTTGAATACAGTGAGACGTGGGGATAAGGGCGTAATCATCTTGGAACACATGATGCTCTCCCGGAAAGAGAGTCGAACCAAAGAGGGAAGATGATCTGAATGTTTTGATAATGGTCGCGTGCGGTCATTCCCCTTAAGACAACGCAAGGCTCCAACCCACGGGAAGATATTGCACCCCACACCATCTCAGAACTTTCTATGTTTCACTGTTGGGTGAGTGAGGGAGTGAACATTAACGTCACCACTGTTCAGCTTACGCAAGGGCTTTTTGGCGACAGACCTCGTTATTTTGAACCATGGTCAAGTGGTGAGGACGACACCTGAGCTAGCAACCCCTCTCCTAACCCACACCACATTCACGGTTGGAACCGGGTAGTCAATATGAAATGAAATGCTTTACACGAATACACGTCCGGTGGTCTGGAATAATGTAAATAAGGATTCATCAGGCCAGATGACTTGTTCCCAATGCAGTTGTGGCAAGTTTAGGTGGTCTCGGCAGCACTGTAGTCTTTTCATAGCATTCCGCGCTGAAACTAGCGGTTTTGGAATAGCTACTATGTCATGTATATTCGCATCATGCAACGCCTATTGAGTAGTTTTCATGGATACAGAGTTCTGTAGGTGGGTATTTATCTCGGACGTTATCTGTGGCTGTACAGCCTTGAGTTTACGGCAGGGTGGCCAACCTTTTTAGGAAGAGTGCCACCTTTAGATAAAAAATAATTAATCGTGCCACTTCCAACTTTTCGCGAACAAATAAAAAGAGTTATGTTCATAATAGAAAACATTTGTTCACAAACGTATGCTGATTCAAATCTACAACAATATCTGACGGCCAAATCGTGTTAATTTGAAAAATAGCTTGTTAGTACAAATTTCCGAAATTCAATAAAATTCCTTATACTTGCTTTTCAATGTTATATGGTGCTGTATACAATAATTTCAATTTGGATTTTTGGTGGGTAACAATTAAAATTTTACGGAGAAATTGAATAAAAGATTTATGAAAATATCTGCATTTTTTTATCGTCTTGAAAATCATCAACCCTAGGACTGAAAGAATCCTGCAAAAATGATTATCAAATTTTTAAATCTATCACAGCTAGAAAAAAATTAATTCTGTTACATAGTTCCCGAATTAATGTGAAATATGTTTATTTTCTTCTTCAAAATCAAGACAAAAAACGTAAAAGTTTGTCCTCAAAAGAAGGTATTGGACCAACTAGGGTAGGAAAAATACAATCTTTCTTTGTAATCTGAAATTTAAAATTATTTTAATGTCCTATAATATCGGTAAGAAAAGCAAAATTAAATAGTCTGTCTTCATTCTAGATTCTAGAATAGCAGGTACTTTCTGGGCAATCCAGTGTTTTCTTCCAGATATTTTAAAATACAAATACGCTCTCTAAAATTGCAAGATCTCGCTAGTGAAAAAATCTTTGGAAAGCTAACTCGCACAACAATGTAGCGCATTCTCTGGACGATAAATTTCTACTGTAACTCATTTAAGTTTATTTAAAATATTTTTTTTTCTAAAACATCCACATTTCAATAAAATTGTAAGAAAAAAATTGTTTCTTCTTATTATTCTTTCAAATTTAAAATCTTTTTGCTAAGTCTTCGCGTGCCACTGTTACAACTGCGCCGTGCCACATTGTGGCACACTTGCTGCGGGTTGGCCACCCCTGGTTTACGGGCTACTAACCTCTTCAACACTCGTCTTTCACAGATCTTCGACTTTCGCCCACTCTTGTGCTTTAAAGAAGACACTTTACACAGGTTTGTGTAGGCTGTCATAACCCTTGACACAGTTGTTCTTTAAACACCCACAAGGTGGCTGTTCTGGACACGGATGTTCCCGCTAGGATAGCTCCGATTGTCATGCGACTTTTTGCGTCTGAGAAGTTGGGCAAAATTACGCTTTGCTAGGAACAGAATTTCCTCATGCAACTCTCACACTGCCAAATGCTTGTCTGATACCTTCTCTATCGCCGCCACTAAATGGCACACTGTTGCGACACGGGGTGGCCGTTTCTTGGGCGGTCGAAGGATGACTCATTTTTAAATGAGTGTTTCAATTATTTTGTCCTATACTACCTACATATTGCTACGTAGATCGGGATTCAAGGATTTTATGCAAAATCAGTTGTAAACAATATGACAGTTCTTTAAGAACGATGAGTATTTATTGGCGTAAAACAATCCTTGAAACACAGGATTCAACAGCAAAATTCGTAGAATAAGTATCATAAGGATTTCACACCGTAAACAGCACTTAGACACAATTATCAGTATCTAAAAATACACGTATATATAAGCTTTTTCACCAGCACAACCGAGCTAATCACGATCAAGGCAAGTTCACTAATCCCTAGTCAAAACCAAACTCGCTACTCGTTGGTTGAAACCAGACTCACTGTTGCTACGGATCTACGATCTACGAATATGTTTTCGGGTGCATGGGTTTCTGGGAACCCTCAGACCCGTATCTGGCTAGAAAAAAGTTCTATATTGGTCATGGCAAAGTTGAACTTTCATGCTGGATCGTAGGAACTCAGCTATTGGACGAGTGGCGGCAGGCCGGTAGGCGGCGCTTCGAGGTGAAGATCTTAAATGGCTCGGTTTTGGAATCTGGTGGAAGACTCACTGTTGCGGCGAGTATCGCTCTATTTATAGCCGGGGCCGAACCTTCCGGAAAGATGCGCTCGCGTCATAGATCGAGAAATTAGTGGATTTCTCTACTAATTTCTAGAAGAATCCAGAGGGTCCCGAACTCCCCAAATTGGTCGCCAAAGTCGCCAACTTGTTCACCAAAAATGATGCCAACTTGGCTCTATCGCCAATATTTCGCCAAGTTCCCATTGAATCGCCATTATAACGTAAGGGACAGCGTTGCTTGTGAATATTACAATTTTAAGATGAAATAAATATAACATAGAGTAATATAAAGACATTGCATATCCAAATACAAATTATTTACATTATTTTATACAAAATTCGTAACAATATATAAACTTCCTTAAAAGTTTTTAACTTAATGAAATGTTAAGAGCCTTGTAGATTAATCGTTTGCTGCAAGTAATCTCAAATACATTTACTTAAAGGCTTCTCTCGAAAAATTCTGAAATAATTATCAGATTAGAAAGAAATTTTGTATGGTGATGAGCTCTTAGAGCTCATCGTCGACTTAATTCTGTAAAAAATTGGATGCTTTAATGTGAAAATTCTTTTTGGTGGTTAATAGTTACGTTTATTAAATTTATTAATCAATCGAAATGAGAATTTTCTGACATCAATGCAGAATTTTGAAGGACGATTATTAAGTAGATAATAATTTGAATATATGTAAGGATGATAAACAAAGTAGAATTAGCAGCTCTGACAAGAAAATAACAATGATTTTAAAAACAAAGCATTTTTAAAAACTAATTTTCGGCCTTTATAAAATATTAAAAAAAATTATTAATTTCAAATTCAATATTTTTCTTTAATTTTCTTTGCATAAGCACCTCTAACATGTTGATCTACTTTAAATATTATTTTAAATTATATTCTTCTAAAGGGAGAGAGAAAGAGAGATAAAGAGAGGAGATGTGGGATTGCCTGAAAACACCATATAATTCTGATGGGTCGCTAGTTGGCAAAGTTTGAGGATCACTGCCATAGAGCATGTCTTGGACGCCCTTGATACAAAGCGTCTGCAAAGCAATTGAAGTCTGGCAAGCTGCAAAACCATTGAAGGCTGGCAAGCTGCAAAACCATTGAAGGCTGGCAAGCTGCAAAGCAATTGAAGGCTGGCAAGATGCAAAGCAATTGAAGGCTGGCAAGATGCAAAGCAATTGAAGGCTGGCAAGATGCAAAGCAATTGCAGCTCACCAGCCTTCTCCAGAACACTCCGAAAGCTAAGAATTAATATAGTGAGAGGGATTTATTGTCCCAAAACCTTATAAACAGCTTTGTAAACATCATGGAAGCTTGTCATGATAACTGTACAAATGTCAGAAATTACCATACCCTACATAAGGCATCATAACGTACCATCTATCTACATCATTTTTTGACTATTATACTTTCATGAGCATAAATTCTGATCATGGAATAGTATTATTAATTTTTATTATCATCTTATTTGAAGTATTTTTAAGGATTTTCATATCAAATTTCCCAAAAAATGGTTCAGTAAATTTTAAGAAAAGGCGATATTATGTTTGTTTTTTATCTTTTGCACACAATTGTAATAAACGCATTTCACTTTATTTTTTTTTTAGTTGTTACATAAAAATGTTGCATCTCATTGTAACTGCATATTAAATTTTAAATAAATGGCTTCACATAAAAATTAGTCGAAATTCACTGAGAAAATTTGACCACCAAAGCAAAATAAAATGAATAAATGATCTGCAACTGAAATTGAATCAAAATTTAGTCGGTAATTATTTTTAATTCTTTGATAATGTGTAGGAGAAAGAGTATAAAAAAATTAAATCTATATAATTTTAAAAATAAATTACAGTAAAATGTTAGATTTTTATTCAAAATTAAATTTTCTAGGCAATGATTTATTCCTTAGTTTAGATATTAAAACTATTTCAGTAAACTTTGCTCACATTTTGAAATAATTAAGCTTTCTCAATTATATATATTCCAGATTGCTTGTTATCTTAGTCATGCTTATCCTTTAGTTTAGTTTTTTTTAAAATCAGAACATGTTTCCAAATTTATCTTTTAACTTTAGCAACAAAAAGATTTACACTAATAAAATTAAAGGATTTAACTCCTTTATATTTTCAATACGTAAGAAACATTTCTGGAGCACGAAAAATATTCATACGTGTTATTTTTATAACATTTTAGGTAATAACTTTTCAAACAAAAATAGCATAAGTAATTCTCACAGTAAAATCGGAAAATGAATTCTTTAACGCACCATAAAGTAACGGGAATTAAAGAGCATTTTCATCCACTAATACTTAAACTATATCATTTTCATCTCTAAAATGATGCGTTAATCGTTACTATTTTATGAAGCTTATTATCATTCTTAAGTACGTGTGAAACGATTAATGATACAATGTTTAGCTTCCTAAAGCATTAATTGAACGGTGACTGTTTGAAATGTAATTTATTTTTACGGAAATCTCATAAATATGATTCCTTTGTTTAATGGAAGTAAAAAAAAAAAATTTGCATATAATTCTTTCAAAAAGTAATATTTTTAACTATATTGGTGTAAACAAAATTATTTTTAATTGGCGAAGTTACAATAATTGCTAAGGTGATTAAAAATTAAGTGGTTAATTACAATTTCAGTTATAATAATGAAATTTTAAAAAACTTATTGAGGCCTCAACTATTATGATTAATTTCATTATATATATATCGTATTAGTTATATCTGATATCCTCGATAAAACTAATAAAACTGGCAATGACATTCAAAACATGTTTAATTAATATTCATTCTAAAAGAATTTAAAGATTCAAGAGGAATTTATCGTGGGTGTGAGACATTAGTCAATTACTTCTGTATGAGTGCATTAATGATTCACTGTACTTATAGAATTGAGTTTTTAGTACAGAATTTATAGCTGTGATTAAGAGACTTTTACTCACACGTATAGTTAAAATTCATAACATTTATATTGCCAAAACCGACTGACAAAAATATTGTTCAAACATATCCTAGTGAAAGGAATTAAATTAAAGCTCGTCTTAAGGTATCCAACAACTTGCAAAAACTTTTTTTTAAAATAAAAATAAAGGTATGGGGATTTTTTGTGGTTTTTAGATTTGTTTAGTACATTTTAATGAAAATATGCTATAATTAAGGAGATAAAAAGACATTGTTATTACTAAAATGGGAAAAAACGGGTAAAAATCTACAAAAAATTACATAAAATTACCATTCATTACCAAAAGTTTATGAACAAATTTTCAATTTTTCAATTCTGATGCGTTGCTATGTTATTCCTTTTTGAAATAACTTTCAGGATAAGAGATATTTTAATTTTTGCAAAAACTAAAGCATTTTATCTTAGTTATTGAAGCTGCTTAAAAAACAGTGATTATATTAACATAAGGGACTGTAAATTTTGTAATAAAACAGTGATTGATAAATTTGAAGGTTTAAACACTTCTACTATTATACAGAGCATACACAAAAAATTTCAGTTAATTATTTTCTAAACTTTTTTAGCAATTGCTGGTCCCATTTGAGCATTAAAAAAATCACACACAAACATTTCGAGTAAAACGCGTTTTAAAGCATGACATCTCGCTTAAAGTAATGCCATCTGCTCCTACTAAAACACTTGTAGTTTTTGTTCTAAAGAACGGAAAAAAATATACTTGATATTTGAAAGCTAATAAGATGGCCTATAAAATGAAAACATTAAAAAAAATTTCAATTTTTGGCAAAATTCAAAATTTTAGGGTAGTAGGATATCTTAAATCACTATTTTACTAAAAAAGAATTAAATTATAGAATATATAATGCTATTTTTTCGTTTTTTCTTAAAAGTACATGCGTTCTTGGTATAAGTAGCAAAAAGGCTGTAGGAAAACTGATATATCTTTGATTAGTAAAATGCTATTTCCATCATTTTTTTTTTAATTTTAAGCTCACTGAAGAAATCTAGTGAAACTATAGATCTAGTTAAACTAATTGTATCAGAAAAAGGACGATGTATCAACCTACATATTTTAAACAAAGGACTACATCCATATATTTGCTATATACACATTGTCTGGAAGCTATTCATATCGGAAACCTAAAATGTAATACATTACCTGATTTTTATTTTTATTTCATACTCTTTTCATCCCTGTGTAAAGAGAATGAAACAAAAATAAATGTTGTAGTTCATTTTCTACTATGCTAAATAGCTGCTCAAACAATAACTCAAACGATACAGAATAAGATTGCTATTTTTATTCAATTGATCAAAAATATAACACCATTTTTGCATTTCAATTGCTCTCCTACTAGTTTTTGGACAATTAGTTAAGTTCTTTCAATTAATTTTTCATGTAATTAAACACATATAAGGTTATTTTCCTTGTACTCTTAAGAATTTAAACATTCTGATGTGAAAAATTAGGTCTACTAATAATTAAAAATATATTATCAAATTATTTCATTCTGTATATATATATATAATATTTCTATGTTAATTATTCCATAAAACACCGAAATAGATAAGAAATTGTGTCCTATAAGCTTCATATTTTTAAAATTATCAAAAATTTAAACTTTAAAAAATAATTCTAATAGTTTACTTTGTTATTTCTCAGTAATAATCTAAAAACTACGTTATCTAAAAACATGCTCAAAAAATGAGAAAAAATAGTTTCTCATAAAAGCAAAAATATAAAAATGAAAATTTTAAACGTCCAGTATTAATTTTTTTTTTTTGTTTCTAAAATATTCAAAAATATTTTCAATGTTGCATCACTTTCCTCCGTCTTTCTCTCTGTTTGAGATATATTCAGCTATAATATGAGGTGGAATTGAATTTATACACATTAATGCAATGTTGTTAAAGGCATTGATAAAACTTATGAAACTCATATGGGAGAGGTCAATAAATTCCGAGGAATAATTTATGTATAAATTATATTATTAATAAAGTAATCAGTAAAATATAAAACTAATTAGCTAATTATGTTTTGATAAATCGCATTTAAGAGTTGATTGTCCTTATTTCTGTATCTTAGAAACACATTATCCAATAAATTAGTCTCTTTGATTGCTGGTTTAATAAACAAATAAGTTAAAAATGGTTTATATATAGGTTCTGGAAATTTTTCATTCTAAGAAAAGTTTATAAATAAATTTGAGCAAATACTTCATTCTTTCAGCGGTGCTTATCCAGCTGTGCATGTACACTCATTATTTATAGATATAGGAATAAAATAGGAAATCACACATTTGTTTCTGTAAATAGAGGCATACTTTTAACAAGACAATATTTCTGAGAAAAATTGAGCAGTTATTTTAAACGTTCCCAGTAATAATGCATGGAAACTGCTATAAATTAATTAAAATTTAAATATACTTAAAATACATCATATAGCAATTAAATCACTATCTGAAGTTCAGTCATGTTTATTTATCAATTATAACATTTCTGATAATCTTTCTTTTACTATTAAATACACTTTAGAAAAGCAAAAATGTTTAGTATAAATGTAATAGGAATTCCCACTTATAAAAAAGAATATTAATGAAAAGCCTTTTTGATATCGTGGGAACTTTGTGTGTTCTAATTATCTCAGTGTCAGAAATATCTTGTCAGAAAAGTGATGATATGTCAATGTTTTTAAAAGGGTAATTTGCATTCCTAGGAAACATTATAACAAACAGTTATGTCATAAGCTTCTTCCTAATATGGATTTACGCATGAATGAGCATGAAAGTGAGAAAAATACAATTCTACATCAAAAATGAGCTTATTTTGTAAATTGTCAGATCTAGCACCAAGTATGTCACAGACAAAACAATTTGGATATTAGCACGCGCTTGTAAACTCATACCAGAGTTATTCAGTCCAACAGTTGGTGAAATTGGAGTATCATTAAGATGATCAATTCTTGTTTCCGGGTTAGCGTTTGTGTATTGCTAAATAATTTTCTCTCCCCCTAACTGAATCATGCGAAACTGGATGGACTACCCTGAAGATGGGCGTTGTCCAACCACGGTCCAATGGTTCCAACTTTTTGTATGAAATATATAAAAGGAGAAATATGTCTTCAGTCCAACACAAAGGAATAAGCTCTCTCATCTCTCACCTCTTGGATTATACCATATAAGAGACAACAATGAATCAAATGGTAAGTTTTCCAAGTCTCAACTGGAATTGTGCAATTGTTTTCGGTGTTGCGGCACATGGTGTATATTGTTACGGAGTTATATGGCTGTTAGGATCGAGAAAATCCCCCATAAATCGGATAAAAGTGCTTTAGTAGAAAACGTGTGGGACATAAGTGGATGAAGGAGGGCTTGTAAAATTAAGGATCTAAAAATATTCATTATGCTAAGTTTTGAAAAAGTAATTTGAGCTGGGAATTATAGTCAGCATTTCTGGATTAAATTGCAATTAATGTAAAATAATGAATTTGTGTCCAATGCAGTTATTGAATTTGACCTCAACAATTTTTTAAAATTTAAAAACTATATAAAAGTAACTTGCATTTTTATATCAACTTAACATGGACTTAAAATTAATCACTATTTTTGGTATTCAGTAAAAACTTACATCTTAAAATAATTTTTTAAAGTGATATTATTGCTGCATATAATTAATTTTCACAAATATTTTATATACAGTTGACTAACAGCTCAATGAAAATGAATGAAATAGTCAAACTAAAAAACATATATTGTTTTATAGTAATATGATAATAAAACCCACAAACAGAACTGGAAAGAAAATGTTTATATCGGCTTATATATTTTTTCCTGGAATATTATTACGAATTTCATAATAACAGCTGAAATCATTGGCTATTTCCAAGCAGAGTCCTCGTTTTTTTCAGGAAGAATTCTGATATTTTGAATCACAGTAGTAATCATAGGTATTATATTTCAAAAAAAAAAAAGAAATGCTGATTTATCTTAAAATTAAATCAGAGAAATTAATCAGGACATGAAAAACTTCTAAGAAAATGTACTAAAATTTTATTAAACCTACCAAATTTGTCATATGAGCTAATTTATTAAACTAAATTAGGAATGTTGCTCTCTCTTACTAGAACTAGATTTATGCATTTGATGCTTACTGTTGAATACTTTATGCTTTCATAGACATTTCATCATTTCATAGAAGTTTTTGAGCATTATCTATAAAAGTATGGATCTGTATAATTTGGGTATAGCCTTTTTAATTATTGCTAATTTTAATTTTTTAAAAAATTTCTTTTATCTGAGTACCAAGGAAATTTGAAAACAACCAACTTTTAATGTAGTCTTAAGTTTAAATTGTTAACTTCCCACATCCCCTGTTTCAAAATGCAACAATCAAAATGTTATAAATCTTTCTCAGAAGTATTTAATTTATAGTTATGTACTATTAATATTAGTTACATCATTTATTTTCTGTGTACTAAAATCTATAATTACCTGTCCTCCCATCAACATCCGTGTTCTTTTTTTTTCACCTGCATTCATTTTTGTCAGTGTTTATTTGAATTATTTTTCCAGCATTCTTTTCTCTTTCTACATTTAGTAGTTTTCAAAAAATAAAAAGAGCCCTTCCTTTCCTGTCATGCAATACAGATTTTATTAAACACAAAGAATAGCACTTTTTTTCATCATTCCTTCAGGTTAAGGTTAAATTGTGCGTGAAATGCTTGTGATCACTTGTTTCCTCTAATTGCCTTGAATTATACAACTATTTACAATTTTAATAAATTTCTGTTCATAAGTAAATAAGGGTTTATTTTGCATTGGGATTGTTGTGTTGTAAACAAAAATTAGTTTTGTTTAAATAAAAAGAAACTTATTTTTTTTCCCTAGTTTATTGTATTTAAATTTATACTTTGATTCATAACTCACTTAAGGGAACTATTTTACATATTTCTGAAACTCTCTACAATTTCATTTTGCCTTCTGTTAAAATATGCAAGAATTCATCTTATAAGCTGTTAAAAAATAAAAGAAAAAGATAGAATCCTTTAGTGAATTTTTGGTTTAAACTAAGTATAAAATGTATAGAAATGTACAATTTTAATTTATTTAAACAACCTTCCTTCTTTTTTTAAAAATATTTTTCTTAAAGTATCTTTTTTTCTAAAAATATTTTTTAAACAAATTTAAATACTTAGAACTTAAAATTATTTGCGTTTTGGAATCAGTTCGAGACTTCGGAACTTTTTAGTAGGTTATATCAGATGTCAATTTTCGGAGGTAAGTCTAAAATTCTTGAGAACTTAAGACGAAAAAATAGAGGAAAGGAAATAAGATATTCGTAAGTATTTCAATATAACGATTTAATTAAGCCTCACAAACTGTTAACCAGAACCAGTCAAAATGCTTACAAGTTGATCGATGTGGATTTTGAAACTTATAACGAGATTTAATTTCTCTGTAAATGTTTAATTTTTCATATTCTTCTCTGATGGAAACCTATCATATTTTATGTTTGTTTGTTTGTTCGAAGTTAAAAGTTCAGTGAGAGAGAGAAACAGCTAATTTTCTCATTCATTTCTTAAAATTGGAGAGGGGAGCACAAGTGTGGTCTTATTAATAAAGAAAGTTTTAAAAATACTGAATATATTTTTAGCAACTCTTTATGAATGGATGTAACATTTCCTGAGTGGGAATTTGCTCTTCTTAATGTTAATCAAATATTTTCTTTTCAGTTGTCATTTTGCTGTGCTTTCCTGTTGTATCTTCTGCTTGGGGAGACTACTTATCTGAAAGTGCTGAATATGAGGGATCTGAAGCTGGAGGATATGGAATAGGACAGGCTCATGGAGGAGGATATGGAGTAGGACATGCTCATGGAGGAGGATATGGAGGAGGAGAAGGAGGTGGATATGGTGGTGGACATGGAGCAGGATATGGCGGAGGAAAAGGTCTTGGCTCTGGACTTGGAGGTGGAAAAGGTCTCGGTTCTGGTCTTGGAAGTGGAAAAGGTCTTGGATCTGGCTTAGGAAGTGGTAAAGGTCTTGGATCTGGTCTAGGAAGTGGACACGGTCTTGGAAGTGGTCATGGTCTTGGTAGTGGAGTCGGAAGTGGTCTTGGAAGTGGTCATGGTCTTGGTAGTGGAGTCGGAAGCGGTCTCGGAAAGGGATCCGGAATTGGAAGTGGTATTGGTAGTGGATTTGGAAAGGGATCCGGAATTGGAAGTGGTATCGGTAGTGGATTTGGAAAAGGATCCGGAATTGGCAGTGGCCTTGGAAGCGGAATTGGTAAGGGATCTGGAATCGGAAGTGGAATAGGAAGCGGATATGGAAAAGGATCAGGTATTGGAAGTGGTTTAGGAAGCGGATTAGGTAAAGGATCTGGAATCGGAAGTGGCATTGGTAGTGGAATCGGAAAAGGTATCGGAAGTGGTATTGGCAGTGGAATCGGAAAAGGATCAGGAATTGGAAGTGGACACGGTTTCGGTAGTGGAATCGGAAGTGGACACGGTCTCGGTAGCGGAATTGGAAGTGGCGTTGGAAAAGGTATCGGTAGTGGTATTGGAAGCGGAGTAGGAAAAGGTATCGGAAGTGGTATTGGTAGTGGCATTGGAAAAGGATCAGGAATCGGAAGTGGTATCGGTAGTGGAATTGGAAAAGGATCAGGAATCGGAAGTGGTATTGGTAGTGGCATTGGAAAAGGATCAGGAATCGGAAGTGGTATTGGTAGTGGCATTGGAAAAGGATCAGGATTCGGAAGCGGCCTCGGCAGTGGCATTGGAAAAGGTCTAGGAAGTGGAATTGGTAGTGGTATTGGAAAAGGATTAGGAAGTGGAATTGGTAGTGGTTTTGGAAAAGGTTCTGGACTTGGAAGCGGTTTTGGAAAAGGTCTGGGAGGTGGTGCCGGAAAAGGTTTAGGAGGTGGTTATAGTGCTGAGGTCGATGAATATCAACATGGATACGGTCCTCTCCGGAGAATATGAAGAGCATGATGGCTATGGTCTGAGTCAAACAGCTGATTCATTGGAAGACGGACATGATTTGGGACTATATGGCTTAGATGATTCTGAAGCCCTAGACAAACAGTTCTATGAAAAAATTGTAACTGTACCAGTTGTCAAGAATCTTAATGTTTTGAAGCATATCCCAGTAACACAGTTTGTGAAAGTGAGTGATGATTCTTCTAGTGGTGGTTATGGAAATGAATATGGCCATTCCAACGAGGGTGCTTATGAAGCAAATGAAGCTGATAGTTACGGACATTCGTGGTAAGAGCGAGACGGAGCGTCTAAAATCTTTATGAAGGTCTCAAATGGATTATTTATTTTTTGTATATACACAAAAATATTCATTGAAAAACATCAATAAATTTGACATTTATGTAACTTTGTTTTTCTTATTTATTTATTTATTACTTTTTTCCCCTTCTTTGTTAGCAATATATTATCTTCTTTCGAATTTTTGGATAATAAGTCTTGCTTTAAGTATCATGTTGCATTAAGAAACTGCATTTCATAATTAGAAAGAGATCACTTTTTGAACAAAATCCGTTCAGTTAAATCTCTTTCGGCTTTTATCAATAGTTTTCTAAAAACTGAATAGGACTGACAATTATGGAAATTATAAGGTTATTAAGTTCTCCAAAAATTAATCTATATTTTGAAAATATTTATATCTATTTCACCTCAAGTTTCAAAAATTAAGAAAGAGTAAGAAATGCATTGCATAAAAGATATAGTTTAAGAGTTGTTCAAAGGAAAAAAGATCAGGAAAAGTAAATCACACAATTAGTACATTATTGCTTAAAGTCCTACGTTACACATATGATATTAAAACAATATATATACGCACAAAAAATGATAATTATCTGAATATTTGAAAGTAAAACTTATAGTACATGAAATACTGAATTCTATTTTATAGTTTATTTATACCTACTAAAATCAATTTAAAATTACAATGAAAATTGAATGGAATTTGTAAATTTTCTAGAAGAAATCCGTAGTAGAAAATAGTGTAATAATAAAGGGGATACTCTCTTGAGTTATTTTTTTTTAAAGAAACTAAGTTTTCATGGATTCTTAAAGTTTTAAAAATGACTGGAACTATAATACAGCTAATCATTGTTTGGATCTTTTTCAGTATAAAGGACTTGTCAGCTGTAAGTATAGTCATTCAGATAATAGTACAATGTTTTTGTACTTACGACTTTTTTTCTTTCTTAAAACCAGAAATTTCTGATGTAAAATTTTTTTTTTGGTATCACTTTGAGAAATTATTTTAAAATTCCTTTTTAGTTATTATTTAAATTACCATACTTAAAAAATGTATATCAGTCTATGCTAGGAGCAAAACCAAAATATTAATTTAAACTAGGCTCTTTAAATAAATATTTACAAATAGCCTTCAAATTACTTTAAGTGAAAATTGTCAGTTTTAATAAGGCAAAAGATGAAACACATGTATTAAAAATCAATGTAAGTTATTTATCTGACTTAAGAACGTCAATCAAAGCAATCAACTTAATTCAATACAATTTAAATACATCTAATTACAATTTTTTGCACCAATGCAATTTAAATTTCGTCAAATGAATAAAGAATAAGGTACATATTTAATAATTTATTTAGGTGTCTACCATATAATTTCTGAAATTCAAAGTTGTAATCATTTGGAAAATTGTTTGAAAAAGGAACATTATTCTAATGGATAGCGTCTAGTTTGACGTACATAGAATAAACAGTAGAGGTTCTCTTTCGTTGCGAAGAACAAAAATCAAAGGTACTTTTCAGCAACTCAATTTTTTCGAGAATTTTGTTTGGTCAGTAGATCCCCTTTCAGTCTTCATTCAAATAAATATTGGCATACAAATCTAAAACTCAAATTTTAATTTTAGCTCAATATTTCGTATTTACATTTTGATTTCTTCAAAGATAAAAATCTCAATTCAAATACTTAAAAAAATATATCTTTTTTAATAGAAATTATGTAGTATGATTAAAAATAAAACATATGGTATATATACAAGAACCAGGAAGAAGAAATAATATTAATTTAAAAAAATAATTTGAATAGAATAAATTATTATTTTAGTAATACTGCTATTAAAATGATTCGACACGTAAAAAAGACCACGCACTCACTTTTTTAGTACATTTGCTTCGAATTTCAGCAAGTATATTAAAAGTATCTAATGCGATTTTTTTGGATTTAATACAGTTCCCTAAAGAGTTTTGAATACAGAACACATGCATTTTCATTTCATGCAAATTAATTTCAGTTGGTGAAAAAAGGACAAAAACTCCCATCTGTGTAATGGATTTGATTTACATTTATGTTTACAGAGACGAAAATACAGCCGGTAAAAATTACAAGTGACGCGGTCTCTTTCGAAACCATTCTTAATTCTTTTTGAAATAAAACATCAAAATTTCACAAGAGATAGAGAAAACTCTTAAACGCCATTCCCGAAAGCGCGTGCATGTAAAGTTCACATACAATTTGTTTTGAACTTTTCTGGAATAAGTATATTGAAAACCTTTAAAATGCAAGAAAAATTGTTCTGGTTTCAAAATTATTTTTTGAAATGTTTTAAATTTAGATTACGTGCGTTTTCAATTCATATAAATTTTCGTAAATGACAATATAAATTTTTAAAAAATTTTCCACCCACAACTAATGCACCACTAACGCTATTGCTAATTACGTATCTATAAACAATATTTACAAATTTTTTGAAACAAGTAACCATCATTTTAAAAAGAATATAAGTTATGAACCCAAGTACCGTACACTTTACTTGATTTTGGTTTGAAGTTTTGAGGACCTTTATCAATAACTTGCTTATAGAATCGGTGATGAGCTACGTTGACTAAGGAAACAATTATCTCAGGAAAGCATTAAAAATGCAAATAAGAATAATTAAAAATACAACTATCCTAATAATCTACATCCCTTCAAGAATACAAACGTAATTCAGTCTAAGGAATTTTATTGACTTTTTCAGAATAACAATCAATTTAAATCGTCCACTCATGCAAGGTTTGATATTTTTTGGCAAATGTAGCCCATGATAATGGGACATTTACATACTGCTACATCTAGAAGAACAGATTCACTTTAGAAGATATCAATCTTCTAGGAATGCAGTCTTGATTGAACTGATAAGGTAGGATTTCCTGAATTTATAATAATTACCATGGTACTTGTCACCTAGCTGTTCAGTCCTGTGTGTTTACACAGAAATCTCAGAAATAGAAACTTTTTGATATAAATTTTTAATTTTTTAACCAATATTTCAATTATTACTTTACAATAATTCATATATTTTTTGAAGCGTAGTGATATCTTATATAGCCCTTGGAAACAGAACTTTATGACATCTTTTTGAGAAGGTAACTTATTTGGCGAAATTTCACTTGGATATTACCGAATACTATTAACTCAAAATCCACTTATAAATAATGATTTTATTACTCTTGGCCATTGTTACCACATTACTTTGACACTAACACTTGTTACGGGTGCTTACGCGTTTCACTAACCTTCTCTCAATTCCTTTAAGATTGTATTTATTTTAACCAATCCCCGCCGAGAGCCAAAAGTGTGACTTATGCAAACAAGATAGTTTCGGGTTTAGCGAGTTCGAAAGAGATATAAAAGGGAGAAATGAAATGAAGAGATGAGGATGGACTACGTGGTTTGATAGAGGAGATAACTACGAGGTTGGTTAAGAAGGTGATTCTGAGAGGTTAGTTTAACTAGTGAAGTTTGTTCGCCGTAGGAAGATTATTGAAAAAGGTTCATTAATTCGGTTCGGACGGAACTGAAGATATCAAGGATTGAAGCCGCTCTTTAGATCCATCAAGTATTAAAGAATCCTGCCTTAAAAAGATATCAGGTCTGTTATTTTCATAAATTAGATATAAATGCGTAGTTTGATTGTATGCGTTATTCTCCGTGGTTTCAGTTAGTGTTCCGTTGTTCATAATTGAATTCTAATCGCACTCCACTGTAATTTGTTGTTCTTAAAGTTTGATTAATATTTGTGTATTTCTATAATAAGAAAGATTTTTTAATAAATAATATTGGTTTATTAATTAAGTAGTTGTTAATTATGAATCCAACATACCCGAATTTAGATAATGTGCAAAGGGGAGTTAATAATCATAGGGGTAGTGAGAGACTACGACACACTCAACATTCAAAAGACAAGTGTGAAAAATAAAAGTAAAAACATTTACTGAAAAATTAATAGTTACATTATGATCTGTAGCCGATTTATTGAAAGTCAGAAAAATTGGTGAAATGGTTAGGTAGTCTCCGTTTTCACATCATAGAACATAACACATGTGATGTGTAAGAAAAGGACATCAACCACATGAGCCCTATACTTAACACCTCGGCTTTCAGTTTCCCATATCATGTCCAAATTTTCTTAATCTAGTTTCATAGGGCATTTTCTTCAATAAAAAATGGAAGTGAAAAATATGTTACCTATTTATTGAGGTTTACAAAAGGTGGAAATATAAATATGAATAAAATTACAAATACTGCAAATTTTACAAACAAAAATGTATTTTTGTGTTTTTGTGTGAACAAAATAAATATTCGCAGTTTTTAAATTTTTGATACTTCTTCTTATCCTCATACCTCAAACATTACATTTAGAATAATGGCACCACGATATTGATAAGTTAAATAATTATCTAAGGAGAGACAAAAAATCAAACTACTCCATTATTCAAAAATGCAAGTGCAATACGCGAGTGGAAGATAATTTTTTTTATTTCTCTTTTTTTCTAAAACTTTTATATATATGTATATATATGTGCTATTTAAAATGTGGCTCAAAGTTTTTGTATCTGGAAATTGGAACTAATTCACATCTGTAAAAAAAACAATAATTCACTCGGACGCTCTCGTATTTTTAAGTAAATTGCATTGCCTTTGTTTACGACAGTAAAAGCAACATATTTATTAAAGAAAGTGTATGTTTATTTATTTACTTTATTTTACTGAGAAATACTTCCCAAAAATGAAAATTCTCCACATGAAATTAATAAAATTTGAGAAAAAGCCTTTATTTATATCTAATTATCAATACCTCACTAAATTGCTATAATTCTAACTTACTGCTGAACAATATATAAGAATATAACAAAACATCACAGGTCAAAGTAGAATAGCCACAGTAATACAAAAGCAAACTTCAAGGCTTGGAACTAAAACTGACGGATTAAAAGTTATTACAAGACGCTTTGTTTGTTGATATTAATTGCGTTCAACTTAGAAGAAAAAATACCACATTAATTAATTGGTTTATTTATTTTTATAAAAACTATAATTATTTTCTAAAAATATAAAACCCCATAATCTTATAATGTTAAACAGCAATCTACTGACTTAAAAGCATGTAAGAAAGTCAAAAAATCTTATATATTTTTTTTAAAAATATAATCGTTAATTTCCCAAACAACAAAAAGTATTATACCCTCCTATCCACAAGCTATCTAAAACAAAAGATGATTGCAAGATAGCATTTAAGAATAGAATTTTTCAAAAAGCTATTTCAATAATAAACAACTCTACATTGCACTTAGAAAATATGTAAATCAGGAAAACTTTTTAAAGGGTTTTTGAAAGAAGAAATGTGATGAAACTCTAATATTTAAAACCTTTTCTAAATTCGAAAAATACTTAACAATTACACTTATGGTACCATCTATATTAAAGTTGAGAAATTCAAATAGATTAAGATATAACTGTAGCAAAATCAATATCATTAAGATATATATGAAAAATTATATCAAACCAATAGCATTGAATGTACTACAAATGTATGCATTAAGAAAATTAATTGGATAGTGATGTTCTAAAAGTTATACTTTTTAACATTATTAAAATAATCATCTTTAGTAAGTAACTAAGAATAATATTTTTGTAAATAAGTATATCGATATTACTGTTCCAAATAGAAACTTCAATAATATTAAAAATAAAAAAGGATCCCTTTTTTATTAATATTATTACTATTTAAATTATGACCCATAATATTTCAATTTGTATCTAAGTAGTTGGTAATAAGTTGGTTATTGTTAATTTATAAGGTTTAAAAATTTGGAAAACAAATAATATTAGGTATATATTCTCTATTTTTACACAAAAACATTAAAGCATCAATATATCTATATAGATAAAAATCATTGTTCACAACATGTTTTTCAATGAGATGTTAACATAAATTAGCGGAAATATTGCTTGCAATGTCATCTTGGGATAGTTCTTCAATTTCTTTATATAAATTAAAATTAATTTAATCTTCGTTAAAAACTTAATTAATTCGAGCGTTATATAATAAAGGAACTTACTACCACTATTTCATCTACAATTAACATATAGCTTTCTAATATAATCTTTATTATATCATTATTATCTATTCATTTGGGTAGATCCACAGAATAATTTTCTATATGTAGAATAAATATCTTTGAAAGTTTAAAATAATTAATGGATCTTTACTAATTTCTCAATAACAGCTTATCAAAAGATTATTAGTATTTTGCAAAATAAAATGTAATAATTTACCTTAAGTACTACTGTGCGTGCGTGCGTGTGTGCGTGCGTGCGTGTGTGCGTGCGTGTGTGTGCGTGTGTGTGTGCGTGCATGTGTGTGTGTTTTAAAACCATTAGTTACATTACGAAGTTTAACCCCTTACGTACCACATAACCACTAATGAATGCATGCTATGCATAAGGCAAAATCCCATTGTAACCTCATGTGGATAGATGGTTTATTTAGGTATACATAACCAGTGTAACCAGCACAGGAAACAATATAAGGTAGATTTTCTTTTATTTGGATTGTATAAAATTACAAAAGTTAAGTTACAAAATGTCTGGGTTACAAAAATTTGAAAAAATAGGATAACTAAAATTATTTTTAAATTGCTTGAAATGTTTCTTGGAACAAAAAGCTTTTCCACGTGTGTTACATAAATATATTATCATTTTTGTCCCTATTCTTCATCATCTTCATCACAAATAGATAAATCCGTATCTGAGTTCCTGTCACATTCATCGGTTTCAGGCAAATATTTCCATTCAGTATCACTTTTGTTGAAATCTAAAAACGATGTCATATTGGCAAAAAAAAGTAAAAATTAACAGCAAAAATAGTTATGCAAACTTTAGAAAGCGAAACGAAACACTAAGGAACGTTTGCCTTAGTCAGTATCAATAGGAAAAATGAAATATGCGTCGTAATATCAAGGTCAGTATCCTCAGAAATCTAGAATTTTTGGGAATACTAGAAATCTCTCATTCTGATACGCGAGGTGTTAATAGAATTCTAACAAAATTAAGGGTTTAAAAAATATACGGAAATTTAACTACTGGTAGATTTATGCCTAAACTTTTATAGGTAGCTGGTAGGTAAACTGGTAGATTTATGCCTAAACTTATATATATATATATATACAGTTAGACCTCCATTTTACGAACCTCTATTATGCTAATTTCTTTATATATTTTTCGAAATTTTTCCTAGTACCGAGAACATTTTACTATTTTCTTCGTAAAATAACGTCCAAATAGCGTAGTGCATTTTCTATTTAACGAACTTTTACACTTGCGATTCGATTTTTTTTCTCCATATTTTTAAAATATTTCTGGACATTTCAAATTATTCTCTCTTTTAACACAATTTATGGGGATCAATGACCTTGAACTGGCTTTACCAGACACCTAACTCGCCGAGAGCAATAAAAGTGCTGTAAATTTAGAAACAGAATCTCAAACAAAATTAACAGATCTTATCAGTAATTAAATTCAAGTACGCATATGGTAATTATGTAAGCTTAAAATTACTGGTTATAAAAATGTACATTTAAAATTACTTGTAGGTTTAAAATTAGAAAATGTCATTAACACATTAATTAATTTAAATATAAAAGTATTTCTTTAAGTTGAAAATATAGTGTATTCCTGAACAATGTTTTTATTTCCTGTTTTCCTCCATTATTTCTTTTTAATGCGTAAGGTACTTAAAATAACCAGTTTGAATTTTTAATAATATATAGTATTTATGAGTTTAAAATTTGTTTTATATGGTTTATAAAGTATATTAAAAGACGAACTCTATTTTACGAATTTTCCATATAATGAAATTTTTTTTTCTGAATTTAGCGCCTTCATTAAATAAAAGTCTGACTGCATATATTAACTATTTACAGTAAATAGCAATTTTTTCATACTCCAACGTACAATAAGCTGAAATCTTTTCCTTAAAAAACTTATCTAGTAATTAAAAAGTTGCTAACACTACTTTTATTTTACCATATAGATCTTTTTCTTAGTAAATCCCGAATTACTTCATATTCATGAAAAAATCTGAAATTAATTGCTTTCTTTACATATCACTAAGTAAACTTCAAATAAATGAAATACAGTAAAATACCTCTACTTATGCTATCCCAACTTAAGCGAACCCGGAGTAATGTGATTTTCAAATCTCGTCAATTCATCTTTTTTTTTCCCCTTCTTTTCTTCTTTCTTTTTTTTTAAATCACTGAAACTTAAGACGGAATCAGTTCCAGAGCCTGATGTAATTGGCAATGGGATTGAAGAAGTTGTTGATCTTGCCAAAAAAATAAATTTAGAAGTAAATAGTGATGACGTTCAAGAGCTGCTGGATTCTCACAATCAGGAGGTGACAACTGATGAGCTCATAGAAATGTATGAGCAAGAGCAGGACATTGATGAGCTTAAACCTAGAGCCAGTTCAATCAGAAGATCGAATGACGGTTAAGAATTTGACAAAAGGCCTCAGTTTAATTGACAAATGGAAACAAATTTTAGACAATAAAGAAACCAACAAAGAGCGTACTTTCTCCACAAAATACGGAATAAAAAAATTGTTAGCATGCTACGAGGAAATTTTGATGGAGAAAAAATATCTTTGATTTGGCAGACTACGTTGTTAGATTTTATGAAACCTTTTCTACGATAAAATAACATCAGCTTGCGCTTTTTTCTTGTGTGTTACCTAAGATTTTGTTAAACATTTTTTTTTCTAAATTTTTATTTTCTTTCGTCTCCGGACCCAACTAAAAACTATATATATGAATTTCACTTGCAAAATTATACCCCGACTTACGTGAATTCGACTTACGAAGTTCCTACCCACCTATCGCGTAATTTCGGAGTATTATTGTACTTTATATGAACTTTATAGAAAGAAATACATAGAAACAGATGTTCTCAAACACGAGCAGTTCCTAATTTTATGTAGTGATGGAGATAATGATTGGTATAGAAGCCTCAGGCGAATGTTATACACACCTCGCTTTTCCTCCCAAAGCGTTTGAGGATAATTGTATTTCACTTCGTACAGTTATATCCCGTCAGAGGGCGCTGGGTGTTCATTATTGCACTTATTTGCTCTTGGAGGAAGTAAGATGGAAAATATTTGGTGGGAAAACGTAGAACTCCAAAGAGAGTAGGTCAGCCCATTTAATACTTTCATGTATCGCTACCAACTTAATTACGTATTCTATTGATAGCACTTTCATCTTTGCGTAGTTTGAAAAATATGTGTCAGTCTCTACTCTTGCAAGCTAAAAGGGATAATAATATGTTTCAAGGAATAATAATGTGTTAGACTGATCAAAAGGAAAATCAAGCTCGCAACTTTGAAATATCGTAAAATAATTTAAATTTTTTGTTCTTTTGACGTTGAAATATCCATTTCAGTTTTTTAAGATAAAACTCGGGAGTTTTATCGTGAATTCGGGGTAAAATTCAATTGAATTTCGAAATGTCTCTTTTAGATCTAGTTATAAGTTGGACAAATATTGTACAAGATAAGACTGATATTTAAAATATGAAAATGTTTTAATAAAAATGAAATATCAAAATGTTTATGGACATCAATATATAATTTGTTTATCTTCCAACTTTTGTGTTCCTAAAGAAAATTGTTTTATATATTTCATTTTTATGTGCTAAATGTGGAGAAAAATTACGCAATTAAGTTTTTCTTTAAATAAAAGTTCCATTTTTAAGGAACAAATTTCCTGTTTTAAAAATTTTTTAGGAACACGATTTGAAAACATTGATTTGTATATACTCTTATAACTCCTTTTTCACAATTTTTATTAGCATCAAAAATTAAGAAAACTTTTAAGTTTGATTCGGAAAATGCTGGCCTCGATTGTCTTGGGATAGGGTTATGCACCACGACCTATGGTGAAATCAGAACTCAAACATGCTAGTCACGTAGTTAATAACAATGACCGCTAAGCTACAGAGTGCGGCTTCTTTAATTGTAAAATACCCACAAACAATATAAGGTTTGGTTTTTTACAGATAAGCGCATGATTATTCTATTGTTTGAAGAAAATTGTCTATTTCTATCTCTAGATCTTGAAAACTGTTTAATTTCATCTCATTCCCAAAATTCTTTGTCAATGTTCAAAGACAAAACATAAACGTCAACAATGTAAGCATTATTAATATCGATTTAAAAGGAAAATAAGATATTCATAACAAATAGGAAATTATTATTTGTTATTATTCTTTTAATTAAAGCTGTATATACAGTAGAACGTCGTTTATCCTAATCAATTGGGGCCGGACACAGTTCGGATACGTGATTGTTCGGATAACCGAAAACCGAATGCGATCCGTGCAGTATATGAAACCGGACACTGTAGGAATATTGAAAATTATCACATGCGGGAAACGTGTTTGAAGTAAAAGCAAAATAGGTGCAAAATGTCACAATTTTGCCTTTATTGTGAAAGATAATCACTTATTTTTCGCTGTAACATTGTACACCTTCGTTTTTTCGCTGCAAGGTTTCTGATTCTCTTGAGCAGCAGTAGTTGAGTAGGACAGTACTCTGACTGTTGTTCGTACAACTCCATAGCTGTCTTTAACGCAGAAACGCATCAGTATTTGATGGACAGTTCCATATTTCAAGTTTTGTCTCTATGTTCAAGACGTTGCTCTTCCGTTTTGAATTAGAAGCCATAGCAGTTCACAACTCAACAAAAGAGCACATATACACTCCCTCACTTGGAAACAAACAGACCTAATATTCCGCGCAGATGCTTACCAAATCACACGACTGAAACTTCCCAAATATTACTCACCTTTGGGTTTTCCCGTCACTTTTGGCCTCAAGCGAAACAACTGTTGAGCATTGCACTGTTCGAAAAGGTATCCGGACTTTGGTCCGGATATTTGACGCTCCGGATAATAAACGTTCGGATAAACGATGTTATACTGTATATCATAAAATCCTCTTGATAATCTTTTAGTTTCTTTTTTAAATAAAAAATTAATTTTTGAAATACGTAAATGTGTTCCGAAAACAATAGGAATAGTGAAACATTCTTCCTCGTTCAGGTAACATTTGAGAACCCAAATTAATCAGGGCAGCTATGTCCTGCAGTTTATTGTTATCGGGATTTCAGAACTTTGTGTTTTATTCATTTAGAGTACTCATTGAATTTTATTTATATTTGAGTAAAATATATAAACAAATTAAGGCTATTTATACATATAATTCCCATCAATTTTCTCTTAAAGGAATCCATAATGGTCTTGAGACCTCCAAGACTTCACGTATCTACCCAACGGGAAATAACCACAGCTGCATCTCCCCAAAACTGAAAGGCTAGCGTTTTTAAAATAGGATGTTGTAATCTTTCATCACCCGCATATTCGGACCAATCAGAAAAGCCTTTATCGGGAATCATATGATTCTAACAACATCTGGTTGATCAGAGCTATAAAAAGTTGTAACCTCTGGAGAGAACGAATGCTTCTTTTGTGAACGTCACGTAAACTGCACATTTTAATGCTTGTTTTATGTTTGTGTGAATAAAATATTATAGATATAAAAATACCCCGCCTCCTTATCCCTCAATGACTGCAACCACCACTAAAAAAGGATCCCCTCAATACCCCAAATTTATTAAATCAAGTCCTTATATATATATGTTGTGTGTGTGTGTGTGTGTGTGGTGTGTGTGTGTGTGTGTGTGTGTGTGTGTGTGTGTGTGTGTGTGTGTGTGTGTGTGTGTGTGTGTGATATTGTAGCATTCATATTTTAAAATTTTAAACTATTATTTTTAATTTCTTATATATCCGTTCTAAAATCTATTGTCTGGTTATCTTGCAAATTAATTTTTTTTTCAGTTTTGATTATGGATTACTCATTTCTCTCTCTAGTAGAAAATTTTGACTATATATATATATATATATATATATATATATATATATATATAATATTTCTCATCGTCTTAAAATAATAGTTTTTTAAAAGTAGGGAATAAAATACAATACAGCAAGTTTTCACTGTTCATTTAAATTTCTTCAAAAAAAAAATGTGATTCCAGTTATACTTCAATACAGTTTCATTTATTCCAGACAGAATTTAATACATTTTTTTAAAAAAATCATGTGTTTGTGCATTTCCATTCATACCACACTCATTTCTTTATTTGCTATCGTGTTTAATTACTATTTTTATTCAAGTCAATTTAAGTAAACAAAAGATCTTATATGTTTCAGTATTTCAATTCAGTATCTGCTCAGAGAATTTTATACTTAGGAGCATTAGTTTTCGAAATTCTATCACAATGTGTTGCTTCCCAGTATTTTATTTTGGACTGGGAGTAGTTGTATTACACATATGAGCATATATACATGCATGCATGCATATATGCATATACATGTATACATACATACAGATACATATAGATATATCTGTGGGTATGAATACGTGTTGCGCACGCGCGTGTGTGTGTAATAAATCTGTCTTCTTAACTGGTGTTTTTATCAAGCATCTGCACTCAATCATTGAATAAAGTCAAGGTTTCTCTCTATTTTTATTAACATAAAGTTATTGATTATCAAAGGGCAAGAGTAATACAGCTTTTATAAAGCGAAAAAGAAAACATCCTATAATCAAAATTTATAACATAATTTATTCCTACCAGCTAAAAGGAAGAGACTTGCTCTATCTTACCTTTGCATATGCTAATTTCAAACGACAGGAAAAAAGTGATTAACCTAGAGATAAAATTCTGTCTTCTGTTTAAAATGTTATCAATCTATAAAATAGAAAAATCAGTAAATTAACTAAATAAAAGACTAAAACCAGGACCTAGCTAAAACTCATTTAAGGATCAAAAGATATAATCTTTTTAAAGGAAAACATAGTAAACGAAATGCGACTATTTATCTAAATCCTTCAAGTTTCGATGTAAAATCAGCAACATTACTGAGGAAAAAACACATGTTAACTCATTTTAATCTAATAGTGCTGAGTATAATCGGAGAGTGTTTAGCAAAAAATAATAATTGTATTTATGGAAAATCCTGTAAATTAAAATAGAAACTGAGGAAGTGCTAATTTAAATTGAAATAAATTCCTATTTAAAGCTTTTGTGCTCTTAACTCGTGAACTATTAACTTAGTGTTTTTGATTCTTCTGATTGCAAGATTGTAAAACAATCTTTATAATAATCACATGGGGACGAAAAATAAAGCAATAATAATTGTACAAAGAGGATAAAAATTAAGACATTAAGAATGAAAGCCCAGAATTATTTAGTTTTTCATTTAAAATTATCTAAATGTGGATATTTGCTTTCTTATTTTTGACATTTTTATTTATTTAAAAAAGTCCTTTCAATGGAGAATGCTTTTCTTATATATACCATATTATTTTTAGAATACAAACTGTGAGAAAATATCCATTAAGCTACTGAAATTTCTATGTGAAACAAACTTAAATAATCTACTTTTGATTTAAAACAGATCATTTGAAATACATTTTAACACAAAAACAGAGCAATTCTATAAAAATGGATGCGAAAATCCTATGAATGCTTGACTTTATCTCTCTCAATGTATGCTTCCATGTTTTTAACTACAATAAAAGCATATGCTGCAAGAAAATCAATTAATTGATTTAATATTGATTTTAATTAGACTATATATCTCTTAATACATTAGAATTATCTCACTTGATATAATCTACACAAAAGATGATTACTTTAATAAATTTCTTACTGAGATGTGTACTATTATGCAATTTATGGAAAGAAATTTCAGAGCAGTCAAAAAAACGATTAACGCCTATAAAAGGACTATCTTAATCAGTGACGGATTAAGCCGGTGTCGGACCTGGTGGGCACCAGGGGCCCCAAGCTTGATAAGTGTTAAGGCCAGTGACAAACCCAACCACGCCACCCTAGAACAAGAAATGAAAAGAAAACAAAGATACAATGAAAACCCCGCTAGAAATTTATCGAGATGTAAAAGAAATCCTAATGTAGAAAAACTTTTGAAAATATTTTTAACAATACCGATATCGAATGCATCAGGTGAATGATCTTTTTTAGTTTTAAAACGTGTTAAAAATAATTTAAGAAGTACTATGGGAGAAAAGAGAAAGTGAACAACATAGCCATGTTATATACAGAATAAAATGTTTTGGACAAAATAGGTATGGTGAAAATAATTGATGAATTTGCCAAAGAGAAATCAAACTGTATAGCAAAACTGTAAGCTCTTAAGTAAGGTTTTTAAGTTTTTTCTTCAGTTAAGATTTTTCTTTAGCCGATGAGTTGTTTTTGCAATACATTTTATTTTGAGAATTTAAAGTAATTGACTCTTTTCACTATTTTAGTTTTTCGACTCTTAAGCCCATAGTTCTCAAAGCTTTTACCGCCAGGGGCCTCCAACTACTTTAATCCGCCTCTGATCTTAATCCGTTATATTTTGTCCTACAATTTCCTTTACACAAATGCATATACCCACAGCTCTTCTTCGAAAATTTTTAAGTAAGATGCCAATGTTAAAATGCCATGTTTCCTTTTCTCTCTCTATATAAAAATGTTTTTCGTGATGTTCTAATAAATTTATTACGTTCTATCGCAACAATGCCAACGTTCAAGATAACTCGCCTAGCTGGCAAATCCGATTTCGCATGTGTTGTTCTCCCTGAATTGTCCACCTTGGGCTTCTTTTCATTTAATATCACCAATATGGTTGCTATAGAACATTATTGCAAGCTCTCGCAGAAAATTATCGCTAAGATTGCCTGGATTGAAATGGTTGCGTGAGAAGAAAGGCGTTGTCTCATACGAAGACTTATTTACAATCAACGAAACTAAATACTCAATTTTCCAGGAAACTGCAGGTTTATCATAATTTGAAGACTTTATTAATGAAGTGTTTTGTTGGACGATACAGCTTCAGTGATGAATTTAACTGAAGAGGAGTGTCAAGAACGATTTTTGTGGAAAAAACAACTAAATAGAACTACATAATACATGTAAATTACAGTTTTACAATTTGAGAAATGAGTATATTAACAGTTGCAAAATTTATACAATGGGACTTGGTCAACCGTTAAGTCAACCCCTCCCCTTCCAGTCTATATATAAGGTTTTTTTTATAAAATTTTCAGATTTATATGCACTTTCTACTTAATTTCTATTTGTAATCAAATTAGCAATTTTTGCTTTGATCAATTTAACTTCTGAACATTTTAAATAAGATGACTTATTTTTTACTCAGTCACTTTTTTAAGATTTTTCAGCGCAAATATGCCATTATCTACAACATTTCAGTCAAATTTGTTATAGCTATTTTTATTTGTTCTTGCTTGACCCACTAGGGAATAAATATGCATACTTAAACTTTTCATAAACTTTAAGAATTTAAAATTCTCACTACCTGAAAAGAGAATTTTCAGTGCAGTAGTTTTTACAACCTTTCGCCTTACAAATATTAATAAAAATACCTTCAAACATTAATAATACTTTTATTAATTATTTCAAGGAATATTTAACAATTTGTGAAATAAATCTTCTCTTTCTTTTTTTTTTAAAAAAAATTTCAACGTGTTTTCTGCATTTAAAATGTTTTAAATAGAATATCTGCCCCGAGTATCTGTTGATATTTGTATTTTTTATATCATTATGCTTAAAATTAGAAATTCTCAATTGTCAAGTTGGCAGAATACCTTCGATTGCAGCTGAGACAGTTTAATACATTAATTACAAAAAGGATTTAATGAATATTAATAAAAACAATTTAATTTATTTTTAAAAAATATACACTTACATTTCATATCATTATCAAACAAAGTGGAATTTATTAATTTTCAAAAACTTCTGTGTAGCACATTACACACATTACTTTAATAAACCCAAGTAAATATATCAGTTGCTTAAATTTTAAACATTTCTTCAATGCTGAACAATTTTTTTTGTGTATTTTTCTACTCCTTGTGCATTTATGGTTTTACGATTTTGTTTTAGACTTCAAGAAAGTTCTTTCTTAGATGCTCTACATTTCAAAAGCATTATCATAAGAAAAAATTTATTAAATTCATTTAAAATGTTTTAAATTTCATCTTTATGCACCTCTAAAAGCTAAATTTATATCATTATTTTCCATCGCTTAAATTAACTGTATTTCTGTGAAATCATTATCTAAATAGCTTGTATTTCTATACCGTTTTCTTTATGTCCAGACTTTTTAGGTTATCTCAATAGAAAAAAGATTCAGTAAATGAGGAAGGCAAGCAATTAAATTTCTCACCTAAGTCATCATAATCACTTATTTCACTTTGAGGGAAACTATGATATAAGTTATAACAAAAGAGAAATATATTGTTGGAAATTTTATTATATATACACTTTTGAAATTTTTGAAGGTAATCCTATTTGTGTTTGTGCGGAGTTGAAGAATAAAATGAATTTACAATTAGTTTTATTCAAGCACTCACATTTCGAAAAAAGAACAGAAAAAAATACTACATCATAAAGCTTTAATAACATACTGAGTTATAACTTTTCCCCAGCCATCTTCTTTGAAGGCCCCGCCATTGTCAAACTCAGCAAATCTCCATCAAAGCCATTGTTCCTCCTTATGTGTGGCATCATTGTTGTCAAATCTCCAACCCTGAAATGGTTTGTTTAGCTCTAAGAATAAGAAAAATTCTCTTGAGACGAGATCAAGAGAGCAGGGTTGATGTGGCAAAATTTCATTGTCACACCTCTTTGATTCCCCAACTGCACCTCAAAATGAATGAGAAGGTGCACTGTCGACAAAAAATTGGATGTCTCGCATGTTCATATGATGCGCTTTTGATCAGAGCATCACACAGAATATTCAACAGTGTGTGGTAATAAGCTCCAGATATTCTGTTCAGATGACTCCATGGCAATCCCAAAAACAGACATTATTCTCTGACGGAGAATTTCTTAATATAATTATTCTTACACTGTTCCACTATTTTCACAATTCTTCTAAAAAATTTGATAATTTTTTTTAACCGATTTTCATAAATGTTTTTCAATTTACTCAATTAGAAACTGAAATAATACATCACCCATCATTCTCAAAAATCTACCGAATTTTGTAAGTCAAAATGAAATATGGTTGCAGAACTCTTCAGCTGATTTCTAATTTTAATCATGGCTTTAAATGTTGATATGAATAATTATTAAATCCCATTATATATGTTTTAATGAACACATATCAAGAAAAAATACTCTTTAATTCAAATGAAATGAAAATATAAAATTTTACAGATACTATGATCAAATTTTTCCTTAAGTAATGAAAACCCTCACTGATTGAAAGATTTTTGCGAACGTGAAAAAATTCTCTTACTAGTAAATCTATAATAAATATTTTAATATTCAGTAACTTCTATATTCTATAATTCTTTATAACCATCAGTTTTGATGGATCAAAAATAATTTTGAATCATCTGTAGCTTCTTATTGATTTTAGTGACTAAAAATAGATTTGAACTCTAACTCACAGAAGCTGATAACATTATTGATTCTCTATTCTGAACTTTATACAATAAGCATACCACATAAAGTGAAAACCTTTTAAATACTATTCAGATTAATAACCAATAGATTCTCTTAAATATATTCTTGATTTTTGTTATAGAATAAACATTGATTATTGTTCGTCATCGGTTAAGAAAAGTGAGAAAGTATATACAGAGAAAAGCATGTTATTGTTATATTGTTTGTTTGTTGTTTTTTTTTTTGACGTCGCACTCAAAAACAACATGAGAGTATTGATGACAGACCTCGTTATTTTTTAAACCACGGTCAAGTGACAAGGAACGACACCTGAGCTGGTATATATTTCACTCTCCAACAAGAGAACATAGCCTTAAGAGAATAGGAAAACACACACAAAAGAATCATTTGAAAGTCAAGGAATCTCAAAAGGAATGAAGCTTGCTTAGCTGAAATGTTTTATAATTAATTTCTATTAATAAAATGTAGCATAGCTACTTGGATTAGAGATGTTTAAAATCATGTTACTATTTTATGCTATTTTTTTTTTATTATATCTGTCAGAGTTTATATGAGACTATAACAAAATACCTTGAACTTAAATTTTTTCTTCTGATTTATTTGAAATGCGGAAATTTTATCCAAGTTGATTCAAAAAGAAACTAAAGACTTTTTGGAGCTTGTTTTATATAATTAAATGCTCCATATCCAATTAAATATTTGTTTTATTTTCATTATTGGAAAAAATAGTTTTGATAATGAGTTATAAAAGTATTAATAATTATATATAGTTAGACTGCATTATAGCAATGGTTCATATTTCAAATCAATGGGTGAAATTTAAAAAAAATATAGTAGAAGTTTTTATTATTGAATTTATACGTGTTTTAATATTTATACTGGAAAGCATTACCATCGAGAAAAAAGTTACAATATGTGCAATGCACATAGTTAAGACGAGAGATGAAATTCAGAAGTATCTCAAGCTTCAAAAAAAGTTGCCCTTTTTCCCCCCGTACTTTGACTCCTTTTTTCCCAGAAACGTAAATTGACTGATTATTGATCTCTAAAATACGCATCTAAATTTCGTGCAAACAATAATTTAGCAAGCTTTACACTTCCAATGTTAAGACTTTTATTCAGAAGTATAATTAGCAACTCCTTTAAATGAATACAATATTTTATAGGAGTTTTCTAAAATTCTAATAATTATAAATAGATTTACTATACACAGTAGCAGGAACAGTATGAATTCAAAGCGCATAAACATCTCCACTCTGAACAATCTTCCTTATATTCCATTGATTTTCTTCGCATCGATGCTCACCATGCTTCGTTTGGTCGTACCTATAATAAATTGGAGAATACTGTGGAATTAGACCTAATTCAAATGTCAACAGACTGCGAAATGAGCTGAGATGTTTCACAATTAGCTATCAGCGAAACAAACGAATTTAATTATTGGGTAATTGACCGTAAACATATCTATGACAGTTAGACGTCAAGTTTTCTTTTCTTTATTTTGTTTTCCAATACAGTCTTTAAAGGATTAACACAGAAGAATTATACTAATGTTAAATATTTCACACTCTCTTTGCATACCTTTCAAGATGTTTTATTTTTTATTTAGAGATTCACTTTCAGCTTAAAAAGTGAAAGATCGTTTAAATAAATAGTTATTTACTAAACGACGTGTGTCTAGAATTTTTTCAAATTAATATTTTGTTAGTTTTCTAAATTTGTTTGAAACTAGCTCAAAGAGAAAGAGAGAGCTGTAAATTTAAACGTATATAAGCTGATATATTACTAAAGAAAATAATGCGAACGTCATTTCGAGAGATTTATTATAATTATTGCTCAAATGCTCTTGGGATCGATTCGATCATTAAGTAATAAAATTTGATAATAACAACTACAAAAACTTTCCAAATCATGAATACTCTTTGTTCTAATCAGTTTTTTTAAGTCAAAAAATACTAATTTCATTTTCTAGATAAGTGCAAATGGGAAAATATAACAATTATTTTGATCCATATCAAATTTCCTCACCTTACAACAAAAGTATGCCAACAATGATATTCCGATACTTTTGTTCATTCATTTATTCGCTCTGTCAAACATAAAATTTTTAGATATTCTTCCCCAAATACCGTATTTATTCGAATCTAAGCTGCCATCTATTCTAAGCCGCACCTCAAATTCTCAACAGGTTTTTGTGAAAAAAGATAAATAGTGTAAAATAATTTATAGTATCCAATTTTACCACATTAAAAAAATTTAAAATGAGAACTAATAAGAAGTGAATAATTAATTATTTTACCAGTATTATAAACGTTTAAATACATACAAGGACTTGTAATTTTTCTAATTTCCCCCCATCTAATGCAATTTCTTCCTTCAATTCTAAGCCACACCCAATTTTCATTAGCATTAACAATATAAAAGAAGTTTGGCTTAGATTCGAATACATACGGCAATAATAGAAATTCGTTCTATTTTAACAAATCGATTCATTTCATTAAATTGTAAAGAATTAAAATAAAAAAATCTGAATGCTGTGTAGGAGAACATTCAAATGCTTGAGTTACTTTACTAAAAGATGATTTATAGAGTAATTATAAGGGTTCATGTTAAAAAAAATCCTTAAATATTATTTTAATAAATGCAGTAATCTACTTCAAGAAATTGTTAATTTTAAAATTTGAAGGATTTTTACAAATTTAAAAACTGTTTTTAATTGAAAAAAAAATTGCTTTGTAAAAGTGCTTCAAAATTTCTTCAATTCATTTTTGTAGAAATAAGTTTGATTGTCTTGACTTTTTATTAGCATCGCACTTCGAAGCAGCATATGAGCTACTGGCGACACAGATCTCGTAATTTTAAACCTCGATTAAGTGATGTGGACGACATGTTTGCTGTCATCCTACTCTCCAAACTTCTACGGATCACAAAACATGAGGACTTCAAGCTTTCAATGATTAATATGCATCAACCCCTCTACACGGCGGATCTACAGAGGCACCAAGACTCGAAAACGCCGGATATTTATTTGTGACCATGATCACATCGCTATCTCTACCACTGTTAGAAATGAGAGAAACTAGTATAATTTATTGAAATGATTGGGTAAACTAAAAGCAAATTTTATACATAAAATCTTGATCTGAATATAGTTGAAAATGTAAAATAACTTATTATTGCAATAAACTACCTGATATTTATAAAAATATATAAAGCAATATGCTTAGTAGATATAATCTTCACAACTATAAAATTGATTCCAAACTTGAAAAAACACCAAAATTTTGTATTAGTTAGTTATGGATTAACTAAATGGAGCAGAAAAATTGAAACAGACTTTAAAAAATATAATTAATGCAAGAATTTAAATTAGTAAAGTTAATAAATAAAATATATGCATTTTAAAACAAAGGGTGCCATTTGAATTTTAAAAAATCTATTTTGTAATTAGCAAAAAGGAACAATATATGTTTCTAATCCGATACATTTTTCAGTGAAATATTATTCAAATTAAGAGCTTAAAATGTAATAATAGTACATTAAACATCTTTCATCAATCGTAATAAATATTAATAACACATATACTCATCAATTGCTTACAAAAGAACAATATAGCGTGACCTCCTCCTTTCTCTGCCTTTGTTCAGATTAAATCTTCTTTTACATCGTTTTGTGCATACATTAATAGCATTTATCCCCATATTATTTAGATTGTAATTTTTGTGTGTGTTTGCTAACATTTACTCTACGTGTATGCATATGTGTGTATTTGCATGTATATATATATATGTGTGTGTGTGTGTGTGTTTGTGTATATGTATGCTTTGTGTATTTGTATTTTGAAAATTTTATTATGATCTTATGATCACACATGTTTCCAAACCTTCCCCATTGTATAATTTTAATTACTGAATGTCTCTGCTTTTGCCTGTGAGAAATCTTGTATTTTGTTCTGTATTTATTGTATTTGCATCCATTCTTGTTTCTTTTCCCTTCTGATTCCCATTTGTGCCTGTATCCCTCTACTTGAAACTTCCTACCGTTATTGATTGAGTATTGACTTACGTTTGTAAGAATTGTGTTACACTCTTGTCAGCACACAAGGAGTCTACCTAGAGTCTCAAAAAAAAATTCTAAAAATTGTTTTGTATTAAATTTAATTTGCAGAACGAGAAATGTGTTGACTTTTGTTTATTTAATTATTCTGTTTTTATGCAACAATGTAATCTTTTTTTTTATAATTAATGAATAAGTTTTCGCTTTCCTTTCCACCTTATATGGTAACACAGAAGCAAGATGGAAAACATATTTTAACTCTGATAAGACAAAGACAGTGTGATTCCTCAAATTACCACCCAAACGTAAATCAATATCACATTCTGAAAGGGAAATGAATTGCTAAAAGCAAAAGTATCCCTTTGACGTTCGGCAAAATAAACAAAATATAAAAAAAACCATAAATCAATTTCGACGTTAATGTTACTCTATCTGATAAGGCCAACAAACTCGCGTTCTACTTTCACCTCTGACCAGTTTAAGTAGCAAAGTATTATTTTAATCTGAGCTACAGGTTTTACTTTATTCCATTTTAGAATAGATAGCTAATTGATGAGCGGCAAATAGTAGAAAAAAATACTATTTTTAAGCGAACATGTCTTTTACTGGTGGAGATGTATATCACTTTTTCAGCGTGATAATTCATGCAATCAGTGAAATCATTACAAAATTCAGCAAATTTCCTTTAACATCAAGCATCTTTTGCGCTAGCTGAAATTCAGTTACGTTGGTAAAAACAGAATTTCCTCATTATATTTGCAATAACAAAGGCATAAGAGTTTATGTTAAAAAATACTTCGGTGTAAAAAGACATACTACTCTCGGAACCATGATTTTGAAAAAGCGATTAAATGAATAATTTTTTTTATACTTAGTGTCATTTGCATTAGAATATTCATATGTTTTAAGAATATAACTACAAGAAAAGTTTAATTTAATGCAATTTTTTCGCAAAAAATGAAGAAAGAAGGACGGGTTTTAAAACGTTCTACTCAGGGGCGTAGCTACCGCCGTATCAGCCGTATAAATGATACGGGGCCCCCAAGCTACAGGGGCCCCATTATATGTACGAATATAACCATAAAATGCCAAAAGGCCTCAAATAGGGGCCCAAGTAATTTCGATACAGGGCCCACTTGGGACTAGCTACGCCAGTGTGTGTTTGATTCTACTTTTATGAAAGAAACTTTAATAATAATTGTATTTTACCTATATATAACTAGAGCTTCTATACCGAGTCTGAAGCAGGATTTTTGAGAAAAATTCCTATCATTTTTAGAATTACGATCAATTGAAATAATAACGGTTGTTTTTGTTACAATATCTCTACTCTGACATAATAGAATATAAATAAAAATCCACTTTTAAATTATATATTTCAAAAATCTTGGTTCAACCCCGGTATGAAGTCCAATGAATATATTGTCAAAATATTATTATTATAAAAGCCTTTTTCATGAAGAAAGAATTTTTTGAAAATATATCATTCTGTTTTCATTTTTACCAAAAAATTACATCTAAATAATTTTTTTTCTTGTAATAATATTCCTAAAACAATTAAATATGTATACTCTAATTCAAGGAACATTAAATATCAAAAATATTATCCATTTATACGTTGTTGTTTTTTTTTTTTTTAAAAAGGTTTCGAACGTAGTCAGTCAAAAAAATTCCAAAAATTACTGAAATTGTTTCTTAAGCTTTTGAATATATATTTTCACAAAGTTTGTAAAAAATACTTTTACAAAGTATGTATATAAAAGAAATTGTTATTAGATGTAAAAGAAATAGCAAACTAAAATTTCAGAATGGTATCCTTATCACAGATAAAAAAACCGTAGAATTTTAACATTTCAAATTAATCATAACGGTGTAACTTAAGATTTTATTCTTAATAAGACATTTTCTTTTTTGAGATGAGATAACACAATTACAGTTTCTATAGAATCAATAACAATTCCAGACTACAGGAATAAATGAAAAAAAAGAATAATTTAAACACGTTAGTGCAACTGCGTTACAAATACTGTTATTGCTTGACTAAAAGATGAAGATTAAGACAAAAACTACTCAAATATTTGAGCTATAGTTCTCAGTTTTTACAGAAAAGTGAAACTAAAACCAAATGTAGCAAATTACAGTAAAGAGGAAATCTTTTAAATTAGCCCCTCTGTGAAAGAACAGTCACTTTCCTATTTTATTATCACATTTATTTCCCATTATTTAATATCAAATGGAGTCAATCCATCCATGGCTAATAGTAAAAATACAAATGGCCCCTTGCTGTAAATGTGTTATAATCATAAAGTGACTGGAGCAACAGGTAATATATACGAATCGGAGGAAGCAATCTAAGGAACATGCAGCATGTCATTTGAAAGGTCATTAAGAATGTGCGCCTCGCATGTGCGCGAAGTCTGATTATGCCCTGTTAGCAATTCAACTTATAAACCACGTTACACGCTACTTAAGCGACTCTTTCCACGATGTTGCCAAGAAGAGTAACAAATGTATGTCATGGGAGATGAAGCGTTTACAGTCTTTGCAATCACTCTTAATCCTATCATGATATAGAACTGGTTTTAATGTATGTCCTTGATGTTTTACAAACAAAATGCTTTCTTGAGAGGACAGTTACCTACAGAAAGAATACTTTTTAACGGAAAAGTTATGAGAGTTTCGAACATTTCTGAAGAACTTCGTGCTTTCTTTCCAACTTCTTGGAACTCATTATTACAACAACAATGATATTCACATCAGAATTGGGAGATTTTAATTTATTTCTTCTGAAAACTATTTAGATGAAAGTTTTAAAACATAAATTTGTTACTTCTTCTTATACAGGCTAGATTTATTATTGTCCACTGTCAAAAGAGATAGTTTTTTTACAGTAGAGTTTTGGGAATTGTAGTGTTTTACAATAGAAATAATGGTCCTTTATCTAAAAATTTGGAAAAAATTTGCCTTAAAGATAAAAATTTCAATTTATACAATGTTAATGTTTCTTCTTTTTTTTTTTTTTTTTTTTTTAAAGTTGGGGTTTTGGAAAAGTCACATCGAGAAAATTAAATTTTATGGAAATAAAAACTTAAGATTACATTTTTATATTTTGTAATTTAATATGAAAAACTAAATAACATTATGGCATAAATAAAACCTTAAACAATTAATTTTCACAAAAATATCTTCTATTTTGTTAAATTATTTTAACTCTATAAAAAGCATTTTTACACATAAATAGATTTAAAAAAATGCCTTGCAGTATTGTGAATAAATATAATGATACATTCTTAATGTGTGTTTAAAACATATAATGCGAAATACAGTTATAATAATTCTTTAAAAACCACGAAATAATGTTAAATCTCTAAAAAAATTATTATATAATTAATTATTTATCAGAAATTAAACATGATTGAACTGTTTTGATGGTTTTATTACGGAATTAAAATCGCCATAAGCAACACAATAAGTTACTTTCAACAGATCTTGTAAATTTCAATTATCAAAAACAGATTGATAAAACGGATAATTTTTTCAATCTACAAAGTAACAGTTTGAAAATTTTATATTTATACTTTCCAATCATGTCTTCTTATTATAATTAGTTAATGACAGAAAAATAAGTATATCACTTTTAGCCACCACTTAAATTATTCCAAAAAAGTCAAGTCTAGAAAATAATTGAATAATCCTGTTAAATTCCAGTTTGTAAATATTTCAGACACAAAATTTTTATGCATATAGAATTATTTTTACACATATGAAGATTAATTTTAGAATTGCTTGTTCTGTGCTTATATATATTTTCAAATATTCCGTTCAATCTTCTGCCAAAGATTGATTTATTGCTAGAAATCTTTTTTTTTATTATGACGATTAACGCAATTCAAATTAAAATAAAATTTTGCTTGTGAATAACAACTTTAGGCATCATATGTAGCTGCATATATAATTATGGTACTACTATAAATACCAGTAATAAAACATAGTTAACAATAATGTATGCACTGTATAATTATCTTTAAAATATATTCTTAATAAAACGAATATAAAACTATGTTAACAAGAAGCAAAATAACTCATTAAATACAAAATCTAAAATTGAGGACTCTCGTTATGAAGCGTAATAGAGGTTTTGATTATTTTATAATCGTTCTACAGGAATACGAATAGAATTTTAATTGCTTATTATTCGGAGAAAAAATACAAGTAAAGTAATCTTGTTTGCGGAAAGTGTTCTGGCGGAAAACTAGCAAGAGTGAAATATTGTTAGTTAATTATATGGTAAAACTATCAGTAATTTAAAAGTCTTACATTTTATCTTTATGCAACAGTATTTGCTTTAGCAATTAAACATCATTCTTCTTAAAAAAGAAACTGACTTCTGCATGAAGGAAATAAAATATGGTAAATTATGATTTCAATATAAAAAGGAATATTAATAATATTACATAAGTATTTAAAAATAAATTAATTGAGTATTTGTTATAAATATTATTAGGAAACATTTTAATGAGAGAGTTTCTCACGCAATCCGTTTGTAACAAAGTTTACAGAAGTAAACTGAATTTGTCATTATATTAAGCCAAGTACAAATTATTACCGTTCTTCATTATTCTGTGATCTATGGTTATCACCTAAAAATAAAAATAATACTTTAAATTTTAAAAATAAAAGGTTGTTGTTTACTTTGAATTGATTAAGTTCATAATTCATACATCAAAATTTTCATGTACATCCAACTCTCTTTACACGGTATATACGTTCCTTAGAAAACCATGCAAAAAAATCATTTAAAATTTACTTGAGTATGGTAAATTTGAGGATATGTTCCAAAACTTTAAAAAATCGTGTAAGATTGAAAAAACTAAATATTTTCTCAAAAAAACGTGCAAAAAATAATAATGGAATCCACGCGCGCGTTACATATTTATAATATTTATTCAAAAAACAATTCACTTTTTATTACAAAAAATATAATAAATTTGTGTACAGTGGAAACTTAGTCTATAAATACGTACAACAAATAAAAATTGAAGTTGAAGTTAGCGATAAAACTGTTTCTTACAATTATCAATCTCTACTTGAAAGCAAGTGTGCTCATTTATTACAAACTGGATTAAAAGTGCTATTATCTATAAATAAGTCGGATATGTCTAGAACAACTGTCGGCTTTGATTCAAACGAAGAACTTCTTTCATTGTTAACGACCTTTTTTTTAATACAAAATCTGTTGTTAACAGCAGTTCTTTTGGTTTTTCAAGTTGCTTAGTATAATTTCTGATACCCTGCTACCCAAAACTTAAGATGACGTTAAAATTTTAATGCACGCTCTATGTCAGTATCATAAGTAAGAAAATGTTGTTCTATACTAGTCGCAAAGTTCAAGCCCTCGCGAATTAAATCAGCTGTTAATAAATGAGCTTCACTTTCGACTATATCATTATCGACTTCTTTATTATTATAAACTGTAATAAATTTAATCAAATCATCCTCATCCAAAAGGTACGAATAACCCAATTTTTTTTGGAATTCGTGCTAGAACAAAAAAATTATGTAAAAAAAATCGTTAAATTCATGTACCGTTTATTTCACAATCGTGTAAGAAAAGAGTTGGGCGTATATTATATCAAAGAGAGAAGATACTTTTTTCTCTTTACTTTGATTTTTATAGGAAATTTTTATTGATGTGTGAATGTACAGGAGTTAAATAGGAATAAAAAATAAGTCCTGAAGGGTACATGATAAGCTTTTGAAATTAACTTATGAAAAAACACATTATACTTAATTCGCTAATAAGATTCATTGCTTCCAAGACTTTCCAGAAGTCTTTTCTCCTTACTAGGTTTATGGGGGTGGGGCTTACACATGGACGTAAATTTTAAAAAATATATTTGAGGAAAACTTAAGTAAAGGCAAAAAAAAAGGGAATAGTAATTGCTCTTCTTAATTTCATACTCAATAAATACAGTAAAATCAGAATCCACAGCAAAAGCGAAGTAACTTTTTTTAATTTTTTTGATTTACCCCTTATTATACATATATATATAGTAATGCATAAACTTTATCTAAGTAAGAATTAAGTAATTTTACTTGATTCCACATGTATATAGCAGCTAAGAGGATGACTGTTCATGACTCCGTACAAAAACCTTATTTAAATATCTAATGTACTACGATCAACATGCAGAAAATTTAGAGGTTTTTTAGTTTTAAAATTTTCCAAGAAAAATTTAATTCATTTTTATATATAATTAAAATTTTATAACTTATGAAATATAAAAGTAGCTTCGATTTTTTTTCCCTACGAAAATGTATTCTTTTATTTTTAACTTTTAGCTTACGATGATGCTAATATCAAAATATAGTTTATCAATGAAACAGCAAAAATTTCTTATGTGTGTGTGTCAATTGCCATCAGTATTTAAGTATTTTTTTCAATGAATTTGTGTACATGTGTAACACAAGGAGCAAGAGCTATTACAGATATTATTCAATTCATTAACAGAATATTTGAGGTTCATGAAATTTAATATTTGATAAATATTAAAAGGGACATTAAAAATGTGTGAATGTTTATACGCAAACTCTGAACTCTACTAAAATATATTAAATATTAAATTAGTTTCGGTAAGAAAAGATGTAAGTAAAGAAATTAACTATTATTTTAAAAATAATTGTGATTGCTAGAAGAATTAAATAATTAATGATAGCAAAAACACAAATTGTAAATTTCATTATCTGAAGAAAAAATAGAAACTATTTTATGATGTGTTCAATTGAAAAAGCTTTTATAAAGGCTAATTTATAGACTTAAATTCAATATCTATGCCCTAATTATTTTAAGCTAACGTTTTATGATATCTAAAATGTATTATCTAACTATTATAATTTAGAATCTACGTCCCGAATATTATAAATATCAATTTTTCAAGAATAATACTTTTTCTTATTATGAAATAACGAAACTATGTTATTATATTTGCATTAATATACGAAATAAAAAAAAACAAAAAACACATTCCAGACATTCTGTAGATCAGGAAATAATTTCACTATGTCAAATTTACAAAAATGTATACTCTATGTGTATTCTTTTCTTCTAAAATCTTAAATCTTTATAAGATCTTAAATGTCTGAAAAAATAGTTTAATTAAAAAGTTTCTACTATCACCACTTTGATGAAAATTTGCAAATTAGGTATCATGACTTCAACTCACATTATTTAACTCTCACATTCACAGAAATTGTTTATGTCCTTACAGAAGATTAAATAAAAACAGAAAATGCTATGTGAACTGGAAAAAGACTATGTAAAAAAAGTATTTCATTGAATTTTTGAACTTAGGCTGCAGTCAAAGGAACAAGAAAGCTGAAATTACAAATCTTCACTTATTTTATCTATATGCAAACTCAGTTATGATTAAATAAATGATATCTCGGATATCGAAGAAGTGCTAACCTGTAAAATATTTGCAAATGTTATTAAGATAAAATTAAAGAAAATTCAAACTCCCATGGACAGAAAACAAAATAGGCATTAGGCTATCTCTTAATCAGAAATGATACGTTTCTCAACATTAGTAGAATAAATAAACAAGCAATTCGTTGCCTTTTTATTTGCAAAACTTTGAGCTAGTTAACTTTTTGGGAGAGACATCAAGAGAAAAAGGAGATTTGATTATATTTTTTTATTAACATCGCACTTTGAAGCTGCGTGTGGACTATTGGCAACGGACCTCGTAATTTTAAACCTTATACAATTGTCGAGAACACTTGAGTTGACATCCCACTCTCTAAACTTTTTCACCGCACGAACCGGAGGACTTTGATCCCCGATATAAATTTGAGTCTCTCCAGGACTCAAATCCAAAACTCGATAATGCCGGCCGTGAATAATTGCCCATTTTTACTCGGTTGTTGCTGAGACCAGAAAAAGAATAGACTTTGAATTTGTGGGTTGATTGAATCTATAGAATACAGATAACAAAAATATTAAAAAGTGCCGACGAGTTACAGCAAAGTTCTCGATTGAAAATTAAAAACATCAGCTTTGAAATTCATGGCCTCTAATTTTCATATGTGCAAGTGATTTAAGTAAAAGTGTAAATCAAAATATAGGAAGTTTTACATCTAATATTATTAATATAATTTGACACTATAAAATTATTGTGAAACTATAACAAATCAACATTTATAAAAACAATATAAATCTTTATTTTAGACATTTAAAAAAACTACTTTTTAAAACTGTAAGAAACAGGATTGACGCAAGAAAAACAAAATCTTTCACACGCTCTTACACAAAATTGATGTCAGCTATAAACTTGGTAAAAATATCAAACAGCTGATTGTTTTATATATATATATATATATATATATAGTTAGCTCTCTTTTAATAACCCAAACAAATTTCAAATTTTACACATAAATTTCTTCAAAGATTAAAAGATTATTTTTAAATGCCAGCTACATTTTTTTTTATTTTCTTCAAAGTTCATTGAAATCATAATTCTTGTCGAGTATTTTAAAGCATATAAACTTTTTTTAGTTTAAATATATGCAAACATTTCGAAGTTTGTTCCCATATGCATGAATATGTATTTGATAAGTTGGTATTTTTAGTTTTTTATTTCTCAAAAACTTTTTTTGTAATATTGTAGAAAAATATTATTTCAAATTCATAATATATATAATATATATATATATAAAGTCTAAATTTCTCTACAAGAGAGAGATGAATAAACATCAATCAAATCCGAAAAAAAAATAGAAATTGCAAGTTAACCAGACAATAGATTTTAGAAAGGATACATGAAAAAATAAAATAATAGAGTTAAATATCAAAATATGGATGCTGCAATATTATAAACATTGCTGACTTAGGACTGCTTATATATAAAATAATTTATATAGAAGTGGGGTTGAACATGTTTCATATGGCTAGCCTACCTCCTCCTTTTCTGTTAATAATACTGAGCTAAGCCGTGTTGAAAATAATGGATAGAATATCTAAATCCATTACAAGAAAACGTAACGCACCTAAAAATTCCATTCAAAAATGTAGAGCCGCGCTAAATCTGAGTACAATAAACAAGGTTATTGCCAGATTCTGGACCCAAATGCAAATTCAAAGCATGGGAATGGCTGAATAGTAGCACTTAGCAAAAGTATAAAAAGAGTAGAAATAAAAAAATAAAAATTGTGAACATACTACCATTACCTTAGGGACACTAAATTATATATGATTTAAAAAAAATAAATTAAATTAAATTTAAAAATAAATAAATAATTTTAATAAGTAATTTTACTTAAAATTAGAATTTAGATGTAACTACATCTATGAAAAATGATAAATTTATAATAATATAAACTATGCAATTTTAATCCTTACTATTTAGAATTTCATTATTCAGATAACCATTAATAAAATTGAGTATTTTTGAATTATTTATACATATATATATATATATATATATATATATATATATATATATATATATATATATATACTTGTTCCCAATTTAATGAAGCTAGAAGAAAAATATATATAAAAAAAACTAAAGTAATGTACACTCTGAAAAAGGCAAACACTTGATGTTTTTACATCTTCTAGCTACTCCAATTTTAATGTTCTTTCAAAGACATCTTCAATGAAAATGTCTCGACAAGCTAATTTCCGCAAGCAATTTAAAAAACAAAGAATACCAGCTTCCATAGCATTCGGAACTAATTTTGCGAAACATCTGTTACATTACTCCTTAAATTTTTAAATCGCAAAATAAATTGAGCATATCTAAAACTTCCTATATCTGATGGTCACATCAGTGAAAGTTTGTTTCCATGGAAACTAAACTCATCCATGGAAATCATAGATTATTTCCACACACATTTCTTTTTCACTCTTGCTCTCAAGACCTTTAAACAGGAAGAATGTAGAGATGAGTTCGTAACTACCAGGGATCTCGCGGAAGATTCAAAAAGGGTGGTTCGTTATGGATCATTTCACGTTCTATCAACACCCTTAAGATTCTCCTGAGTATATAAACTGAAACCCTAATCCTTTAAGTATCACAAAAGCTTCTCTCTTTCTTCTGATAACTTCTAGTGCAGCTCTTCAGAACTTATTCTCATAGGATATAAGGAAAATAACAGAAAAATGAATCTAAAGGTAAGTCATTCACTTTCTTTGTGAAAGGCTAAATTAGGACATTTATTCTGAAGCTTAGACATTTTGTTGAGAATCTGAAGTTATTGATACTGATATCAAATATTTATTTTAGTGAATATGTCTAAAATGTATTAAAACTACCATTTATATTTCTTGAAATCTTTTTACACCAAAACTTAAGATTAAAAAATTAATTAATTAAGTATGAAACATAAATAATGAAAATTAACCATAAAAACTATTATTATTGATAATTATCCTCAAAAATTCATCAATTAAAATGTTTGCTTCATCCTCTTTTGTTCCTAGATTGCTATTAGAGCTAAAATCGCAGTTCTCTAAATCTTGGTTTTCTTGAAATTCTCTTAAAAATCTATTCTTAATTCTTTTAGAACCTTAATTTCTCTTAAATATCTTGCTTTTCTAATTCACAGAAACAGCGATATCCAGTAGAAAAAAAACATTAAATTTTGAAAAGAATTGGCTAATAAATTTATTAGAACATTCTTAACAAAAAACATTTTTAACTGAGAATATTGTAATTTTCTTCATTTTAAATTTCATACAATTATACGGAATTTTGTAATTTTGTATAAGAGTATAATTGAAACTTTTCTTACACATTATCTAGAATTTTCCTTTTAACAACTTTAAAATGCCATTCAATAGTTTTATTTTATAATTTTGTAGCCCAGTCTAATATAAATTGTCGTAACATCTGAATTCTGAGACAGAAATCTTTTAATCTTCTTTTTTTTATTTGCTCTTAAGTTTAAAAGATGTTTTTGATTAATAGCTAAGTGTTCTTCAGGACTAATGTATTATTTTCATGCTGATTGGTGTTTTGAAATAAGTTGTAACGTAACGTTGTAACAATATGTAGAGAGGTTTAAGTTCTATTTTCCTATTACGTGTCTTGGCTTTGTATTAATTTTCGAATTTCACACTAGGAAAAAGTTACATGATGTATACCTTTTCCTCGAGAATAGTGTTTTGCTTTATGATATTAAAATAATATAGCAAAAATAATTTCTGTTTAAATGTATACCTATTGTTGCTATTTATTCCACAAGAGATATGGTAAACAAATACTGTTCTGAATGTAAAGGAAACACATGTCAGGATATTCTGGAAAAAAGATGGAAATATATGTGCGTAGTTAATGCAAATAATCTAATGCCCAGTGCAGTTATTATTTTCAATTGCATGTTAATGAAATAAAGCAAGTGCATTAAAATTTCTTGTTTTAAATGAATAACAATCAAATGACATTTTTGCATTTCTTCAGTCTGTAGTTCCAACAGGCTCTTTTCTCTCTGTATCTCAAATGAAGTTTTTTAGTTCAAGAAAACTGTAGAATATATATTTTCTGTATATATTAATACAAAACATATAAAATTTGAAACTAAAACACTAAAATTAATAAAATATACTATGCATATATATCCCACCCAGTTTTTCAAAAAAATTCTATATTAAATTTGTTTTTTTCATACAATCGATATGGCTTTGTCTATTATGTTCAAAGAAACTTGATTTTAATAAGGTATAAAATTAATAGAAATCAACTACCTAAAAATGTACGCTATATTATTATTTAATCTTAAGATAAAGCTATGTCGGAAATATTTAAAAAATTCAGACTTTTATAGATTAATCCTTTATACTAAATAGCATTTGTAATTCTTAAAACTGATCATTTTTAAATGAAAAATTAAATTAAACAGGGATTTGTTGCCAAAATTATTTTGTATCAACTCTTATAGTCTAGTTTAAAATTTTATATTTATTTAAGATGAAATTTGAGAGTAAGTTTTAAAGCATTTTAAAATTTTTGTGTTATATTTCTTTCTTATCATTTCAATATCTCAATCTCAATACGATGATTGCTGTGCTCATCAAATTTTCCTTGTCTTGCGTACAATCCGAAAATATCTTTAAAAACAGAAAGGTAAAACAAAGGGCAGGAATTACTTATAAAAAAATGCTTCTTTCTATTAAAATAACTTTTTTTTTTGTTTTATACTATCTTTAGAAACGTGTTAATACATAGTGTTACTCATACTAATTTAACATTATAACTGCCCTTTCATTTTTAGTTTTGGAAATGAGTGTACTTAAAAAACTTAGCTAATATTACTTGAAAAAATGTGAAATTTTTTTATCATTCAGTTCAGATCGTATTTGTGAAATAGAAAGTAATTTTTAATATATAAATATTTTATATTCCACAAAAAGATTTAATTAGACATTAAGAATATGCAAAAATTAATCAAAGCAGTAGTTTCAATTTCCTCAATAAAAAAACAGCATTATACCAGTAAATGGCAAAAAATTAACACTACTCGATTAAGTTTGACCTTTTTTTTTGTATAAATCAACGAGAAATTATGTTTGCATAGGATTTTTCTAAGATTTTAATCATATCATATAAACTATAAAAATGTTTATGGTAAGAAAACGTGAACAGATATATTACCTTGTATTATTGATCTACATTACCAAACAAGTATGATACTAAGAGTAAAAGGATTTTATCTACAAGGAGAGTAGAATTGATTTTCAAAAAAGTAATATTTATTTTGTGTATATAGAATTGATAATAGCATAATTATTACCTAATTATAGTAACATCTAATACGAGTAGGTTTCCCACAATTGCATTTGTTCATATAACTTTAAAATGTTTAGTTAAAATATGCATTCAAAATGTATAGTATTTTTAATGAGAAAAATAAATTCTCTGGATGGTGAAAAAAAATTATTTTGCAAATCTGCAGAAACTTTTTATTTAAGAAAAAAGTAACTTATAAGTATTAAAATTTCAAAATTTTTCATTATTTCCAAAATTCCATTTTAAATAATTTAAAAATAATCCAAATTAAATAATTTTAGGTTAGTCCATGCTACTTTATACAATTTTGTATAACTTTTTTTTCCTTCTCTTTCCCAGTTTACATTGACTATCATTCTAGTCAGTATTTACTCAATCTACGGAGGACTTATTCACGATCTTCATGAAGCAAGTGGTGGGCATGGCATCATTATTCATGATCATGACTTTGGAGGCCATGGAGGAGGACTTGGTGGTGGCCATGGAGGTGGGCATGGTCTTGGACATGGAGGAGGACATGGAGGTGGCTATGGAGGAGGACATGGCGGAGGAGGAGGCAAAGTACTTATTGCTCATGAGATCGGAGAATATGGTGGTCATATAATTTCAGGAGGACATGGTGGATTAGGAGGTGGACATGGTGGACTTGGAGGTGGTCATGGTGGACATGGAGGCCATGGAGGTGGACATGGAGGCCATGGAGGTGGTCACGGAGGTCATGGAGGAGGTCTAGGAGGTCACGGAGGTCATGGAGGAGGTCTAGGAGGTCATGGAGGTCATGGAGGAGGCTTAGGTGGTCACGGAGGTCATGGAGGAGGCCTGGGTGGTCACGGAGGTGGAGGAGGAGATATCGTTACTGTTCCTGTTATAAAGCACGTCCCAGTAGTAAAACATGTTCGAGTTGTGAAAAACGTTAAAGTTGTAAAACACGTTCCAGTCGTAAAACATATCCCTGTTGTTCAACATGTTGCAGTTGTAACAGGTGGAGGAGGAGGGGGACATGGTGGTCTTGGTGGAGGTCATGGAGGACATGGTGGTCTTGGTGGAGGTCATGGAGGACATGGTGGTCTTGGTGGAGGTCATGGAGGACATGGTGGTCTTGGTGGAGGTCATGGGGGACATGGAGGCTTTGGAGGAGGCCATGGAGGACATGGAGGCTTAGGAGGAGGCCATGGGGGACATGGAGGTCATAGTGCTGAACATGGAGGCTGGTGGTAAAACGAGAGACTATTATGTTCTGATTATTTTTATACATATTCAAGCTTAAATTGAAATAATGAGCTTAATTTAAGCTTTTGTATAAATATTAGGAGATCAGAGGATATTCGAAGCCAGTAAAAACGTGAGAAGTTTTTAAAGTTATTTAAATTGCAATAAAACTTTGAGATTGTGAAAGAAAATCCATTCTGTGATATGTTAAGGTTTCATTTGAAAACTAAATCTTTGGTGTTGTTTATAAAATGTTCATATCATGTGATGCGCTACAAGTAATTCCTAATTCAGTTTAAAATTTTAAACATTACTTAGAAAAAAAAGACCTTTGTTTTAACAATGATTTTTTAAATTTGTATTTCTGTTTTTGAATATATTTTATATATTTTCAAAATATATGCCTCAAAAGTACTTTAATCTTGTGCTTACCATATAAAGCTTATTATTATTATTTTAACTCTCCCTATGTTAAATAAACTTTTATTATTTTAACAATAAGTAGTACGAAAATGTAAAATAGTTTTTTCTTGTGGTAGATCTTTGTTTGTGTTAGAAATAAATTGCAGAAGCAAATTCTGTATATGTATAAATGCTTTCAATAAATTGTTTGTTTATAATACTTTTCTGTTTTTATCTTTGAGTTATGTTGAATGTCATTTTCGAATTTTTTCATTTTAAAAATAGAATAATTAACTTTCTAAACTTGTCATTTTTTCATTATATGATCATTAAATAAGAAGTTACAGGAATTTTAAAATAATATTACATCTATTAAAACAAACTTCTTTATTAATTTTAAAATCATTTTTCTCAAAACTGTATTTTTTAAATTTGATGATATCTCAAAAAGGATGCTCCAAAAAGAGCTATCAGAGATATCTGCTTGAAATTTCGCAAATATTTTATTACTGATATTACATAGCAAATTTGACTAAAATGTGCAAAATTAATTAAATTTTAGTGAAATTATAGTTGGATTGTTCTCTAAAGTATTAAAAAATTGTTGAAAATTTCTAGTTTGTGACTTCGATTGACTATAAACTTTGTTTCATTATAAATAGTTTTCAGATTTTAGTCCATTCACTAAAGAAATATATTTAAAAATACCTTTCGGTAATTTATCTTATTATTATTATTATTTTGGAAAATATTTAATATTCTTTGAAATAGAACATTTGGAAAAAAAATCCCATATTTGATTAAAGTTTCTTTAAAACGCAATATTTTTTTCAAGTCGTTTTTTTAGTAGTAAGTAAGTAAGTTTAAAGTAGTATATTTTTATATACTAGCATTTTTTACTATCGCGTAAATCAAAATAAAACAATAAATTTAAAACCAATAAGATTTCTTAGAAAATTAAGAAAAGAGGGCCCCCCAAACCTAATAATATTCCTTAATAAAATTCTTTTATGAAAAACTTCGCATCATCACAAAACCGTAAAAAAATTTCGGAGTATTATAATAATAAAATAAAACATTCGTATAATATTATTTTACAATTGAATAAATCTCACATTTAGCAATGTAGTCGAGTACGGCAGCTACAACTGTTCAAGGTTTAACAGGAAATTTTAAATATCGTATTTTCTAACGTATATGTAATTTTAGCACAAAAAATTAAGAACGAAAATTTACGGGTGCGTGTTATACGCCGAATATAAAAATCCTATCATTAAAAATAAAGAAAAGTAAAACAAAAAGAAAAATAATACAACTGTTCAAGGTTTAACAGGAAATTTTAAGTATCGTATTTTCTGACGTATATGTAATTTTAGCACAAAAAATTAAGAACGAAAATTTACGGGTGCGTGTTATGCGCCGAATATAAAAATCCTAGCATTAAAAATAAAGAAAAGATAAGTATAAATTATACTTCCATATGTGTGTGTGTGTGTGTGTGTGTGTGTGTGTGCGTGCGCGCGCGCGCGTGTGTGTGTGCCTGCCTAAATATTACATATTTAAAAGAAATGGCATATCTTGCGAGCTTTTATTATTGGATAAGTCCATTATATCTTCAAAGCACACTATCGAATTCTGTTTCATCTTTTCACCATTGCTGTTACTCAGGTCCAAAAATAAATAATCATCTTCAGTTACATATACCTTGTTAGACATACTACATTTTTTAAAAATGATTTTTCAACTGTGTATCAGTTTTAGTTTTATTCTATACTTTTATTATCAACTCACATACAATATCTGAACTTCAAAAGAGAAGAGATTTGCACTTGTACATTTCAGGTTTTTTCGAAGAAATAGGTGCGCATTATACTCTCACTTTAAATGTACCGAAAAATTAAAAACTACAGAAAGTATAGGTAAAATGCTGCAATACACGGTACATAAATTCAAAAATACACTATTACACAGGTCCGATGTTAGAACCATAGTATTTAAATCAATTTATCCTCAAAAAATTCCAGGTCCCTGCTTTCTATCAAATGATAGAAACATTTCTTTTTCTTTCAAATGTGGATGTAGATAGGTATCTTACCATTGCAGACCTAGTACCACATTTAGTGCGGCACCATAACGGTGGATACTAATTGCCATTATATAATTTTGAAATCCAGTTCCACCCCCAGAGGGAAGGCATCTGAGCTGTGATGATGCGAAATAGTATTAGGAATTTAATTTTTCGGAGAGCTCCCAAGCCGAACAGGCATTCTAGGGAACTTTAACATGCAGTGTTATCATACATGCACACAGTCAATTTTCTGCATCATAAAAATCCACCACTTTGGCCGAGGTCGAAACACAAACTCGGGCATACAAGGCCATCACCAAATTAATTACGCCACCCAGCCGGCTGAAACAAGTATTTCATCATCAGAAAAAGATTGTACTAATTGCCTTATACCTTTAAACAGTTCAGAGATTATGTCTATTTTTAGGACTTTTTTCTATTTCAATCAGCATTTTTTTTTTTATTTTGCAAAAAATTACTACAAATTTTGGATAATATTGCTTGAACTTTCCAAGAAAAATCTCAGGAATGTTTTTAGCTTATATTTTATATAAGCATTATAAAGCAAAAATAGCGATCTTGATTTCCTTATTGATGTAATTGCGCATAGTTACATACACAAAAAAAAATATTTATTTTTGATTCATCATTTTTCATTCAGATAATTCCTGAATTTGCATTCATTAACTATGCAAATCAGTTTTAAAAGCTTTATATTATTTTGTTTAAAAAATCTAGTTTTTTTCATCACACTTGGTAACACATTCGGGTAAAATTGTTAATGTATCCAAATTAAACTTTATGTATTCAAATCTGTTGTAAAATTACCAGGAACATTTATCGTAACATTTCAGCAAAACAGGATATAAAAGGAAGACTATGAAAGCCAATGCAACAGAAATCTTAAAACGTTTCCTGAGAGTCAAAATATAGCATCCATTTCTAAAATTAATACACTTTGTCATTTGTATAATATGCATCAATATAATTTCAACTTTATATGGAGTAAGTAAATGCAAAGTTCAAATTTTTTTATGATATTGGGATGTTATTTTCAGGAGTAAAACTTCATCATGTTTATATTCTGTACTCCTAAAAACAACCGGGAAATAGAGAACAGAGAACAAAAATTCTTATAGAATCACTCAATGAGAGTAAATATTGTAATTATATACATATTGCTAGAGTAATTTAGGTTAACGGTCGCATAATTTTGAAGAAAATGGTTATAAAAGTGCTTATTCTTTTTATTCAAGAAAATTATATAAAACTAAGAGTATGTTCAATATATGTTCTTATTTTTAAATTTTGGGCAAATTTTTAGCTTGAAATACAAAAAATTAATTTCTTAAGAAAAGCCAACATTTAGGGTTATTATGACTGAATGTTGGTTTTCCAGCAGAGAAAAAATTTAAGAAACCTGTGCTTTAAACATTAAAGGAGAATTTTATTACACTTGTTATGGAACGTTTGGTTCTATAACGTTAAAGTACAGAAATTTGGTGCAAAGAATTCGAAGAACAACTTTTTATTCCATTAGGCTTAGCTGTGCTAACATCAAAACGTTGCAACTAGTCTGATACCAAAATACGGACTATTGCCAGTCTGGTAAACTGAAGAAGGTTACAAGGAAATTGCTTCCAGATTTACAAGTATAAATATAAATACACAGTATAAATATAAATATTAAAAGTATAAATATAAATATTAGTTTACATAAAATACAAAACATAGTAAATAACAAATGCCTGAATATAAAATTTTGAAATTCATTTTAAAAATTAATTATTTTTCAAATTATAATGTTCTATGATTTTATTACATTTCTGTTTTTTTATTAACTCACTTGGCTTGAGCGGCCACTAGTTGGCAACGAATTGAATAATATTTGTCTCAACACACTTATAAGAATGCAAAAACACATTGGTAATGTTTTCTTGAAAGATAAATTTCAAAGCACAGGAGATGCAAAGTCCAACAGCACAGGTAACACTACAGATCCATCATCACTGCCCTCAGATTCATTAACAGAACTTTCAAAACAATCAGCTATTTCAGAATACACGCAGATCCATTTATACTTAAAGTAGAAACCGATTCCACTTCCTGACTAACTCCATATAATGTATACAAAAAAAATATATGAATACAATATACAATATAATATACAATATAATATATATATATATATATATATATACAGTCGACTCTCGATAATTCGGAGTTGGAGGGACCAATAAAAACTTCGAATTATCAAGAAGGTAGGGAAAAAACTCCTAAAATACTAAGAATTTTTTTCTAACACATTTAAAGTTGAAACTATGTAATAAAACAACAATTGTATACATATTTATAAAATTATTTTAAAGTAATTTTTAAAAAGTACAATAAATATTATACAGAAATTAAAAGTTCTGTATTAAGAAATACATTCATACACAATCCTACGCATCTCTTCTTCACAATAGTGGAACATCCTTTCTGAACACACGTGTTAAACGAAAGATTTGGACGGCTGACGCAGGTGCGGTTGGTCTATTGTCCACTTGAAGAAGGAAAGCAATAAAAGTGTATTTTCGTCTAATGAACCGGAAAACACTAAGAAGGGGTAGCTGGCAGATGTTCATTAAAGGAGCTACATTACAGGAGAGACACACATAGACAATACTACACAAAACTTGTAAAATCCAACCTGTTTGCAACAGGACTGTACATGATAGTGAGTGTTTGAATTTTCGAGAGTTTTATAAGATAACTTCAAATTATTGCGTGTTGTAGTCTGGTCAGCCACAGATGTTACTTCGAATTATCGAGTGTACCAAAACGTATTGTTTTAGTTCGAAATATCAAGAGTTTTTCTAGGGACTGAGCATATACTTCGAATTAGTGAGAGGTTCATATTATCGAGAGTTGACTGTATATATATATATATATATATATATATATATATATATATTATCACAGAATGCAACCCATATGTATTCATGAAGAACGGAACTAAGTAACTCTGAACTAAACATATCGAAACTATAAATGTTTGATTGAGCTAACATCTAGTTTAAAGTGAAGCAGCTATCTCTAAACATTTTAAATCTGGTTATCTAATCTGATATTGCCATCTTTTAAGAAATAAACATCATTCCGGGCAAAATAAATAGATAGTTTTAATCTTTTTAGCGCGTTACTTTTAAACACTCCAGCCCAGAAATATCAAGGGCACGAGAAACAGAGGGGGAAATTTCACTTTGTGATTTTGACGGGAGCGAGAAGTAAAGTGTTAAGGAATGTTATATAAATACACACACAATTATAATTTAAAATTAATTGTTTTATTCTAACCCTTTACTTACATAAAAATTGTTTAAATGGATTGAAAAACTGAATATAATGTCCTTTTAAATTTGTCAAAAATTATAAGTTAACAACAAAAGAAATAAAGTTGTATATTTCAATGTTTCACAATTATTTCATATTCTAAAACACTAAATATTAATTTCTACAGTAGATAAATAGATATTTCTTTAAATTGGTCAGTTCCAATTTTGTAAAATAACAGTTATTCTTTAACAAACTATTTGTATCATGTTTTAATTTTATATCATTCAATAAAGCTATTTAGACTTATAATAATGCAACAGCCTATAGAAATCTCCAACCATTTTACATAATTTGTCAATAAATTTCTGTAGGACAAATAAAATTTAACAGTAATAAACTTCATATATTTAAACTGTCCAAGTTATAAATAAAATATCTACTTAAAATGTTACTATTGTTATTTTTTTTATTTATTAAATGCATTAGTATTTGTTAACAAGAATTATATATATTTATTTACAATATTTAAAAATATATTATGATTACATTTTCGATGTATTGTTTCCGAAATACGACATTATATATATACACAATCTAAATTCTTTTTAACGTTTTAACAGAATTTTTTAGTCATCTAGATAGAAAAGTACATCCTAGAGGACTTCTTATTCTATGTTAAAATCAATACATTTCACGTTAAACTGATTCTTTTGTCGCCAATAATAAAAATACGCAGAGGTTCTTAAAGTATACGTTTTATAATAATTACGGGAGACTGCATTATTACATATTAAAAATAATTATTTATTAAGATATTTTATTAATAAAATAAGTATTTAATAGTTAATTATTATGTCAATAATTTTTCACTTTAATATAGAAATTGAAATTTCATTTGGCATTAAAGTTTTGGGGAAGGAACATGAAACGCATGTTATGCAAGAAAAAAATCGCTTCAAATGAAAAAAGTTTCATAATAAAGTATGATGTGCTCAGTTTGGTGATGAATTTGAAATATATTGATATTGAAATATATTACATTAAATATATTATATTATCCGGAAAGGAAATATTCTATAAACCATATATGATGCAGAGTGATTCAGACAGTACTAACATCTCAATAGTTTCTAAGCTCACATTCTGTCATAAAATGTTCGATCGAATACTTGTAATGTTCTGCTTTGAAGGTTTCAAGGTCATGAAATTTATACCCTTGTAGAAAAAAGTATAAATTTTTAAAACAAGTATATTAAAAAATACTTAATATATTGTGAGGTTATTCACATATTCATCTCTCTCTCTTTCGTCAAACAACACGATCATTCACTTCAGAAAAAGTGCAGCGTACAAAATTACTCAGAAATACATAGATTAATCAGGTTTTGTAGTAACATAATGACTTTAAAGCAAGATTTTCATTAACACAATAATACCATTTAAATGATGTAGACATTTAAGTGATGGAATCCAATTATCTCAAGCTAGTTTAGTAATCCACATACCAAGCTTAGTAATTAAGACATGGCTATGTTTATGAATCCTTACATTAGCTTTCTTTTCATTCTTTCTCGGGGTATGAAGACTTTGAAGCCCAATTTTATTTTCAGAAGCTCCATTTGCTTGCATGATAGTCTTCCAAGAGAGAGAGAGAATATCTGGACTTTGAAACGAGTTTAAATCCCTGCAACTCTGTGACCCAGCTTAAGGTGTGGAAGGAAATAAAGGATCATGCGACATGATAAATTTCAACTATTTTATTTACCACTTTAAACGACTTAAACACAAATAACACTATAACTAAGATGCTTCAGTCAGGCAATAGAGAAAAGAGACGAGATTCGCGTTTGGGGAGATACATTTAATAATGCGGTTCCTCCTTAACAGTATTTTACACCGAAGCTAAGTATTTAATGTCCGAAATACTACTTTCACGCTCTAATCATCAACGTAATGTGAAGTTGACAGTACCTGACTTTAGGCAGTCTTCAAATCAATTGTAAATACTTTTTCTTCCTGATAACAACCCTCTACAATGTAATCTTTACCTTGAATCTTTCTTGATACTTCTAGTTAACTAAACTTCTGACTTTCTAACTTTTTGTTTACCAATTCTCTTCACTGCCAACTCACTATCTACTCTATAATCTCTTCACTTCTAATCCACTCACAGTACCTTAACTTTTTAACTCGTGAAATAGGCATATAATAATAATTTACACATCCCTTTTCCTTCTTTTAGGAGAAGATTGATTAAAATTTGCTGGCCCAAAGAATTCCCAAGAGGATTAGTTGAAGGACGCGTATAGATCCGTCACAACTTGAGCTTACGATTCAACGCATGTATTGCCACCCTTGAAGTTTGAAACTTTTACTACTCTACTGAATAACCCACAGTGATTTTCCGTAATAACGCGTAACATTTTTGTTGATATAGTTGCTGTGGTATAGCATATTAAATAGCTAATTGTCCATTAAAATAGGGATTTTGAACAACTACCTATTTAAGAGCTAATGTTAAGAGTTACCTATTTAAGAGCTAACCAAGCTAAGATCAGATCTAAGCTTTCTGATTTTACATTTTACCAAAACTAATTAAACTTGAATGCATTTGTTCATAACATTTATCAAACTCAACCGATCAAATCAACAACTCAGCGAAAACACTCTCTTGCTACAAGGATTTCATTACATTTGGAACCAACTTAAAAGAAACAAAGAGAAAAAAATACACTAGATAACTGTAATAATGAGTAGATTCAATATTTTTTCCAGTTATTCGAAACTAAGAAACTTTTTGAGTGATATTTGTGAAAGCTTTTGAATAGTATATCTGGAATTGTAATGACACGAGCTTTCAAAACAGAGTAGACTTTAAGGTATCCGACTACACTAAAATCGTGAATTTTTTCAAAGATTGACTAATTTTTTTAATTTTATTTTATAGACCTACAGAATATTTTATTGTCTTCCTGCTTGTTTTTTTTCTAACTATTTGAGCAAAAGATATGATTTTTATCCCTTTTCAACAAAAGATATGATAATTTTTTTCTATCTGTTGTTTAATTTTTGTTTTTTAATTATATTTTGCATTAATTACCGTATTAAATTAAATAATATACTATTACTAGTAATATTATTACGTGTTACAATGTTCACAAATACAGTTTTCTTATCCTAAATATGGAAGTGCTTAACAAACAAAAACAGCTCATTTTATATAATATTAGTATTATATATAGTATTTCAATTTAAGGTACAGTAGAAGAACATAAACCATTGAAAGTTTCCTAATTTGATTATATCGCGATTTCGTGTAATGATTTCTTAACACATCGAAAAATCATAAAGTAAGAAAAATATTGAAATATTGTTGAAGTGAATCAAAATAACTTACCGACTTTTCTTAAATTGCATTTTGTAAAATTATCGCAATAAAATATATACTTCATAAAAATATAATTTAAAAATTTACTAAGTCTGGTTAACGTCTTTAAGCGGTGTTCTTCAGAGCTATCTCTAAAGAGATCTTTACGACAAATTTCCTTATGTACGCGTGGTGCTAAAATATTATATGAATTTTTAACGCATTTAAGAATATTTTCTTGATGTGAGAACTCTATTATTCACTCTAAATTAATCTAATTGTGCGGAACAAATTGAGTATTCTCAGAACTTCCTACATTTGATGACCACACTTAGTGAAAATGTGTATTAGATATGCTCACTGAACGAGATCGATGATTAGCAAAAAGTTCCGTTTTCATAAATTTACCTTCTTGAAACTTTCTTTTGAAGATGAGGTCGTAGCTTCCAGGAATCTCGCGAAAAATTCAAAAAGATGAGACGGAAGTGGACCATTGCGCATATTACGAGAATCCAAAAAATTCTGTCAAGTATATAAGCTGAGAACTCATGTCTGCCAGCATCAAATCATCTTCTATCACTCTTAGAATCAGAGTAGCTCTTAAGCATAATAAATCTAACAAAGAATATATAGACAACAACAGAAAGATGAATATTAAGGTAAGTCCTTTTAGTTTTTAAATTTTCTGAAATTCTAATGATTAGTTCAACGAATGCACACTAAAATTGCATCCATTTAACTGGTCTACACAATATCACACCTTTGAAATTTAATTAATTTAATATTCTTAGAAGAAGTAAATTAATAATGCTCACACTCAATTATAAAAATTTTTACTATTACTTTAATATTATTGTACGAATGAAGCTCGATGCTAGCTTATTGAAGCCCTTTCCAAAAGTTTTGTTTTTGTACATTTGTTCCTTTAGATTTTTAAAACTGAACTAAAACAAAAATAGTAGCTAATTTTTTGATAAATTCTAAAATTCATATCGAGTTTGTATTAAATTGTAGCGAAAAAGAGATAAAAGAGTTATTAAAATAAAAAGTTTAATCTTCATTTGTATGGTATCTAGCAATAATATATACCAAATTGGTTTTAGGACTATTTTCGTGTGTCTTTATACAAAATAGCAATGTATAATGTCGAGACTAAAAAGCCAATAACGCATTTAAAATGTGAAAAAAGTAAAGAATTTAATACAACATAACAAAATTTTTTATTGATATATTTTTATTTATCCTATATTGAGCAGCAATACATATAAATGGTGTAAAAATTTGTTCATCAGGAAAAGAACTTATTAACTCTTTAAAATAAACTTTACTTTTACTAGAATGAATAAATTTAAATGCAATTTTCAACTTTGTTACGTTGCCGTCTGACTCATTGTATATTAAAATAATTAATATTTTTAATAGATTCAAAAAGTTATATTAACCTTACTTAGAATAAGTATTAATAATAATATTTATCAGTGACGCAAACAAAAACTTTTCAAGGGGGGGGGGAGGGCATCCAGAGTAAAAAGTCCACCATTCCTGTATCATATCTCAATAGGCTGAAAAACATATTCTTTTGCTTTTGTCAATTTTGGGAACTATAAACAGTGGAAAATAAATTATTGAATTAATAATTAGTATTAATTAATAAAATAAATTGTTAATAACAAATACTTATTTAAACTTTAAGTGCTATATACATAGCATTATCATCAATAAAAAAATGAATGGCTATGGGGTTCCATACCCATGGACCCTTGTATGCGCCATTGATATTCATCATTAGCATTATTTAATATCATTATCATTAGCATCATTAATCAAGACAAGTTAGCATTAAAAAATTGAGAATGTCTATGTTAATATATATTTCTTATGATATATATATATATATATATATACTTGAAAGTAGTTCAAAATTACGAGGTCCGCTACCAATAACCCTTGTATTGCTTTCACAATGCACGTAAACAAAAATCAAATCATTGATATATGTGTGTGGGTGAACATTTGAGTTTTAAACCTCTCATTTTCACATAAGAACCAAATTTTTTAAAAAATTTTAATTAATAATAATGAGATTTGTAACTTTTACAAGAAAATTCACTTCTAAATAAACTTTTCTGGTATTAAATAAACTATTTTATGCGCACAAAACTCCCTGAGCTTCAAATTTTGCATCAGTTAAAATTATTTGTAATTTTTTAATAGAAAATGATGGAAAGTGTACCTGCTGTTTTCTGTAATGTTCTTCTAATAATATTCTCTCAAATAATGTGTCAGACAAAAGAAAATGATTTCTTATATAAATAATAACGAAAATTTTATTACATAAAAAACATCTTCAAGTTCAGAATTGAAGTAAACAGTACCGCTTTTATAATGAAGTGTAATTTATCACATCTAAAAATAATGCTAAGATCTTTTTCAACATTGTATAAAACTTGAGATGTTCAACTTATAGAATATTATCTTTTCTTTTGCAGTTTGCAGTTCTAGTCTTTATGGTGATCATTTATTCATCCCAAGGAAGAAATCTTCATAAATCTCACCGAAAAGTCTATAAACATGACAATAACTTAGCAAAACCAGAAGGTCGCTTTGGTGGTGGTTACGGAGGAGGTCATGGTGGTATATCTAGTGGAAGTCATGGTGGCATATCCAATGGAGGCCATGGTGGAACAGGAAAAGTTCTCATTGTTCATGAAGTTGGACACTATGTAGGTCACGTAATATCAGGAGGGCATGGAGGTCTAGGAGGTGGTCATGGAGGACATGGGGGTGGCCATGGGGGACATGGTGGACTAGGAGGTGGTCACGGAGGATATGGTAGTGGTCATGGTGGTCATGGAGGATTAGGAGGTGGTCACGGAGGATATGGTAGTGGCCATGGTGGACATGGAGGATTAGGAGGAGGTCATGGTGGATATGGAGGACATGGAGGATTAGGAGGAGGTCATGGTGGACATGGAGGAATTGGAGGTGGTCATGGAGGAATTGGAGGTGGTCATGGAGGACATGGTGGTGGCCATGGAGGACATGGAGGATTAGGAGGTGGTCACGGAGGATATGGTAGTGGCCATGGTGGACATGGGGGGTTAGGAGGAGGTCATGGTGGTGGTAATATAATAGCTCTCCCAGTCATTAAACACGTTCCAGTAGTGAATCATGTTCCAGTTGTTAAAAATATTCAAGTTGTGAAACACGTACCTGTTGTAAAACATGTACCAGTTGTGCAGCATATAGCAGTTGCAACAAATGGAGGTAATGGAGGAGGTCATGGTGGATACGGAGGAGGAAAAGGAGGCTCCGGGGGTGGACATAGCGGTGCTCATTGGGGATGGTAATGAAAAAAGAAAATCAATTCTTGTTTATTTTATATTATCTAAATCAAAAGTAGCCACGGAGAGTGAACACCATATCTAAATTCTCTTAAGTGGTCAATAAAACAATTTTCAACTAATAACTTTGAATCAGTTTTAAGTAAAGTATAATTTGTCCCTTTTATTTAAAATATAAAAGAAGTTAATGTGATATTTTAACGTTACTTACATTTAAAACATTTTATTCATAATGTAGTATTTATTTTTAAAAAAATTAATTACTTAATAGTTTTATTTAAAAAAATTATCACATTGTAGAAAAACCAGGATCAAAAGCATTTCTTTTCACTTTATGAGAGCGCTATTTAAGTATATAGTTTTAACTTCTGTTTTTTTTTTTTTTTTTTTTGTTGTTGCTGTTAGATTTCTATAAGAATGGCTAAATGTTTTTTTTTAAAAATGTCTAAAATCAGGAAGCATAAAATGTGTAAGAGTTATGTGAAATGTACAGAAAAATGCAAACTGTATTACAATATGTATGATTTTTGTGATAATTTGTTAATCTAATGCATTAACTTTTTTTGCATAAAATAAATGCTTGTGGAATGTTATTTAAGAAATATTATAACTACAAATTAAAAATACATGACTATACTCATCATTTCATTTAAAAAATAATATTCAAAACTTATGTGTGCGTGTATAAACCTTGTATAAATGTAGTTTAATTAATATTTCGTTGAAATAAAAAAAATATGTATTATTTTCATATTTTATCATTGTTCAATTTCTTTTTTCTTTCTACTGAAATTTAGAAAGATGTTACCATTGCTTAGACTTAATCGTAAGACTAGAGATTAGGAGTTATGAAAAATAATAATAATATATGGTACTTTTTAAAATAACATGTAACAAATATAATTTATAAATGTTAATGAATAAATGTCAAGTAAAAAGCATCATCATAATCAGTAATCCAAGACATTTTAAAAATAATTTTGAAATCACAATATACCTTAATATTTTTAGAAGGATGGAAAACAAAGTACATAATAGTATTATTTTACACAAATTCATTTTTAAATAATTTATTTTCAAACTAATTATTAATCTTGTGTTTTATATTTTATCAGTTAATATTTACAAACGTAATTTTAAAGTTTGTTGTTGAAATACATGGGAATTCTTTGCAATATTCATTTATCAAAATGATGTAATTATTGCTTTGATACTAGACTCATTACCAGCATGTGCCATGTAATATGAAAGGCATCACACACCCATACATATAAAGAATAAATTCAAATAATTAAATGACTATAAATCAAAAAACAGACATGAATTAAAAAGTAATAGAATGTTTAATGAGTTATTTTTTACATACATTCAATGTTTTTTACAAAAACTATTTACAATGAAATGGAGTAACAACAGTATAAGGCATAACGTATGTATCTGTTTTCTACAAAGAAAGAACATATATTTTACAGAATAAAAATATACTATACATATGAATAAAAGAGCACATTCTTTCTAAATTATATGGAAGTTATGTATATATTAACTGTTATGATAATTATGGCACTGTGTTTCGTCTTTAAAAAGAGTAAAGTATCCAGTTCTTTCTCCTATGGCATTATTTCTCTATCATTATAAACTTCATGTATATTCAGGATTTATTTCACGTATGTTCAAAAATTAGAATTAAAATATATAAATTTTATCACTTCCTTCTTCATAATGCATCTTTTATTGCACAACCCTCGAAATAAATTTTTCGGTATTTTCTCTCACTTTTTCCTAATAAATCCATTCGTTAACACTTTCTTTCCTTATTTACACCAGTGTCCTATGATGCCATTTTCAAAAACTGCTTTTCCTTCTAAAATTTTTAAATTTTGTTTATTCACATTCGCTATTGAAATGAGGCAATATTAAGTATGATTCGGAAGGGCATTTTTACAATTAATTTTTGATTTGAATGACTACGGCGGTTCTCTCTTAAACTTGATTTTCAAAGGATTAAAATGAACTTTTATGGATTAAATATATTCCTTTCCTATTCACATTTTAAAAGGTTACTGAATAGAATTAAAAATGAACAAACATAATATAGACTCAAACTTCAACTAGTGAGGAGTTATTAATTTACTCTTTAATTTCTATCAATAATGTTTCTTTTAATTAATATTTTAACATTTAGTTTTATGATGTTTTTTTAATTTTAAATTTCTTCTTTTTATCAGAAAAATCTCTATTTTTTTCTCTATATAATTACTATTTGTTTTCACGTCAATTGAGAGGGTTTTCTTGAAAGCTTACTGATACATTAAATGTTACAGAACTCAAATTAACAATAAAATCTTGTTTTCCATTTACAATTATTAGTCGAAGTAATAATTTAAAGGGTACAAAGTCGTTTTAAAGATTCAAACTTTTGATTGCTCCTACAGGGAAATATTTGTACTTCAAGGAGAGAGAAAAAAAAGTTCATTTATTCATGCTGTCAATTCAAAAAAAATTATTTCATGCTTTCTCATTGCAGAAAGGCTGATTTTCCCCTAGAAAATGAAAATTACGAGAGATTAAATACTTATACACAATGAAAGGGAAAATATTTAAAAAATTCGTGCTAAAATACATTTTAGAATAACTAAGACATTTTTATTCTCGATCAATACAATGATTAAGCATTTCATAGCTAATTGTTTTAAAAATAAGCAAGATCTAGCTGTTACTTTTTCGTTCTATAAATAAATATAATACTATATATATTAGGCTTTTCAATATTTAAATATAATTTTTTTCATTTTGTTCTTAAACTTATGTATTAAATTCCCGCACAAGGCTTTAATTTCTTAATTAAAAAAACTTAAAACTGTATTTAAATGAAAAAATTGGTATTGTGATTCCTTTAATAGGCTTTAATAATTAGTTTAAATGATTAGGCAAGGCTTAAAAATAACCAAAAAATAAAATAAATAAGAATTATAAGCAAAATTTTTAAAACGATATTACAAAAGAGAAACTTTAATAAATTCAATGCAGTTTTTATCTGTTTTCAGATTCAAAAATGTAGGAAATATTACAGCTTTTCTTAATTTTCTGAACTTCGGATTTCATTTATATGAATCGAATTACTACAGAGTATTTAACTCTGAAATTTAAGGTCAGAATTTATCAAAAAGTTAAATTCTAACACACCCATACTTAAAATCCCGGGATGCAAATCCCACAAGTAAAATCTCATTTTGTCACACATAACAAAAAATCAAACAACTACAAATAAACAAACTATTAAATAAAAAAAATAATAAACTTCGGATACAAAATAAATATTTCTTATTCGAATGCAAATACAGTGAATACCATAAAATATTCATCTCAACATCAGTTATCATCTAATAAGGAACAAATTTTAGCTCTGATTTCTGAAATATATATATATATATATAAATTTATGCTCTTTTCTTTCAAAATACAATTATATTTTAAATTCCTCTCGAGTACGTATTTACTGAATAAGCAATATCTGATGCGAAAAAGGGAATCTAAAAGAAATATGATGGATATTTGTCTAATATTTTTAAAAAGATATACGGGATGCTACTTGGTAGTGAAATGCATATTTTGAAATGTAATATTGAAAAAAGAAACACTTTCTCTGTAAATGTTTTCATGTGCATGTGAATGTACAAAAGAGTGCATAATAAAACCATTTATGCATTAAAAAGAAACTTAAATCAAATTTTTTTTTGTTCTTTCTATTTATTTTTTGGCAGTTTAAAGGCAGAAAAGGAATTATCGTGAACATAAACTATACTTGTAAATAATTTATGAAATCATTATGTCTATGAACAATGATTTTTTTATTTATATATATATACCAGCAATTAGTGAATGACTTTTTAATCTACCCTACTTAGATGAAAAATTGATTTTATTATTAAGTTATTTTTTTTACTTATAAAATGCTTTTCAACTGCATCTGAATAATACAAGTTTGTCTAATTTCTGCTAAAAATATATGGATATATATGTGTGTTACTTTCCTTTAACTGTTCAATAAACAACTATCAACACTTATGAGCCTTTTTTTTTTACTGAACTGCAAAACTCAAAGAGCATGGCTATCTGAGCTTTCAAAGATTTAAAAATACCTTACTAAAAACTCGTAGCTTTTATTAACGATAATGCTATTGCGATTGTGAATGTAAAATGATAATTTGGATAAAGTGCTATTCACATTCACATTTATAAAAGAATATAATAGAGTGATAAGGAAAGAGTTCAGGAAAAAATATGATAAAAAAATCAGAAATTGAGGTAGAAGAAATAAAATTGAAATAAAGAGCAGCAATTTATTCACGTCGGTTCGCTTACAAATTTGGTTATTCGGGAAGAAGAAGAGAATTGGAAATATTTGACATAAAGAGAAGGGAAATTTCCAATGTATATTTTGCTACTCTCTGAAAGTGTAATAAATTAGATTAATTAAAATAATTGAGCATTAATAATTCATCAATATCATAATGGATGTCAGTGGATTTCATAATAAAACTGAGGATTGTTTATGAAATATCTTATGAAATCTATAGCATGATTTTGAAAAAAATAAATTTTATAAAATAAGCATTTAAACCTTCCCCTGGAGTATTTTATACGAACTTTTTTATAATATTCATTCAATTGACGTACCGCTTAAATTTTCGCTGCTTAAGCTTGGCAAACAGCTAGATGAAATTTCTGTTTTAAAAGGGACGTTTTAGAGGTTTTAAAGCTGTATTTACAGGAATATTTTTCATTTAATCGTTGCAAATTTCTTTTCGTTTTACTCTCATTCTTCATATAAAATTATTCCTACTAAATAATTCCTGACAAAATTATAACAAATCCTGTATTTCTGCAAGATTATACGAAGGTAACTCTGAAGTTTTTGAGATACGCGCAAACAAAAAATTACAAAAAAAAAAAAAAATTAATGGTTTAATTTGAAAATACAATGTATATTGACACAGCAGACAATTTTTTACTGACTTGATTCAAGTTGCTTAGCGTAGAATAAGTTTTAGACAGAAGAGAAAATGGAGTTGACGCGAGAACATTATCGTGCTATTATTTTCTATGATTTTAAAGCTGAATTAAATCAAGGCGAATGCATTCAATGGCTGCAACTAGTGGTGATAATCTCCATATCGTCATCTCCATATTCTACTGTATTCAGATGGTTTAAAGAATTTTGAAAAAAAAAAGGTCGCAGTTCTCTTCGGGATGAAGAAGACACAGGAAGGCCGCGCGGTCGGCTGTAATCCCGGATAATGTGTCTACCATACGAAAAATGTTAATGGATCATAATCGCTGTACCTACGAAATGATACAGAAGGGACTAAACATTGGATCCGCAGGCATACACAAAATTATTCATGAAGAATTACACATGAAAAGTGGTTTACCGTTAGGTTCCCCATAATCTAACTAAGCACCAAAAAGAGCAGTGTCAAAATCAGTAAAGAAAACCTTAAATTGTTAAATGATGGTGGCCACCGCATAATTTCTAAATTTGTAACGGGTGATGAAACGTACATGCCTTTTTTTTACGTTCCAACACATCAAGAAAGCAAAGTATGGGTCTTTGAATTTGATCCCATGCTGACAATGGTGAAAAGACAACGAGCAATGAAAAAAATAATGTATGCCGTTTTCTTCAAAAGTACGAGATTAGTCATAACCATCAAGTTGAAAGGACAGAAGACAGTAACAACAAACTGGTATACCACTAAATGTCTTCCAGAAATTCTCCAAGAAGTTAATATTAGGTGACTAATGCTTTACCATGACAATGCATCTTCCCATACAGCCAGATTAACAGTTGAGTTTCTTAAGCAAAAACAAGTTAAAGTATTAGAATACCCACCTTATTCTCCGGATCTAGCTATGTGTGGCTTCTGGTTATTTTTTAATCTGAAAAAGAACTTACTTGAACGTCATTTTCATTCAGAAGAAGAGATTGATGTGGCTATAAATGCATTTTTTCCTCAATTCCCAGAAATATATGGTTTGAGGTATTTAATCTGTAAAAAATTTGTCTCAAAAGTGCATTGATGCTAGAGGAGACTACTTTGAAAACTCCTAAAATTTTGTAAATATAACTTTAAAACCTAGGTGTGTGTATCTCAAAAATTTTAGAATGACCCTTGTACCTAGTTACTTAAAAAAGCACAAGATTTAAAAGTTGTAAGAAAAGGTAGCAAAATTAGTATGAAAATTTTTTAAATTTAAGATATCTAGTATTTATCGAATACTATCTTTGAAGTAATTAATTAATATGAAAATTATTAATTCCTAAAAATAGTATTTAAAAAATTTACTTACCTATAGATCTTATTATTTTTCATCAGATTTACTCTCCACTTTGTCTCCTTGTTCTTGTTTTTCTGCTTTATCTTCTGCAAAGGATAGTTGACTCTCTAGATAATCAAATCCATCTAGTTCGTCTGTGTTTTCATTTGACGCATAAGGCGCCGATTTTCTTGTATCATCTGAATTTGAATCTGGTTCTGAAGTATCAGGATATTTTTCAGCATCCTTTGCGTAATCACTGCTCTCTGAATGCAAAATTTCAACTTCGTAACTGCTAGTGCGTGGCTGTTCGTAATTTCTGTATATCTTGGTCCTTCCTCTGGGCAAGACGGGCTTAGATTTATAATTCGAAGAGTAAGATTTATGAGATTCAGTATAAGAATCACTGTGACTATGACCATGAGAATGAAGTTTTACAGTAGTTTCAGTTTTTGGTTTGTAATCCTCTTCGTGATATTGCTCTTGCTGTTCTATTTTAGGGGGAGCTTCATCATAAGAACCTTGGCTTACAGTCGAGAGATCTTCATTTTTTAATGGTTCTTCAGAATTGTAATGTGTCTGCTCAACAATTCCCGTAACTGGACGAATAGGATGTCTTCCTCCAGCATATCTTACTGTATCATAAGACTTTACAGTTTTAGGAATCTGAGGATAACTTTGGTAAGATTCTATGTTCTCAATATGATGATGTCCCTGATATTTGTTAGGTAATTTTCCAAAACTTTTACTGTGGTGAACGTTACTTCTATGATGACTGATTTGATATCTTTTGAATATTCCTTTTAAGGAATTAATTTTAGCAGCATTTATCTTAGAATATCCATGATGGGGCAATTTTAAGCCTCCATGTGTGTGATCTGGTTTTTCATCTTTCTTTTCGGTTTTTAAAACTTCAGGATATTTTTTTGTGCGTGGATGAGTCGGATACTCTTTTACGGGATCTTTTTGAGATATTTCATCGGATGGAATTTCTTCAATTTTGTGCTGAGTGTCGGTTGGTGGTGAGTATGTTTTATCTTCTTTTTTCGGTGTTTCTTCCTTACTATAAGAATCGTGTTCTTCAACATCAGGTTTATGTACTTTATGATTTTCGTGTTCAGTATCTTCATGGTCATGCTCAATACCTTCATGATCATGTTCAATAACTTCATGATCATGGTCAATACCTTCATGATCTTCTAGCACTTCGTCATGATCCTCATGGTGTATCTCAGAATGAGGTGAATCATGAATATGATGATAATCATGCTCAATATCAGATTCATGAATATGTGGTAAATCATGATCAATAGCAGAATGGTGACTGTAAGATAAATGTCCAATGTGAGAATGATGACTAAGTGGTAAATCATGGTCGATATCAGAATGGTGACTATGAATTAGCTCATGTTCAATATCACCGTGATGACTATGTGATAAACCATGTCCAATTTCAGAATGGTGAGAATGAATCAAATCATGTCCATCATCAGAATAATGACTATGAACTAAACCATGTCCTATATCTGAATGATGATCGTGGTGCAGATCATGTTCAGAGTGAGAATGATGATCGTGGTGCAGATCATGTTCAGAGTGAGAATGATGATCGTGGTGCAGATCATGTTCAGGGTGAGAATGATGATCGTGGTGCAGATCATGTTCAGAGTGAGAATGATGATCGTGGTGCAGATCATGTCCAATGTCAGATGGATGATCATGCGATATCTCATGTCCAATATCTGAGTGATGACTGTGGGTTAAAGCATGCTCATCATCAGAATCTTCGATGTGAGATACTTTATGATGTGAGAGAATGGGTAAACTGTGCTCTTTTCGATGAGAGGAAATTAATGAACTTAAATGTTTACCGCGTGACTTTATAATGGGTCGGGTAATTGTATATCCATGACTTCCATGAATACTTTTAAGACCTTTTAATGATTTATAATCAGATATTCCAGAGTGGGAAACATGATCTGAAAGATCGCTGATGTGCGATGGAATATGAGTATTTTTTAAATGAAGTTCTCTGATTAATCCTTCGGAATGCCTTGTCTTAGGTACTGTTATTATAGGTTTATCCAAATGTTTCAGAAGACGGCTGTGATCACGGTAATGTAATCTTCCATAATGATTAAGTAGTGGCTTTCTAAGGATTGGAATATGTCTCAAATTCGGATATTTTTCATATATTGAAGTTCCTTTCAGTAATTCTAAATTCTTTGGGGCTGGAACAACTCTAATACCTCCTTTGACAGGTATTCTTATGAAATGATACTTATCAAAAGGATATAAGGCATGACTGTATTCAGTATTTAAGGTGTCGTATACATGAGGTGGACCGCTAAGATAACTTTTTACTCCCCTTAATGGTATCCATCCATTACTTTGAGATTTGCCAAAATGTGATCCAGAAAATTGATTAAAGAATGGACCAAACGTTCCTTGAACTGCTGAGTACGGCAGGAACAGAAGAATAAATGCAACCTATTTAAGAATAATAACATATCACATATAATGAATAAGTCATACTGTTAACATAATAAAAGCCATTTTATATTACAAATTTAGTGTCCAGATAAATTTGGTACGCACAAAAGATTTTATTTGTCGACTGATAATTTTTGCAGTAGTTAATGGATGCAGTGATACAAAAAAAAATTTAAGAAATTGTAAGATGTTTTACAACAAAAGAAAAACTTTTAGCCCCTTCTAATTATGCATTTCCTTATTTTCTAAATTTTTGTCTTTAATATGTCGCGAATAAAATAAGCATCATTCATTAATTCCAGATACAAATACAAATATCTATACATTTCATATCTATTTAAAAGTGTAAGATATGCTTCCAAACTAGATCATTAGAACGACCATGATATTTTATGAACAGTTACGATAATGAGATATGCACCCACACACATAAAACTTTTAAATTAGATGTAAAAAGGGTAATAATTAATATTAAACACCAAAATATAACAATTCTGATCGCAGGAAATAAAGAAACATATAATACTGATAACAATGTAAAATAATAATAATAATAATAATGACAGTCTCTATATAAGTTATTTATATGTGTAGCAAAAATGTGAAGATGACAAAATTTATATTAAGCAAAACTAGTGAATTTCATTTTTACTTGATACAGAAATTATTAATTAGAAATATAATTAAGTGATTATAAAAAAAAATTCTCTAGAAAAATAAATAAAGCTACAAAAAAAATTCCACGCAACAAAACCTTTTTATAAAGTTGTCGTTGTTTACTATCTAGAATCATGTAGATGTTTCTTTGAAGATTCGTATATTTTCAATAACTGAGACATCTTTGAGACATCGGTTTCATTTTCAGCTGAGTAGTGATAAGAGAGATACATAACATGAACAGCTATGAGAGACATGATAGGAAAACATTGCCTCGTTTCGATATTTTTTTAAGGCTATTAAATTACATCACAAAAAAAAACTGATAGGTTTCCCTTCAATAACTTGAAAAAACAAAACAGTGACTTTTTTGGTTGTTCTCTGACTTAGAAATATAGCATACAAGTACTATTATGAACAATAAAACAGACATCGACAGTTATTTATGTATAATTTAAGGACATTTATGTCATTTAGTTTTATTTATATATCTACACATAGGTATCTCTACATCGCTCTGTAACCTCGCAAAGTCCACTAATTCGCAAAATAAATAAATTGTGAAAATCTCCGTAACTTACTATGCAAAAGCTCACAAAACTATAAAAAAGTAATTTTAAAATATTATTGTTGTTCCATAGGGGAGTTGGGTAGTATATTGCAACCATTAATATTTCAAATAATGGGCATATTTCCACGCAAAACTTTAATAAAATTCAAAGCACTTGTGTGCTGTACGTTTTGTCGATGAGCGCATATTGTATTGTAAAAGAAATTATCTCTCTTAGCTAATTGTCTGAACTAAAAAATTTTACTAAGCTCTAAGTAAGAAGTTACAAATTAAAATAAATTTGTTAAATTCGTTATTTTTACAAAATGTTGCTATTCATGTAAGCTAAAAGCAAAAGTTGAGAGCGGAATAATATTAAATCCATTATTTCAAGAGAAATAAAGTACTACACAAAAAAAAAAATGACAAGTTTTAAACATCTGTAGATTGAACATTGCTTCTATGGCACAGGTATATATCCATAATTAAAATTTAATCCATACTTGGGTTTCGATGTGTTGGCAGAAATTACAGAAAAACTCGATATAAACTATATGATACTAAAACGCGGTGTGTTTTCATCAAAAATATCACAATTAAAAAATAAGCATGAAAAATATCTAAAATCAGAAACAAGAACTAAACTCTCAGATTGTATCATTTTAAGCTCCTACTGTAATTATACAAGAAAAATCAGAATTGAGCAGAATTTTCAGATATTTTGCTCTCTTACATACAAAAAGTTCAGTTTACATAACTTTAAAAAAATTGTCATATCTGTTAAGTGCAAATCACAAAAGCGAAGATTTAAGAAGTGGATTGGATGTAATATTAAATTGACATATAAGTTTTATATAAAAAAAACTACTATCAGTTTTTCAGAATGTCACAACCTATTATTCAAAAGATATTAAGTAAGTATTTTATCTACTTCAGAGTACTGAAAAATGTATTTTGCACTTTATTGTTTATTTCAATAATTTTAAAATTTGTATAATTTAAGGAGAAGTACAGAAAAAAGATAGAAGTTCTATTTTTATATTAATGACAAACTATTTCTTAAGATTATGGTGCTCAATATGCTATAAAAAATTGCAGAATTAAAAAACAATTAGATCTCTTCAACAGCCTATGTATGAATGAAGACATTCAAAGAACTATGAAGTTAGGCATCCAAAAACTGAATAAAGCCAATAAACAAAGGCATTATAAGTTGTGCTTCAAAAAAAATGTATTAATGAAACTAAAGCTACTCCAATGAAATCCAACAATTTTTTATATGTACCCGCATATTTTAAAAATATATATATTTTAAAATTTCATAACTTAAGACACAGAAGCAAAGAAAAGAACATTCTAACTTTTTTTGAAAAAACTGAGCCGAAGCATAAGTATTGGAAATCCTCAGTTATCAATGAATAAGAGAATGGCAGAACTCACCGTAAAGGCCATGTGTCACCTGTTTGTAAGCTACTCGATAAACTCTCAATGACCCACCCCTCCTTTCACTTTTATAGTGACTTCCTGTTTCAAGAGCATGCTTCCGAAAACGGATCGAAAGGCAAGATAGCCATAGGTTTTTTTTTTTTTTTTTTTTTTTGAATTATCACCTGTGCTCAAGATCGATAGGTGTGTCTTTTAATAGAAGTGACATCGATATGATTAAGAGCAAAAGTGGAACAAAAAACAGGAACACTTCGAAGATGTCCGTAAGCGAATATTAAAGTAGCCAGAAGTGGTTTTCTGGTGAGAGTAGGACGTCTACTAGACGACTTTGCTACGTGATGTTTAAAAAAAGTGCTAAAAAATAAATGTTAGTGCCTCTGGGGAAAGGCTTGGTAGCTAGAAGACAGGGAAGGGAGGAGTCCACGTGAATGTGATCACTAAGAGGAAGTCAGTCAGATGCTTGCCTCCCAGGGCTTTCTTGTGGTCAGAATAATTCATAATATAAAGTCTGAGATAAACGCTTGGAAAAAGGCTTCAACTTTCACCAACGCCATTTACATATGTATGACGCAACGAACATGCAATTCTATGAAGACATTCTTGCTGTTCACTAATGATATTTTTTATTTCATTGTATGTATTAAAAATCGATTTAAACAAAAGCATTTCTTTTTGTTGAAGATCATGAACGAATGTATACAAGGACGTATAGTAGTAAATACCACAAATAGTATTTTTCCCCTCTTTACATAAACCAAAACACTTTTTTTTTAAGAAAATTGCTAATATTTTTCATTATTCTGGATTCGAGACACATACAAGTGACTTCTGAAATTTCACGTATATTGAAATTAAATAAAAGTTGTAGTATTTATATATAATGGGTAAAATTATTGATTCAAATATTATCTTTGAATATTTAATCACTATACTGTAAGACTATATGATCAGTATATGATGGCGATATTTAATCTTCGATATATATATATTCTTTTCTTTAGCTATGTATTTTCAATATTCAAACATTCAAATATTTTTAACTTGTTAACGTTCTTTGAACTCTAAACAAGAGATGCGTGTTTAAATTTACTAAAAAGAATTTTTTAAATCCAGGAATTTTTAAATTTAAAGAAAAACGGAAAAAAAATTCTAATATTATTTTTTTAAACTTTCTTAGAACACTGATATACAAATAATGCAACGACATTTACATATCCATTCCTTTTAAATCAGCTCTCTCAAATATTCAGTATATTAGAAACGTATTGGATCTATAAAAAACATGCCACAAATATTATTGGAATCATTTATGTAATGATAATACATAAATCATCTATATAAGAAAACTTGAACTGCTCTTAGGTTGCCACAATTTAAAAATTATTTTGACTATATTTAACTTAGATCATTAATTGAAATAATTGTTTTTTTTTGTTTGTTACTTAAACATAAATGCCAATCAACAAGAAAATACAATGAAAAGGATGTTTATTCCAAAAAAATTCACCATCTAGGATACACTTCACAATAATGGAAATAACCATTCAGTGTATTATACTGAAATAAATACATTTTCTACCATTCACATTTTGAAACAAAAACTGTTGAAACATTTGAAATTATTTTTTATAATTTAAATTTAAGACACAATTCAGATGCACGAATCATTAACATCAATTCTTTTCTTAGAAAAGAAAAATTTCTTCGTTTAAATCTTCGTTACCGTAATATATTACAATCTTCGCCGCGCGCGCGAATAATTTCTTTACACTTCGCATAGTAATATAATTGCATTTTAATAATAAACTTAAATATACGTTTCTCATACGTCTCTCATTTTTGCACACGATAGGTAAATTAAATGTCTGAAAATCAATTCGAGCTATAAGTTCAACATATAGGGCCAACATTTCGTTTAAGTATTTTGAGAGTATTAATATTCGCAGTGAAGATTATAAATGAAAACTCCATGTTTTAGTATTCGCCTTAAATATTTCATAAATAAATTTAAGTAAAATTTTAATTTACTTAATTTTTTAAACACATATCTATGTTGGTTTATTTCTCTCTACAACGTACTGATATATTAATGATAATAGTTCACACTAATTACTGATAAAAAAAAGTTCAAGGTGAGAATTTGATTTATTAAAATCGTCTCAACTTTAGCTGTTTTGATCTGAGGAAGAAATAAAACGATATTATCACTAAGCATCAAAATGCACATCTCCCTTAATTGCATTCTATGCGCAAAAATCGAGTTGTTTGAATAATTTAAATTTCAAATAATAATGTTCCGAAAAATTTTTAAAACATTACTACACTTCGTCTCCTGATTAAAAGTATTAACCATTTCTCGATTTTCATACACTTAAAATATGTCTATCTTAAACATTTTTCACTTCGTTTTAATAAAAAGATAGATTTGTTCTATCTTATATAGGGTTTAAAAAGCTCACTTATTCCTAAAAATTACGATTATATATATAATTTTGGGCTTTCTTTTTAATTCAATAAAATCTCTAAACTGTTTTGTTATCACATTCTATAATTGTATCTTATTATTCAATCTTATGTGTCAAGAAATATTATTTTCTTTCAAAACTAATTTAAATATTTTAAACAATTTTTTTTTATTTAATTATTGTATTTCAGAGCTGTGAAAAAAATAACCGATACAAAAGCTTTTCAAAACAATTCGCTGTTATCAAATACCTAAATTTAAATTTTTTGATGCATGTGTGCTTATAAAATGCTGAAATGGATCAAAAATGGTCCAAATTCTTAAGGTTGTACAACATGTTAATAGATATTGTCTGTAATATGTAAACGAATCTATAGTTTTTTGTAGCAATCTTGAATCTAAATGAATTTAACATAATTTCTGTTCATTAAACACTGTAGTGTTCAAAAAGAGCTTATCTCATCAAGAGTACATCTCTGATTTAATTATATAACATCAGTTAAATTTTTGCTTAAAAAATTGCTTATTTAATTATTTTATAAATAAGCTATGAAATTTAAGAAGAAAACTTACATTTTAATTGAAGCTTTTTTTGGTAAACTCAACAGTAAAAATTGTCTTCTCTTCTTTTGCATATTAAAACACAACATTGCTTTTCTCTTTCCTTTCTTTCTTTTATTATATACATGATCTTTCCCTTTAAACGGTTTATGAATTGTTTAATAGTTCACAAATTTATTTGAATATTCATAACACCAGTATTTAACGCTGAAAAGGTCAAAAACAAAAAAGGCTAGCGAACTCACTTTTAAGCAATGAGCATTGTTTTAAAAAGGAAAATGAATGACCTATAATAAACAGGTTTAAAGATTATCATTCAACTGTAGGAACCCTCTTTGCAACACAATCACAATGGATCGATATTTATTTATTTAACGATGACTAAAATGTAATGATAACCTCGAATTTTTTTATGAAATAGAAAAACGTCAGTTGACACTACGTTGGAACGGTAACCGAAAGTGATTGTAAATATATAGCTTTGTTCTCATGACTTTTTGAAATGACGAAACAAATAAAATTAGTAGCAATAATATTATAATAAAAATTAAAAAAGAGAGCAGTTAGATAAATAGAAATTGTTATAAGATAAAGGTATCAATTATTTATTTGTTGATAAAATTTCTAAATGCAAAAATAAATATCATGCGTATATTAAATTAAAAAATCATGAAAATATTTTATGGATTAATTATAAGATCTAAGTACATTTAATATTATAGGTATATCTTAGCTATGCGCATACAAAATGATTATTTTATTTGCAGAGAAATTAATGTATTTACTGTCCTAGTCCATCTGTTATTTTTATAACTGGATTCTGTTTTGTAAGAATACTGTCGAAGAGTAAAGCAAAATTCTAGGTGTGCTGCTCTGATATCAGAGGCAGACTTCACAGTTTTGAAACATAATTAAATGAGGAGAACGACATTCTCATTGTGTTGCCTCATTTCTATCGTTCACACCTCGTCAAAAGTGAATTTAGAAGCCCCGTTGGATTTAATGTGTGTCTGACTGTTATTCGTTTCTCTGATTTTTGATGATATTGAGTTTAAAATCTTCTGTTACCTGACCACGGAAATGTAACTATCTCTAATTTAGCAACATCTTCCATAAATTATTCAAATTAAAAGGAAATGTTTGTTTAGTTTAATAATTTATAAGAAAACTAATTACTCCTCATTACCTAAGTCGAAACTTATTATATTTGTCATTCTTCTTTCATCAAGACACTTTTTTTCATTTGAATATAGCAGTGATCGTAGATGGCTCCAATAAGGGTCTGAAGTTTTATAAATACAGTCGACTCTCGATAATTCGAAGCTGAAGGGACCAATGAAAAACTTCGAATAATCAAGAGTTTGAATTATCAAGAGAGTAAGAAAGGAGAGTAAAAAAATGAAAACGGCATTTTTCATTTTTGCTTGGGGTGACAAAACTTCTAGAGCCGGTCCTGATACAGGTTGAGATCATGCCTTTTGCAACTGTTTCTGCTGATTGATCTGTCAAAGGCAGTGCTTCAATCCAAAACGATCAATCATAGTTAGCAGATATCTTAAACCTTGGTATGTAGGTAAAGGCCCAACTATATCGATGTGTACATGCTGAAATCGTTCACACGGTACAGTAAAACTCAATAGAGCTGAATGCGTATGGCGTTGAACTTCAGATTTTGGGCATTCCAGGCATGTCCTACTCCATTTTTGGCAATTTTTATTGAGGTTTGGCCATATGAATCTTTTAATGATTAGTTTCCTTGTACATCTAATACCTGGATGTGACAGATTGTGAATCGATGAAAATACTTGTTGGCGGAAGCTTGGAACAATGTATTTGTGATTATTGCCAGTGGAGACATCACAATAGATTGTTTTCTCAATGCCGGGAATCGGAATTCGAATCATTTTGAGCCTTGAGATGTTTTTCAATATGTTCTAGTCTTCATCATTTTGAAATTCCGATATGAGTGCACAATCAATTGAAGATGGCGTGATTAATCCTAGAGATGGAGATTAATCCTAGAGAGAGTATCGGCAGCGACGTTTTCTTCCCCTTTTACATATTGAATACTAATTGAAAATTGAGCAACATAACTCAACTGCCGTGCTTGTCTTGGTGAAGATTTATCTATATTTTGTTGAAAGAAAGTGATAGGCTTGTGGTCCGGTAATCACCAATGAAGCATGAATAAATTTATCGCTTACAACTATGGTTTCGTAATGTTATTAATTGATTAAGGAAGGAACTTATCAGCAGGTTAAAATATACTCGACATTTATTTACTTTCTCGTGCAGATCGAAACTTTTTACACTGTTACCATTCCGATAATTATGATATTTACAATATTTTCAGTTGGCGCGTTGGCCAACCAATAGAAAATGCAGCCGCTACATTCTTTAACTTTTATTATAATACTAGCCGTTAACCACCCTCTTTGCTGGTATTTCATGATGTTTTATAAATATACTGTTTATATATATATATATATATATACATAAATTATTGATATCTAAATCCTAGCATTAAGAATCCAATTGTATTGAAAAATGTACTTATACCTGTAAACCACGCCTATTGATAAAAAAAAAGGAAAGAACTTCTAATTTATATTTTTTAATAATCTCTAAAATTGAAGCTTAGAATGATGTTTGCACTTTTGCAACCCTCTAACCAAGTGGATTTCCGCAAAACCAATTTTTGGTGGATCTCTACTCCGTAAAATAAACATGCAAGCCAAATTTCAAGTCTACATCTAATAGAGCAAAAATGAAATTTTTACTATCATCATTACATTATTATTACATTTTTACATTTGCCATAATTACTATTTACTACATTTAATCTCGTTGAGAGTCGTTCTCCAAAATAGCCGTTCTTAGCGGATTTCAATTCAACAAACGAAAAATGCAAAGCAAATTCCATTATTATAGTCCTTGTAGTTAAAAAAAAAAGAATTTTTTTTGTCAATACCCCCCCCCGGTAACCCCTTGCTTCCCTAGGAATTGATTTCCCTCAAATATTTTCTTAGCGGATCCCTATTCAACAACAAAAAAACAAGCTTAACCAATTTTAAGTATGTGGGTCAAACAATTCAAAAACAGAAATTTTTTTCTATAGCTTCCCTTCACCCCTCGCAACTCTCCTTAGGCGTTAATTTTCGCGTTTTACTCTTTGTTAGAACTCAATTCCAAGAAAGCAACATGCCTACCAATTTTCAAGCAGGTAGATCTAATAGTTTAAAAACGGAAATATTTATCTATTACGCCCCTTAATCCCCTGAAAAGAAACTTGAGGGTTCATTTTCGCGAAACCCATTTTCTAGCGGTTTTCTACTCTACGAAAGGAATCTGCTTATCAAATTTCAAAACTGTACGCCTAATAGCTTAAAAATGGGAATAATTATCTATAACGCCCCTTGAGCCCCCGCAACTCCACTTCTGGGTCTGTTTTCACAAAACCAATTTTGTAGGGGAATTGCACACTATGAAAGAAATCTGCTTATCAAATTTGAAGACTGTGAGTCTAATAAATTAAAAATGGAAAAAAATTGTCTATAACGCACCTTGAGCCACCGCAACGCCACCTAGGGGTCGATTTTCACAAACATTATGCAGGGGATCTTTAAACCATGAAAGGATTCTGATTATCATATTTCAAGACTGTACGTCCAGTAGTTTAAAAATGGAAATAATTATCTACAGCGCCCCTTAAGCCCCGCAACGATACTTGGGGGTCGATTTTCACGAAACCCATTTTGTAGCGTATATCTACCCTGTGAGAGGAATCTGTTTACCAAATTTCAATACTGTGTGACTAATAGTTTAAAAATCGGAAAAACTATTTATATTTTCCCTTAACCTTCCGCATCACCACTTGGGGGTCAATTTTCCCAAAACCCATTTTATAGCGGATATTTACTCCATGAAAGAAACATGCCTAGCAATTTTCAAGCAGGTAGGTCAAATAGTTTAAAAACGAAACTATTTATCTATTAAGCCCCTGAATCTCCGCAATGCCACTTGGGGGCTATTTTTACAAAACCCATCTTGTAGCTGATCTCTACTCAATGAAAGGAATCTATTTATTAAATTTACAGACTGTGCGTCTAATAGCTTAAAAATGGAAATAATTATCTATAACGCTTCCTAAGCCCCCGCAACGCCACTTGGGGTCAATTTTCACCAAACTCATTTTGTAACAGATCTCTACTCTATGAAAGTAATCTGCTTACTCAATTTCAAGATTGTACGTCGAGTAGTTTAAAAATGGAAACAATAGTTCATAACGCCCCTTGAGGTTCAAATTTCGTAAAAAAAATCCGTTTTTAGTGGATCTCTATTCCATAAAAGGAACATGTCTACCAAATTTCAAGTCTGTAGGTTGAATAGTTTCGGAGATATCGTGATTAGTCAGTGAGTGAGTCGCTTTTCTCCTTTATATATATAGATACTGCTGTTTGTAAAAAAATGCAACACTTTGAAGGAATCATCAGAATTAAATGAAATTTAATGCACGAATAACTTGCAATATTACAAATAAATGACGAAATTTTCAAAGCAAAAAATACAATATATATTGTCGGAAATCAGTGTTTGGTGTAGCCACCACGCGCTGCAATAAGGGCTGCTATACAACATGACGTGGAGTCAAACAGATTTTGAATGTCTGTTATGGAAGAGAATTCCATATTGCTTGTATGCGCAGCAAAAGTTTGTCTTTTGAAGCTGCTGGACGTGCATCACGAGCGAGACACCAACCAACCAAATCCCACACGTGCTCAATAAGTGACATATCCGGCGAATAAGCAGGTCAAGGAAGAAGTTGCATGCGTTGAGCTAAACAGAAGTCTCGAACCGTCTTTGCAACATATAGGTGTGCATTATCTTGCTGAAAGATAGCTCCAGGGATGCCTTAAAGGAAGGAAACGACTTCGGGCTGTAGAACTTCATGGCCGTAACTGTTGCTATTGAGATTACACTCAATTCGTAACAAATTCGATCGTCCATGATACGAAATCGCACTCCAAACTATAACTCCGGGTGTTAGGTCACTATGTCGTTCGATAACGCGCCCTGGAAGGCAGCGTTCACCGGCGTAGCGTCTAACACAAATGCGGCCATCATGGTCCCCGCAAATTGAAGCTTGATTCATCTGAAAAGACAACTTTGTGTCAATCAGCTGGCCAGGCTCTCTGCTCATGAGCTCATTGCAGACGCTGCCGTGGATGGTTTGCCGTGAGGGGGATCCTGTACAAATGCACCCTTGCACGCCATCTACGGTGGAGCAGACGTCGACGAACTGACGAAGCCGACATTAGTACACTTGGAGCAGTAGACCAACGTGCTGCCAACTGCCTGGAGGAAGCTGTACTGTCATTCACTGCCATGCGAAGCAGGTGTCGATCTTCACGCGCTGACGTCACCTTCCTTCGTCCACTGCCAGTTTTTCGAGTTGTTCGGTGCTCCTCAGTCCACTGATTCCAAACTCGCATCACTGTGGAACTGTTCCGCTGCACACGAGCTCCTATTACGCAATAGCAAAATCCTCCTTCTCGAAGGCCGATAATCCTCTTCGTTCAAACTCCGTAAGTTGTTGGAATTTCTCCTTATTTCGTCGTGGAGGCATACTTGGTCTCACTAAATGTTCGTCACTAACAAATAATCATTAACTATTTTCAACCTCCCCATTTACAGCCCTCTATTTATACGCTTTCGGCATCAGTTCAGAGGGCGCTACGCACACCACGCATGCGCGGTGGCTCTGAAACTTTACTATATTACGTAACATCATATAATAGATATTTGCTGCAAAGTTCATTTGATTCTGATGATTCCTTCATGGTGTTGAATTTTTTACAAACATCAGTGTATAATACACCCATGTCCATAAATTAAGGATAATTCAAAATCACACAGAAATTGAACTCTAAAATAAAAACTTCACCTATAGAATTATCACACACATCTTGAAGAAGAATATGCAAATTACAGGAAACCACCAGATGGAGCGGATAGTACGTCACAATGACGAGAGTGTAAGAGAGGGGGTATATAAGAAATGGTGGCAAAGAAGTAAAATTGTTCACAAGCGCTTTAAAAGCCTTTCAGTGCAATAACCGCATAGTTATGGCACAAAGGAAGCATTAGGATGATTTTTTACGTGGTAGAATTATCGGACGACTGGAATGTGGACGTACCCAGCTGGAAGTATCCGAGGAACTTGGAATTGCCCAGAGTGTCATCTCCAGGCTTTGGCAACGATTCCAAGATGATGGTAATGTGAATAGATGTTACAGCACATGTCGCCCCCGAGTTACAATGCCGAATGAGGACTGTTATTTGGCAGTTACTGCCAAAAGAAACAGACGGAGCACAACATCAGACCTATCTCGTCAACTCTCTTCAGCTACCGGTACGACAGTTTCAAGGCAGACCGTGTACAGACTCTTAGGGCACATTGGTCTATATGCTCGTAGGCCTGTCAGATGTGTTCCCCTTACCGCAACTCACTGTCGCCTGCGATTAACCTGTAGTAGAGAGCATGCATTGTGTACACCGCAACAGTGGTCTTGTGTGATGTTTTCCGACTAATCCAGGTTTAGTTTGCAGTCTGATTCTCGCCGGACTTTCATATGGAGAGCGCCAGGTACCCATTACCACCAAGAGAACACCATTAAACGACACCGTTACGGTGGTGCAGGATGGCTCGTTTGGTGAGGAATTTTCTAAAAATAGCACGATTTGAATTCATTAAAAATTTACTCATTTGGATTAAAAATCGATATGTTTGAAATTTTCCAAAATCTTTTTGTAAATTGAAAACAGAATAAAAAGTACCTATTTTTTATTTTCATGGAAACACTATTTTTTTTATGTTTATTATATTTAGAATTGATAACTGCATGGTAAAACATTCTAAGGAAGTAGATTTTTCAAAATTAAAATTATGAAGTCTGAACTGGACCACTTTTAGGAAAAGCTCACAAATACCTGTAATCAGCACGTACAAATGGTAGAATGGATTTACATAAATTTCAATCTAAAAAATTTTTCTACTTATATAACTCCCATAGAAAAAATATTTACTTTTCTTTTTTGAAAAATCTTTTAACATTAACACTAGAAATTAATCATAATAATACTAAAATTAACTCTAATAAAAATACTCAAAAAACAGACTTGTGAATTTTTTTTAAATAATAATAAATACATTGTATATTTCACAGTCCAATAAAATTCTATTTTTTAGCTTTTTCAAATAATATCTTTTCGAAATATTTTTAACAGCATTTTAATTTTAAAACATGCAATCTAATTTGAAAATATATTTATAATGATAACAAAATAATATTTATAATGATAAAAAACATCAAAAGATCAAAAAATATCCTTACATAAGTATTATTGCATAAATTTTCGTTAGATTTGAAAAATGTTTATACAAAATCTACAAACATTGCCAAACAATATAACCAAATGACAAGGAAATTGTAAAATTAAAATTTTAGCTATTCCTCTACAGTGGCGTAGCTAAGTATCCAAAAGCCTTAGTGCAAAAAAATAAAAAATAAGGACTCTATCTTGGTTGGATTTTATCAAGTAAAAATATGTGAATATTTTAAATATACAAAGCTACAATTTTTATATATATATATATATTTACAATCTTCTCTTTCTTGGCGTTGTTCGTGCTTAAACGCACCACAACGTATCTTTTTTTTTTCTTTTTTTTTTACCCATAATTTTAGTTTTATAATTTATACAATACAATTTGTATGTGCTCGAGTACTTCCTGACTTTAAAAGGAATCAGAAACTTAATGCTACGCAACAAAAAGTCATTGGGGAATTCGTAGCTATTTATTTATTTATTCTGGAGGATGGAACTCATCCACCAGAGGGCTGAGAGCTATAACATGGTCCACAGAGATAGACAGGACAAAAAAGAAAAACGAGCCTTACAGTAGTCACATATGATGTGTAACATCTGACATGTTATCGTGGTAAATACGCAATAGTGATTTTAATCCTGAAAAAATGCATCGGGCATGATTGGAAATAATTTTCTATCGAATAAATATATCTAATGAAAATTTTATTTAATTCACACAAGGAGTAATGCAATATATTTCAATCAAAAATAATTATTCTGGTTCAATTTGGGGAAGAGCGGAGAAAATAGATTTACGAAAGCTAAAATATGACACATATACTTGTGATTTCAAAGTATTTTAAAAATCGTTGAAAAACAGCGTCAATAACAGTTCCACTGTTAGTTGTCGAAACATTTCGATTTGTGTTCATGTCAAGCTTAAGTTCATCTTTCAGAAAAGCTATGAGTGGCTCAGCTTCTGGCAAACTGAAGTTAACGTTAAAATCACCATTCAAAATCATAGGAAGCGAGTGAGTTTATTTTTAAAAAGAGCAGAACCACCTTCTGTATACGATAAAAGTACAAAATGCAGGAAATCTTTATTTTTTTTTAACTGTTTGATTCGGAGAAATGTATGCGACCACCGAAATGACTGTTTGTCCATTTTCAAATAAGCATTCTGCCGCACATATGTCCCCAATATATTGACTAACAATACCCAGTCCACTTTTTTGATGGTCAATAATGTCCATATATTACTTACTCGTATTTTTTTAAGAATGGTGATCTTTGTCAGACGCTTAACAGTAAATATAGTTTTAAAAATAGTTTAGACATATAAATATAACTTCAGATTTCATACTCAACGAGCCCTGACACTTTGACAATTGAGCGTAAGAATCGCAAGTTTATTCTGGATGAAGTCTATTATAATAAGACTTGCTGGTATGTGTGAAGCGAATTTAGATTCAAGTAAACGAAACAGAGTTTTTGAATTCCAATCTTTTCAAATGCTAAATTTAACAATATAAAACAAAAAGCTGGTGGCTTGATTGCTACTAAAGTTGAACCCCGATACAAGGGTAGCGAAGAGACACCATCAAGCGCATGTTTAAAAATTAGAAATATTAAAGAAAATCAAAAATACCCGTTTACTTAATTAGTTAGTTTTTTTAATCGAGAAATCTTTTTTAATCACAATTAAAAATTTATATTGACAGCGACAGAATTAACCTCAAAGTATGAAAAGGATTCGCACTAATTCCATATTACTTACTTGTATTTTTTTAAGAATGATGAACTTCGTCAGACGCTTAACAGGAAATATAATTATTAATATACAGTTCACACATATATAAATATATCCTCAGATTTCACACACAACGAGCCCTGATACTTTGACAATAGAGTGTAAGAATTGCAAGCTTATCCTGAATGAAGTCTAATAAGACTTGCTGGTGTGAGCGAAGTGGATTAAAGTCATGAAAACGAAATAGAGTTTTTGAATTCGAATCTTTTGAAATGCTACATTTAGCAATATAAAAAAAACTGCCGGCTTGATGGCGTGCGAGGCTAGCGAAGCGACACCACCAAGCGTGCTGATTGGTCAAATCAAACAGCGCGCGCTTCCCCGACTTCCTGTTACGCATTTCCGTCCCTTTTCACGAAATCACTCCAACAAATATCCAGCAACCGAGAGTAAAGATATTACACATCAAAAAATATGCATGAACAAGATGGTACAATACAATATTATTATAATTGTTTTAAAAAAAACACTTCTGCAAAAGAGCAGTGGAGGAGGGGAAAGCACAAAATCACATCAGCGTATTGCAGATACGAGAAGAATGCGAAATAATAAAACAGGAAACTAGCTTATTACAAATCTTATTGTTATTAAAAATAGAATGTAACTAAGAAGGAATTGCTTCTTATCTTGGTTTTTTAAGATATAATAATAAGTATTGTAAGATTTTTCATGGAGCTTAATGTTTATTTTCAAGTAACAGTTTATAGAAAAATGAGAAAATTGAAAATTATTTAAACTTTTCAATGAGTAAAGTTCGCAACACTGAACAAACAGCAAAAAGGATTTAGGGGAATTCGCTACAAATTCGGTAAAAACTTTCAATATTATTATAGTTACGTTTTTTTTTTTTTTTTTTTTTTTGCAACCTTTTATATTTTTTCTTAAATTTGGGAGAAATTATCTCGAATTCGGCTTGCTTGGTGGTCAGGGTACGAGGGTCCCCTCCCCCCCTGAGCTTTAGGGCCCTGGTGCACGGCACAGCCTAGCCCATTGGTAGCTACGCACTGTTCCTGTAACAATCATACTAAAGGGGATTTCAATAAATAGCAACAAGAAGAAAAAATTTAAATATTCACAGTAAAATCAGGTTGTATTGTAATTAACAATAGTTTATATGTAAACATTAATTTAAAGTTAATTATTATTTGCAGTTAGTTTATTAATTTGCAAGTTTATAGAAGAGTAACTGAATACCTGTAACTGAGAGTAAGATAATAATAAAGAGTAACTGAATATATATTTTGTGCAGTTTAAATTAGTATGAATATATTTGTGTTGAGAGAGTTATGAGAAATAAAAAAAAGAACGTTAGCATCATAGATTAGAACAGAGGTTCTCAAACTTGTCATATTTTTCGATTTTGGGTAGACCCTTGCTTACTTAATATTGAATTTTTGAAAATTCATGAACTTCAAATGTATTTTTGACAGCTGGTATACTGTGGTAGCTCGCTGCTACTTTAAAAACATTTGTGTTTCTATCTGTAGTAAAGTGTAGTGTGAAAAACTTTAAAAAATATATGTTAATTTTGAACATTTATTAGATTTCAGTTAAAATTTAGTACCTGTTACACAGAATAAGGGAGCAAAAACAAATGCTTTTTTTACGCTATTGTAACAAATTTTTAATATTTAGCATCAATTTATATATATAGTTAGGTTTGACCTTTAATCTCCTCGGTTAGTAATGTCCAGTCTATTTTTTTCTTTGTTTAGAGATTAGTAATTACGATTAGATGGTCTCAATGAGGATTTACTTGACTCTTCCTGTGACAAACTGTACAGCAGAGAGAAGCTTTTCTGCCTTTAAGAGAATTAAGACAGACACGAGAACTACTATATGGAAAATAAAAATCTATTAGTTTAGTATTGCTATGCACACAAAATGATACGGACATGGAAATTGGTTATAATATCATTAAGGATTTTGAAATGATGAAACCTCGAAGAAAACCTTTGTTGCACTAGTACAATAACTGTGACTCAACTGTCAGGATGTCTAGAAGTAAAAGATAGTAGATAATCAACAAGTTGAAGAACAAGTTAAAAGGTTGATAAGTAATGTTCAAACAATAATGTATACTCTATACTGTAATTCCAAACGATTTTGCTAATTTACTGTACTCATTTACAAAAGGATGGGGGGGGGGGGAGGCGTAATGCCAAATGGTAAGAAATGAACAGAGTGACCAAATCATGCCACTGTCTTTTCTTACAGCTGCCGGTTGCTAGTCTGGGGCACAGTGGGTCCATAGGTGGTGGATAATGGAAATAGAAATGAAATCTTTTGAAATATTTTATTACGTTTCTTTCGCTTTCTTATGTGGCCACGGTAGCCGAGCGGTCACAATCGAGAACTCTTGGACAGAATTTTTTCTATCGACTTGTCTGGAGCCAATAAGACCACCGTATAGAGAGGCTGATGTTCATTTCATCTGTAGAGATAAAAAGTCCTTTTGCGTCGGCGTATTGAGGAATTTGAGTGACTGGGGTGCCAGTTCAGATGTCAGCCTCATCCCTTAACCATGTTCAAAATTAAGAAGTCTGTGGCGATATCTAAGTAAGCCAGTAACAGCCTCCGGACAGGAGTGATCCCTTTTGTCTAGTGGTATGTTACGTGCTTACGATCCCATAGTTTGCGGATTCTAACCCAGCACATTGGTGACCTTGGCTGAAAAGAAAAACGCAAACCTTCTTATGTGTCATGGCGCCATTTACCCGCAAAAAAACAAGCAAAGTCGTCAAAATTCACTTGACGCAGCAAAGGCGTTGGACCCTCTCCACGCAGCAAAGGCGTCGGACTCACTTGAAGCAATAGTAACAACTCCCATGCTCTCCATAACAACAAAATATCTCGTTAGTTCACCTATCCACCGACTCACTGGTGGGGGAGTACTGTGGCGATATCTAAGTAAGCCAGTACCAGCCTCCGGACAGGAGTGATCGCTTTTGTCTAGTGGTATGTTACGTGCTTACAAACCCATAGATCGCGGGTTCTAATCCAGCACAAGTCCATTGCCATTACCCCTGGAATTGGTTTCGAGTGCAACAACAGTTAACAATCAAGTAGTATTTTTATTATCCACTTGCAACTCTTTTTGGAAACAATGCAGGATGATGCTGAGTACTGATTTTATGATCAATAGAGCAATTAGCACAAAGACAATGCCAAGGGAATTTAAAAATTAAAATCAGAGGATATTTTTGTAGAAGAGTATCAGATTTTTAAGGTACATAGTGGGTTATTGCGTCCATAATATAAAATTCGAATGATCCGATTGCAAATATATATTTGTTGTAGATAAAAAAATCAATTTAAATTCAAAAAATGTCGAAGGGACAAAATATTTGAGACTTCTGGATAGAGGAGGTTTAAAAATACCCACAGATATTGTTATGAAAACCATTTCAATGCAACATTTTATTTTTAATTTGTTAATATCGAAAAGATTCGAGTCGAAATATCTTAAAGTTGATTGCCAATTATCTTGCTTTACAAAAATAACAGAAGCATATGTGGAATATCTTGCATTCGTTTCATTCATCTTCTGTAAACTGTAACACGCCTGCATTTTCATATTTTTAAAAATATATTTATTACATTCGGAATATATGCTTAAATAATTATTCAAACTATCGCAATGAAGTAATTTTAACAGCGAAGGAAATCGAAAATGATGAATTTAAGGCCAATTAAATAGTTGTTTGCTTTTTATATTTCCCTGTTTTATTTATTTAAATATTCAATTATCGATTCGTATTTTATTCAATGTGCATGTACTTCCTTATAATTCATTTTTTATACAATATAGAGAATGGATGTAGCATCAAGTACTACAGAATCATTTGGGTTTAATCGGTCATGTATCGGAGAAATTTATACAGCGAAATGTAGAGCAGAAAATGGACAAATAATTCTAATGGTTGCTATTTATATTTCACTAAATCAAAGTGTAGAGAAAATTATCAAATTCATTCACAAAAATTTAGTTGCCTACACTGAAGCAAGATCGGCTCTCTGAACAAATTACCTAAAATTTTAAGTGGAGATTTTAATGCAGATTTTTTTTTTCAAAAGACTAATCAAAAACATTAATTTATTTTAAAATCAAATTCAATTTTTTTTTCGGCAAATGATCCAAATGAAAGCTTGACGAAGTTTTTTTAGATATTTAAATAAAATTTTGAATCTATAAAGTATTTACAACCTATTTCTGTTGTTGTTGTTGTTACTTATGCCACCTGTCTGACGTAGTCAGATCGAGGCCCACGAAATTCATGATGGCAACGGGCTAGAGATACGCCTGTCGTTAGCCGAAGCTTTGAGCCCATGCATGCGACAGTACGATTTTGCTCACGATAGATGATGACACCATTCGGACCCACTGATTTAACGAGCACGTACTCCGTGTGCACTCGGCTAGCTACCCACCTATTTCTGCTACCATAAACCTATAACATACATATATTGTTCCCTTCTTAGAATACAATTAATTCACAAATATGATTATATATTTTTCAAAAAATATTGCTTTATGAGTATAGACATATGAATAGATAATTTTATATTACAACACTAATATCCCCTTGTTTTTTTTATACACCGAACTAATGCCTGAAATAACACTACAAAATTTGAAGTTTTCACTTCTATCGTGTGGTCATAAGCACACGCACTTTTTTTATATACTCTGATGTGACTACATTTGATAAACCGAACTTGTTCCAATTTGATTGGTTAGAAATTGAAGAATTTGAAATGTAATTGATTGATTTCCAGTCTAATATAGAATAAAAACTTTATTAAAACGAGGGGAAAATTGGAATTGAAACAGAAAGATTAACAAGCGATACAAGTAAAAATGCCAGTAACGAAATTTTGGGAACATGTAATTCGATTCCAGACACATTCAACTGTTTGAAAAAGCTGGTTCATATTCTATTTCAACCATATTTTCACATATTTTCGCCTGTGAGTCATTATTTTCAGAGATGAAAAATATTAAAGGCTTGCTTATAAAAACCGCTTGGCAGATGACTTCAATTCAGCATACATTCTGCTAAAAGTAACATCTTACAACCCTAATGTATGTTATTTGTCGACAAAAACAGATGTTTGCATGAATTTGAATTGCATTTATAACTAAAGAATTTACTACCATACAGAGCAAAATATACTTTTTCGCAGTAAATAAAGAGTTTTGAGTTGCTGTATTTAGTTTTATTATTTTCCCAATAATCACAAGTCAAAACTATTCTGTATACGGCACGTCTATATTCCTCTTTATACATTTCTTTAGAAAAAATGACTCGTTGATCCATAAAGGTTCGCCACCTCTGCTCTATAGTATAATGTTTTGCAAAACTAAATAGTTTTCTATTGGAAAAGGCACCTTTTTTCATTTGTTGGGGGGAAAACCTACCTATACAATGAAGGAGGTGAGAGAACAATTTATCAACATAAAGATTCAAAATTAAAATCGAAATTGTAAGCAAGAACAGCTTGTGTAATATAAATATACAGCTCGTAAAGCGTAAACATTTTAATGTCATTCAGAATAATGTATTTAAGGGAAAAATATTTCTCAACAGGAGTGACTACAAGAACAAAATATGAAAGAAAATTAAACGCAGAATATGAAATGCGATTGCAGATCATTTCAATAGACCTAGACTTTGACAGTTTGTTCCAAAAATTCAAGCAAATATCTCAGTTATTAAATATCATACAGTCGGACCACGATTTGCCGAGCTCCTATTTGACGAATTTTTCTTTTTCATCGATTAAAATGAAAGTTAAATCCCCTATTTAATGAGCAATAAACCCAAAAATTAACGAATTATTTCAATAGCGGAATATTTTTTTTTATTAGTTTGGATTAGAAAAAACTGTGGACTGGGACTGGTTTAAATTATAGTTGAATTAGAACTGCATCTTTCTAAAAATATTTTCGAGAGCTTTTAAACAAAAAATTTCCACTTAAAAGCTTTTTGTAGATAATGATTTAGATTTGTGTAATTTTAGTGGAGATATCGTCACCATATATTAAAACGTCTCTCTAGTGAAAACGACTTGGAAAAAAGACGAAAAAATTAATTATATTGTTTCTAGAAATTGGCATCGCGTCAGTTTTCTGTTTTGTTCCATACGATGGAAAATCAAAACTTTTCTTAGTTTCCTTTTTCCTGTTGTAAAAGATGCTTTTCGGACTTTTTCCTCAATGATACGTGGGGAATCTTTTTTACATTTTACTTCGAGTATGTCATGAATTGCAGTCATATATGGGCTTAAAGATATCGAAAATTCGTTCTCTTTTAACTTTTACGAAGGTTTGTATTTTGTTTAAATTTGATTTTAATATTGCTGTATCATTATATATATATATTTAAAGAAAATCAAATTTGCTCTTGTAAGAAATAGCTCGTATATCGTCAGTATTTCAACTGAAAACATTACTTATTAGTGTGTTAAACACTTATAAATATATTTAAAATAAATAGTTTGATGTTAATTCCTTGATATTGATCTAGTAGGTTGTTTATACTGATCCCGAGTAAATCCAATGTTCTGGACTTTTCTAAGGTTATTGAATATAGTTATTATAAGAAAAAACATCTCTGAATTCATAAGAAATTACAAAAATGTTTACTTTAAAGATTAAGTGTGTAGGAAAAGTTTTATGTAAAGGCATATATATATGTTTCCATTCTTAAAATTTATTGTTTAAATTTAATTATCAAAAAAATCCAAAGACTACTTCTGTAAAGCATTAATGTAAATTTGCCTCCGAATTTTACAAACTTATTACCACCTAAAGTGCTTTTGAAAAGTTCTGTAAATTTATTGTAAATATTGAAGTCCTTCATAACTTAAAAAAATTTGTTTTCCTTCTTTCCTTTGAAATGTGTGTTCGTACTTTCTCTGTAAGCTTTGTGTGATATTTTGTGGGGCATGGGATTTGTAAATGTTTCCAATAAAAAATAATTGATTATTCACGTGATAATGATTACAGAAAATATTGATGAATAATTAAAAATGCTTGTTTTAAAGAAGACTATGGAGGAACTGTTTTTTCAAAAATGTAATTTTCTTGGATAATAATCAATATTTTCCAATATTTGTATTTTTCAGTGTTTGATTTTAAGCTTTGTTGCTAAACATTTTTTTTTTATGTATTTGAAAAGTATACAAA